>OY754466.1:600000-965000 GCA_963575645.1 Xanthostigma xanthostigma | reverse complement strand
GACGATGACGATGACGATGACGATGACGATGACGATGACGATGACGATGACGATGACGATGACGATGACGATGACGATGACGATGACGATGACGATGACGATGACGATGACGATGACGATGACGATGACGATGACGATGACGATGACGATGACGATGACGATGACGATGACGATGACGATGACGATGACGATGACGATGACGATGACGATGACGATGACGATGACGATGACGATGACGATGACGATGACGATGACGATGACGATGACGATGACGATGACGATGACGATGACGATGACGATGACGATGACGATGACGATGACGATGACGATGACGATGACGATGACGATGACGATGACGATGACGATGACGATGACGATGACGATGACGATGACGATGACGATGACGATGACGATGACGATGACGATGACGATGACGATGACGATGACGATGACGATGACGATGACGATGACGATGACGATGACGATGACGATGACGATGACGATGACGATGACGATGACGATGACGATGACGATGACGATGACGATGACGATGACGATGACGATGACGATGACGATGACGATGACGATGACGATGACGATGACGATGACGATGACGATGACGATGACGATGACGATGACGATGACGATGACGATGACGATGACGATGACGATGACGATGACGATGACGATGACGATGACGATGACGATGACGATGACGATGACGATGACGATGACGATGACGATGACGATGACGATGACGATGACGATGACGATGACGATGACGATGACGATGACGATGACGATGACGATGACGATGACGATGACGATGACGATGACGATGACGATGACGATGACGATGACGATGACGATGACGATGACGATGACGATGACGATGACGATGACGATGACGATGACGATGACGATGACGATGACGATGACGATGACGATGACGATGACGATGACGATGACGATGACGATGACGATGACGATGACGATGACGATGACGATGACGATGACGATGACGATGACGATGACGATGACGATGACGATGACGATGACGATGACGATGACGATGACGATGACGATGACGATGACGATGACGATGACGATGACGATGACGATGACGATGACGATGACGATGACGATGACGATGACGATGACGATGACGATGACGATGACGATGACGATGACGATGACGATGACGATGACGATGACGATGACGATGACGATGACGATGACGATGACGATGACGATGACGATGACGATGACGATGACGATGACGATGACGATGACGATGACGATGACGATGACGATGACGATGACGATGACGATGACGATGACGATGACGATGACGATGACGATGACGATGACGATGACGATGACGATGACGATGACGATGACGATGACGATGACGATGACGATGACGATGACGATGACGATGACGATGACGATGACGATGACGATGACGATGACGATGACGATGACGATGACGATGACGATGACGATGACGATGACGATGACGATGACGATGACGATGACGATGACGATGACGATGACGATGACGATGACGATGACGATGACGATGACGATGACGATGACGATGACGATGACGATGACGATGACGATGACGATGACGATGACGATGACGATGACGATGACGATGACGATGACGATGACGATGACGATGACGATGACGATGACGATGACGATGACGATGACGATGACGATGACGATGACGATGACGATGACGATGACGATGACGATGACGATGACGATGACGATGACGATGACGATGACGATGACGATGACGATGACGATGACGATGACGATGACGATGACGATGACGATGACGATGACGATGACGATGACGATGACGATGACGATGACGATGACGATGACGATGACGATGACGATGACGATGACGATGACGATGACGATGACGATGACGATGACGATGACGATGACGATGACGATGACGATGACGATGACGATGACGATGACGATGACGATGACGATGACGATGACGATGACGATGACGATGACGATGACGATGACGATGACGATGACGATGACGATGACGATGACGATGACGATGACGATGACGATGACGATGACGATGACGATGACGATGACGATGACGATGACGATGACGATGACGATGACGATGACGATGACGATGACGATGACGATGACGATGACGATGACGATGACGATGACGATGACGATGACGATGACGATGACGATGACGATGACGATGACGATGACGATGACGATGACGATGACGATGACGATGACGATGACGATGACGATGACGATGACGATGACGATGACGATGACGATGACGATGACGATGACGATGACGATGACGATGACGATGACGATGACGATGACGATGACGATGACGATGACGATGACGATGACGATGACGATGACGATGACGATGACGATGACGATGACGATGACGATGACGATGACGATGACGATGACGATGACGATGACGATGACGATGACGATGACGATGACGATGACGATGACGATGACGATGACGATGACGATGACGATGACGATGACGATGACGATGACGATGACGATGACGATGACGATGACGATGACGATGACGATGACGATGACGATGACGATGACGATGACGATGACGATGACGATGACGATGACGATGACGATGACGATGACGATGACGATGACGATGACGATGACGATGACGATGACGATGACGATGACGATGACGATGACGATGACGATGACGATGACGATGACGATGACGATGACGATGACGATGACGATGACGATGACGATGACGATGACGATGACGATGACGATGACGATGACGATGACGATGACGATGACGATGACGATGACGATGACGATGACGATGACGATGACGATGACGATGACGATGACGATGACGATGACGATGACGATGACGATGACGATGACGATGACGATGACGATGACGATGACGATGACGATGACGATGACGATGACGATGACGATGACGATGACGATGACGATGACGATGACGATGACGATGACGATGACGATGACGATGACGATGACGATGACGATGACGATGACGATGACGATGACGATGACGATGACGATGACGATGACGATGACGATGACGATGACGATGACGATGACGATGACGATGACGATGACGATGACGATGACGATGACGATGACGATGACGATGACGATGACGATGACGATGACGATGACGATGACGATGACGATGACGATGACGATGACGATGACGATGACGATGACGATGACGATGACGATGACGATGACGATGACGATGACGATGATGATGATGATGATGATGATGATGATGATGATGATGATGATGATGATGATGATGATGATGATGATGATGATGATGATGATGATGATGATGATGATGATGATGATGATGATGATGATGATGATGATGATAATAATGTCTTTATTGATGAAATTTAGCTTAAAGCTGGTTTTCAATCCAAACACCCTAAGAGCAGCATTGTGACGATGAATGTAAGCGCAACTTGCATGATGACTGGCGTATAGTGTGTGTTCTGTTCAGAGACAATAAACGTTCACTTTTGTTAACATTCGAATTGTCCCAGCGCGCGCACCAAACCCATTTACAAAGCATCGTGTGAAGCCAACACATAAAAATTTAGAGTGAAACTTAGAATCAAAACATAGCATCGTGTGCTGCTACCTTAATGCAATACATGTTCTGTTGGGTATAATGAAACAGTTTGAAGACTTCTGGTGTAAAACACTGTCGAAGTACAATCTCATCTGTCACGTTTGCTTGCATTTGCAAGGACTACTTGATCGTTACCTATATTTCACAAGGTTCTACCAATTATTCTTTTCATAGTACAAACTAGCTGACTTCCTAACACAGATAAAATATACGAACATTGTTACAATAAACCTTCAAAAGCGTTTATTGTTAAATATTTATGAGTGGAAATTTATAAATACGACCCTATTCGAGAAACCGCGCATTCCTTTTCCGTTTTTCAAACAAAACTTTTTCCGAGATCTTAATACCTTATATACTCGAAGAATGCTAACGAGTGTTTGATGGGAAACATCTAGTGGCACGTTTGGATGGGAATAAAAACGTGCAAATTGCTGTGACGCTCGACGCTGTTCATGATACGTAAGTAGAGTTGCAAAGAAGATACTTACTTTAAAAAAAGTACTATCCAGTTACGAGATACGAAACGGACAATTTTCCAAATGATACAAGATAATTTTTGTGAAAGTATCTTTACAAAAAAGACACTAAGATACCTTTTAAAATATCTTTAGTAGTACTTTCAAAGGGATCTGAGATACCAGATATTCTTGAGAACAAGGGCGTAGATATTTTTTGTTCTGGGAGGGCGTTTAGTAAAGCAAAAAATCAATATTTTTTTAAGTTTTATTAATATCACACAAGAATACTCTCGAAGGAAGGTGTCAAGCAAAATATTAATTTTAAAGAATAGCTTCTGTTGCTACACTGTTAAAACATCCATTGTCTATATTAGAAAAATTTACTTCTCAAACAATGTCACCATCGGGATACGAACCCCGAATCTTTCCACTATCGCGGCGGACTGAGTTACATTACTCCACAGTGACACAGTAAGGTCAATTCATCATTCCAATATATAGCCATTGTAACTGTATATTTCACATCATGCGAGAGCTATTCTTTAAAGTTATTAATTAGTATTACGCACTATACCGTATTAAAATTCACATTTGTTATCAAAATATTAATTTCCAAACCAATTTTAGAAATTTTGTTTCAAGAAGTATTTCTAAATTTTATTTTTTAGCCCGGTATTCAGCTTTATTTTTTTAATATTATGATCCGGGGGGGTGTTTACCCCCTTTACCCCCCCTTATCTACGCCCTTGCTTTAGAAGTATCTTTATGTTCAGATAGAGAAATTAATACATATCTAAGATACAAGATATATTTCTCTTCAGTTCTATTCTATGATAAATGAAGGTTGCCTTATTTAGAACGCGTTGAACTCTGCTACATGCCGTGCTATGGCAACTAATTGAAACAGAACAAACAAGAATTGATGCTTCAATCTGTGACCACAGTGCAAAATCTCGTAAGTCAAATTTAGATTAAAATGGCCGATCTAATTTTCGTTGCCCAACAATAAATCTTTTATAATAGGTTACAGGTAGGTGCATAGCGGATTCAATATGATTTGCACTCGAGCGAAGCCAGGCCGGTCAATTATTATAGTCTATGTCCCCCGATTTTTAACCGGACGAAGCCGAACAGGCTAGTTAGATACTTACAAAGTATCTTCTATAAACTCTATAGAGAAAGTGTCACCTAAAAATTAAATCCATTATATAATTTCTGAAATTGCTCTAGATTTTCGCCCGGACGAAGCCGGGCCAGCCGATTATTATATCCTATGTCCTAAGACAAAGTATCGCCTACCAGGAAAAAAAAATTGAAATGAGGTAAATAGTTTCAGAGATCAGTCCCGGACGAATCCGGGCCGTCCAGTTACTATAGTCTGTATCCTAAAACAAAGTATCGCTTTTCAAACAGTGAAAAAAAATTTGACAAACAAACAATCTACTTCGATTTTATACAAAACGGAAACCTCTATTATTTTGTTGTGAGTTTAGTTTTTTTTTCACGCTTAAAAACGGCTGAACGGATTTCAACGAAATTTTGAACGTAGATAATATACATGCTGGCTTAGGTTTTAGGCTATAAATAATTACGCTATCCGGCCCGGCTTCGCCCGGATGCTACCAATTTTAATTTGAAGAATATGTATAAAATATATTATTATTAGGTTCCTACAAATCTTGTAAAAGAAAAAATGATTTTCAAAAAATTTCTTCGTCGGGATTCAAACCCGAAATTAAGTAAGTTAATGTTTTAGCAGATGATTCATTGTTTTCAATATTATAAGAAATCTAATGATGTTTAGTACATATTATCTATCGTTAATCTATACTAATATAATATATAAAGCTGAAGTGTTTGTTTGTTTGTTTGGTTGAACGCGCTAGTCTCAGGAACTACTGGTTCGAATTGAAAATTTTTTTTTGTTGGATAGTTCATTTATCGAGGAAGGCTATAGGCTATAATATAATATCACGCTAACGACCAATAGAAGCGGAGCATCAACGAAAAATGTTGCAAAATATAACTCAAAATTTGTCCGTCCGACAAAAACTTTTGAACGGTAACTCCGATCATCATGAAATTTGGACACAACATTCATCTCGGTAAACTAAGATGAACTCACGTGCGCCTCCCCCCATTCGTTCTTTTGCACCCGGGTGAAACCGGGACGTGACCGCATCTTCTTAATTTCTAAGCTCAGCTGTGTAGGAATTATATTATATAACTCCTAAACAATAAATAAAATTATCGACCAATTTTTCAGACAATATATTAACAAAAAATATAATTAATACATTAACGTTTCGATCCGGATTTGGATCTTCTTCAGAACGGATCTAAAAATATAAAAAAAATAATTAATACACCCATCCCCCGATTTACACGGTACTTGTTTTACACGTTTTCGCTTTTACACGGTTTTCCAAATAAGTTTTTTTTTGTTTTTATCGCACTCTACTAAATGCTACTGTGATTGAACACGTGCGCTGTGTACACATCTCACGGGGAATCCCGAGCTTATGTGCTGACTTGCTGCACACGCACACTGTGTCTGTATTTCTTCGCATAAAATTAAAGTTTTATCTACGGAAAATTGTATTTGAATGAAAGTTTCACAGTTTCAGAACCTGTCAATGCATTTTATTTTTATTTCTGTGTACACCTAAAAATATTGAAAAAAATCACAACTGTTAAATAGCAAAATTATGCATTTTCTGCAAGCTTTTCGATTTACACGGTTTTGACTTGAAAATTTTTAATTTTCGATTTACACGTTTTTCTCAGGAACGTATCTACCGTGTAAATCGGGGGATAGGTGTATTTTGTTTCTATTTATTTTTAATGTAATTCGTGAAAGATTTTTTACCAGTTTCGTAGGTAAGTCAACGTAAGCGCTTTTGCCTTGTGCCCGCAGATATTATTCACTGATGATTCACAACGCACATATCATTAAATTATATTTGCATCAAGTTATAATATTAGATCCAATAAATACTCTGTTACAGAATTAAGTACTACAATAAACTGACTACTGAATACACATTCAGGTATTATTTATGACTTATGAATGAGTATGATAGTTTATATAAGAAATAGAAAAATTTCTACATTTTATGTTCGTTTTAATTTCAAAGAAATAAATTATGTTAATAGAACGGATGTAGAAAAAAAATTATTTAGAATTGGTAAACACATTATTTAACCGATTGCAATGAACTCATTTTAAGAACTGCGATGTCGAACTGAACTCGCTCTTTCTTTTTACAGCTATGTGGTCGTCACTATAGCAATTGTTTGCGGCTTCGTTTGCGTGAACAAACAACAATACGGTGGAGGTGCAGTGTCGCGTTTGATTATTCTCATCAAGATCGATTTCAGTTTCCTGCAGGGTCAATGGAAAGCTTCTTAATACGCTAAGGTTAAAGATTTTTGCCTCCCTTTTTAGAAAAAACTTCACAATTTCTCCACATAAATTATATATCAGTTTACAGATAATTGCTTGCTCTACTGACATCGACAACTAAAAAATTTATTATTGCTTTTGTTTTTGTAAATTAATTAAAATACAGCAACGCTGAACAACGTCTGCCATCTGACGGCTTTAATTTTGAAACAACGTCAACACTTCGATCTATCGTCTGACCTTCATATTGTAATACAACAGACACAATACTGAATACCGCCATCTGACGGCTTTAATTTTGAAACAGCGAGCAACGCTGAACAACGTCACAGCAATGCTGCATGATGCCATCTGACGGCTTAGCTCAACGCTTTTGCTACTTGCGCCTCTATATGGCAATTTTAGTAAAATATTTCTTCGATCTGTCATCTGAGCTTCATATTGTAATACAACAAAAAGAAGAACGTTATAAGCAGTGTGCAAAATTAGAAACGAATTGAATACCTGAAATCATTTTTAAAAAATAATTTTGTAAAGTGATAATTATTATACTTATTTAGTGCGAATAATTCCCACAGGTCACACTAGTTAATCATTATTGCTGTTTAATTGTAAACGTTTGGCTTTTATACTAAACTATAAAATAATTCTGACTAAATATATTACACAGGCACACATAACATAATATGAAACGGGGACACAAGATGGATAGACCTGGATATTGGAATCAGGACCACGGAAATGGCCCGAACCCAACTCGGCGGGCAAAACTAACAAGAGGTCAGGAAAGTCTAGCATTTACGCATTGGTGGGATTACACGCACTAATGTGGGAAGTGCGTACGCTCAGGCGGCAGTAAAGAAAAAAATCACCTATCAACTGTTGCTTAGATGTCGTTTCCATAGCAACCCTACTGCTAATAGTCGCAAACAGCTGTCGTTCGTGTTTTTACGTATAACCTCAAAGCTACTTGCTTAGAATTTATCGGTAATTAATTAATGTATTTAATAAGCGCAATTCCAACCGAGGTATGAAGAAAAATAGTATACTCCACACTGGCCGAAAGTGTGATACCTGGCCCTGCATTCATGATGCCCTCGCGGCTCGTCTCGGGCTTCATGGCTCCCAGTGCAAGGATATCAAACTTTCGGCCCTTGTGGTATAATATACTAGTCTAATAATAATGCTTTGTCTTATTTATTAAGACTAGAGTGACCTGTGCGAATTATTCGCACTAAATGAGTATAATAATAATCACTTTACAAAATGATTTTTTAAATATGATTGCAGGTATTCAATTCGTTTCTAATTTTGCACACTGCTTATAACGTTCTTCTTTTTGTTGTATTACAATATGAAGCTCAGATGACAGATCGAAGAAATATTTTACTAAAATTGTCATATAGAGGCGCAAGTAGCAAAAGCGTTGAGCTAAGCCGTCAGATGGCGGTATGCAGTATTGTGTCTGTTGTATTATAATATGAAGGTCAGATGCGACAGATCAAAGTGTTGACGTTGTTTCAAAATTAAAGCCGTCAGATGGCAGACGTTGTTCAGCGTTGCTGTATTTTAATTAATTTACAAAAACAAAAGCAATAATAAATTTTTTAGTTGTCGATGTCAGTAGAGCAAGCAATTATCTGTAAAATGATATATAATTTATGTGGAGAAATTGTGAGGTTTTTTCTAAAAAGGGAGGCAAACATCTTAAACCTTAGCGTATTAATATATATGATTATTTTCTAACATCACTAATTATTGTATTTGATCCACAGGACTTCTTACCAGTCTTTTCAGCCTGTTCCTTTCTCAACCGGGCTTGGAACAACTCTGTCTCCAGAACTCCAAAACCAAACCAGTGTTCTGAACAGGCTGTCCGCAACTAAATATAGGCACTCATAATTGTTTTTACATAATATAATGGTTTTGAATTAACAAATAGATTTGATTTACACTTGCTATTCAAATATTAAATAAAACGTACATAATACAGGTGCTTGTTCATGCTAATCAGGATGCATAATCGTGAAATACAGAATGAAGGACAGCCAATAATGCAAAACAAACTGCACCATCAGTCTGACATTGCTTTTGCTATATTATGCAGCTATGATGCACCCTTCATTGACAAACCGCCATAAATTATACGGGGTATATAACGGAGGTGAAGAAATTATATATCTAGGTATATAATAGTCCAAGCCGAGAATATAAAAAGCGGTTCTGATAACGTCCAGAAAAGATAGTATACAGTGCAGAGGCGGACTGAAAGGGCTTAAGCCCTGGGCCCGTAAATATTATAATAATAATTATTTTTTCAAAATTTCTATATTAAAAAATCTTTCACGAATTTCATTAAAAATAAATAGAAACTAAATATTAATTACTTTTTATATTTTTAGATCAGTTCTGAAGATGATCCAAATCCGGATTGAAACGTTAAGGAAGTACCCTCGATAAATGAATTAACAAACAGAAAACTACGAAAATTTACAAATATGTCAAAACCTTTTCAAAAATGACTCAGTTAAATTTTTGTGATGTTTGGTTGACTTTGAAAAAAGATATTGATAATTTTATTTCGCTGCACTTAACATGGAGTCTTATGGGAATATGCGATTTTGACGCACTCCATCATTTATTACGTTGGAATTGACAAACAGATTTTGATAAAATTTTCAGGAAATATAAACGAATATTCTATGAACATTTTTCTTTTTCCAAAACGTATAAAGCTTGCTTATATTAATAG
Organism: Xanthostigma xanthostigma; assembly: GCA_963575645.1. NCBI lineage: Eukaryota > Metazoa > Arthropoda > Insecta > Raphidioptera > Raphidiidae > Xanthostigma > Xanthostigma xanthostigma. The sequence continues at coordinate 954,666 of OY754466.1, read as the reverse complement.
AAATAAGTAAAACAAAGCCAAGCTTTTTAGCAATTCATAAACATGGCAACACCGCAATATTATAGTTTGTGGCGCGTCATTCAAAGGTAAGTTACGAAACTGCAGCAGTTTTGATATCGTAAAAACATACGTAAATTGAGTAAATGCTAAAAGCATAGTATTCCAAAAAAAAATTGGTTGTCTGTAAAGTCGGTTTACGGACGATAGTTTTACGTGATAACGTATTCCGTAATACATAACCTAAACCTCCCAAAATTTGGTTTCAATCCGCTTATCCTTGGTGTCGGAATGATAAGAAATGTCAAAAGTGACGTTTGCAACTTACAAAGTATTATGTTCTAATAATAATTAGTTATTCCAATAGTTAACTTAGAAGGCTTTGCATTTCACAGAATACTAATGTCAAAAAATTGAATTAAACATTAGAAATTCAGCCGTTTTCATGTTGCATTTATACAGCTATTTTTCTATATAAATTTGTATAAAAAAACTGTTTAGGCAAATTCTGTTATACGAAATCTATGTAAAATGTTCTCCTCTTTCGTTTAAGACTGGTTTCAAACCGATCTGATTTAAATTGAGCGAGAAATTAGCAAAAAGCACGCACAGGGTCAGGCGGAACGTTACGCGTTACACTTTTTCGAACATGCAGCCGGTGTTTTATCAATTTATAAGATTGGTGATTCATCAATTTATAAGACGTTATCACGTCAAAATGATAGTATATTATTATTTCCGAAATGACAGGAATAAAGAAAAGCATTTTCATTAATTAATGCGAATTTGACACCGCGTGCTGACTTATGCAGCGTACATAAGCACTTGTAACTATGGCAAGGCGTGCGGTGTAGCCAAATTATATACTACGTTACTCAAGTAGAAGACTGAAATTCTTTGACTTACTGCGTACCGAGGGTACTTCCTTAAGGGGTTACATTTTTTTTTTGTCCAAAAACAAAAGAGTTAAGCTCACATAATCAAGACACACTGCCTGTATTAGCAAATACACTTTATTATTGTCGGCAGGGTTTGGCAAATTTTATTAAAATCGTTTCGACAGGACCGGACTTAAAAATTCTATGGAAACGTTAATTTGTAGATATGGAATCATTTAGTGAAGGGTGAATTTAATTTGGTAAATTGATAGTAATATTAAGAGAAAAAAAATGTTTTCAGGGATGTATTAAGGGGTTGAATTGTTTCTTTTGTCTAAAAACAAAAGAGTTAAGTTCACATAATAAAGGCACCCTGTGACACTGCCTGTATTAGCAAATACACAATATTATTGTCGGCAGGGTTTGGCACTGCGACCTGAGTTTTTAAGGTGAAACTTTTATTCTATCGCCCCGAATTTTTCTGGCCGTCTGTTGCATGTCGCATTACAGGCGGCCGCGGAGTAGGTGTAAAGTGAAAGGCGTTCGGAGTAGGCGCTCGGTAGAGCAGCCAAGGCCAATATGGCTGCGCCCATGGTTAGCATCAGCTGACCGTGTAGTATGTATAACACATAGTCAGTCTGTCATGCGGGCAAGTGCTGTACAGTGTTTACATGTTTTTATTCGTGTATTCATGTGAATATTGTTGTTTATAATTAATCGTGATGGATAAGTGTCTACAATCCAACGCCTACAATCCAATAAAAGTTTCACTTGCGTCGTGGTTTTTTAAAACCACACAACTGTTTTTTTTTTATTATTAGGGTGAATTTTGACAATTTTACGGCGTTGGTGTTCGTATTCTGCGGTGGCATTGAAGTCACTAGAACGCAGAATGCAATAGCGACGCATGATACAAGATGGGGCATAGTGAGTAAGATAGTTCAGACACAAGGCTGCAGACAATGAATTTATATTGATTGAGGATGTACGTTAAAAGATTTACTTACTTTGCATTATTATGTATGCAATATAATGAATAATAACAATATTTTTCTCTTACGTGTTATATTATTCAAAAGTCAACTTATTTAAAAACAAATAGACAGCGTTGGGGCTGCGATAAAATGTTTATATCTCGCCACGGCTAGAAATCTCGAGACCAAATAACTTTTTTCATCCCGAATTAAAGATAAAAACCGCTGCGCACGAGGCTAGTTTTGCCGCTAGTGAACTTGGACTGGCTGCCGTGCCGGCTAACGACGATGGAAATGACGTCGCACTGCAGTCACGCCGGCGAGGTTACAAAATTAGAATCGGAGCCATCTTTTTTGCTTGTTTTGAGCAAGAACCAATCAGGAAACAGTATCTTGTCACGTGAGCCACATATAAACACTGTGTCAGGGCCGGATTAACCCTGTCCGGGCCCCTAGGCGATGCAATCAGGTCTTTTCAAGTTGATGAAGGGATGTGAGTAACTTCCAGATGATCGACTCCAGGCATCCTGTTACTTCAATGTCTTATGTGATATTGCAACAACATGATGACTTTGACTAGATGCTGCAGCATCGCCTTACCTGACTCGTTAGCTTTATTGAAATGGTGTTAATGAATAGGTTATAGATAATTGATGATCCAGGTTTTTTGATGGGTCAGGAAAGAGAAATGAGACGTGACGTAGTTATTTTAAATGCAATATATTACAATAAACAATAAACAACGAAAGAAAATAATATTATTCAACTCATGCGCGTTATTCATGTTTTATCATGCCTAAAAACCGAACCCTAAATAGCCATTTACCGACTGGTGACAATTACTTGTCATAACTCAATGAAGATTCCTACTAGCTCGGCCATTGTGGAGTAATGAAAATAAACGTAACTATTTTCTGAGACGTAACGAAATAGTAGGTAACAACAACTCCCTGTTGTTACCAATTGAGACTAAAATTGAGAGGCCGAATGTTTTCGACATGGAATTTATTCATAACCGGCTAACCTCAAACCAAAACATTGAATCGTGCTGTTTGGTGCTGTTAGTATTGACAGTTTTTTTATAAAGAAATAAATAGATATTTACAACATCTCATTATAATTAAAACATGAATTACGCGCAATTGTTGAATAAAATTATGGGCGCAACTTGTAGGCTAAGTCATGACCTGTCAGCGCGATGAATGACTTAGACTACTAGTTACGCCAATAACTATTGTTGTTGAGAAATTTCATACAAATTTTCAAATAAAATTTTCATTCAATGAAAAGTTTTTTTCTTGGTGCGTGCACGGGCCCTCAGTCGATGCGGGGCCACTAGGCCTAATGATTAATCCACACCAAACCCATCAAACTTCAGTACATGCATCGTGTGGAGCCAACACATAAAGGCCATCAAGAAAACCAACGCTTGAAAACTGGCAAGGAAGCTAGCAGCAAAACCAGCCTCGTATGTAGCGGAGTTAAGAAAAGAACTTTGAGAAATCGCGACCAATCGTTTGGAATGTCGAAAAAAGAATTGTAGATTCTGTTATTTAATTTAAATTCAAAGTAACTGTTATTATCTATACTAATATATAAAAAGCTAAAGAGTTTGTTTGTTTGTTTGTTTGAACGCGCTAATCTCAGGAACTACTGGTTCAAATTGATAAATTTTTTTTTGTTGGATAACCCATTTATCGAGGAAGACTATAGGCTATATAAAATCAGGCTACGACTATTAGGAGCGGAGCATTAATGAAAAATGTTGCAAAATGTATCTCAAAAAAATTGGTTGTCTGTAAAGTCGGTTTACGGACGATAGTTTTACGTGATAACGTATTCCGTAATACGTAATTTATGTTCTATTTCTCCTATCTTCTACATATAATAATTATAATAATTCGAATCTATGATATTGCGTCTTTCGCTTCAAATTTAGGTTAATTTTATTTATTACAATTACTCACCACCTATAATAAAAATTGTTTTTTTTAACTTTCTTTCTTTCGTATTTATTTTAAGTCTCAAAGATTAACTGTCATAATATTTTGAAAACAATTGTTTCATTGTTTATATAAAATTCCAAAACCTACTTACAATATTTAAGTATTTTCATACGTCAAAAAATTGATTTTTATAATGATAAAATTTGTATGAAAACGATTTTTTCGAGAGATGAAACCTAGCTAAAACGATTTTTTGCCCCCCAAAATCCCTTTTCAGTAAATTTCATCCAAATCGTTAGGGCCGTTTTCGAGAAAAACACGCACAGGGTCAGGCGGAACGTTAGGAACGTTACACTTTTTCGTGCATGCAGCCGGTGTTTCATCAATTTATAAGATTGGTGATTCATCAATTTATAAGACGTTATCACGTCAAAAATAAGCTTCTATTCAGGTGAAATGCACTAACTAAATATACTCATATTAGCGCTGTCAGAATACAGCGCCGGCTAGCTCAGTCGGTAGATCACACGACTGTTAATATCAGGGTCGTGGGTTCGAGCCCTACGTTGGGCGAATATATTTTTATTTTTATTTTCTACATTGCTTTCTTCTAAGGCTTACATTTAATTTAATTTTATTTAATTAATTAAAAAAATTATTAGTTAAAAAAAATATATAAATACTGCTTTTTATCGACAAAAACGTTTGAACGGTAACTCCGATCATCATGAAATTTGGACACAACATTCATCTCATCTCATTCACTAAGATGAATGTGTGTACTCAAGTTCCTCCCTTCCTCATTCGTTCTTTTACACCCGGGTGAAACCGGGCGGGACCGCTAGTTTCAGTATGAAAAAAGTCTTGATATGAAAGTCTATCTGTATCGGCTTCCCGAAAACTACCAAACGGATTTGAATGCAGTTTTTCCCATTCGATAGGTTATTTAATACGTTCGGGTTAGTGGAGGCTGTCGATATTGTGACGTGTCACCAATGCCTGTATAACTGGCCTTTTATGCGCCCGGTATAAAATATTTTAATCTTTAAACTGGGTCCTGGCCTGGTCATTTCTGCGTCTCTCTAGGGACTGCGCCATGTGTCTGGTCACCGCCCTAATTGTATGCATATTATAATAATATAATAAATTCTTTATTATAAGTATTGTCCTAATTTTTAAGTATACTAGTGTAATATTTTGTCGAAAACGAACATTGTAAAAAACTGTACAAAGTTAAATAAAACAAAAATAAACATTTTTATTAAAATTAAAATGCGTATTAATTGTTGTTAAATAAATCTATTAAGACAAAATATTTTTAACAAAAAAATTGAACCGACTTCACACTAAAAAGTAAAAAATAATTGCGTATTGAAATGTTTTGGAGTCAGTGTCAGCCAAAATGAAATCTATTCCGAGAACTTCACCGACTCCAAAACATTTCAATACGCAATTATTTTTTACTTTTTAGTGTTAAGTCGGTTCAATTTTTTTGTTAAAAATATTTTATTTTTCTCTTTTTAGCGTTAATCTAACAATAAAAATCGATGAACATACATAAAAAACATTATGCGTTTCTTTGAAATTTGAGAGTTTCCCTCGATTTCTCCGGATTCCACCATCAGATCCTGACTTGGTTCCGATGGGACCACCTCTGAGGTGCACTCTTTCGAATAAAAAAAAAAAAATTGAAAATCGGTCCATAATTGACGGAGAAATCGGTGAACATACATAAAAAAAAAAAATAAAAAAAAAAATATACAGACGAACATAGAACCTCCTCCTTTTTGTTGAAGTCGGTTAATAAACAGCAGACTACAGACGCTCGACAACTTAGATATCGTCTGTAGTAGTCAGCAGCAATAATAAATAAATGGATACAGGGCCCTCGGAAGACCTCACGCCGCCCGCGTGCGGATTCATAATTGACGCCCTAAATAACTAATTCTGTAAGTGCCATTCACTCCGTACAGAGTGAACTTCAAAAATTCTCTCTTCACAATAAAAAAATCACTCCGCGGAGTAAACTGTTCTCTACAAAAACAGTTTACTCCGTGCGTTTTTTCATGGCGTTCTTCTCCTGTCGTACTTATGAATAAGAGAAAAATTTAGTTTCACCGCTGAGCTGAGAGAATTCATTAAGTCGAAATAATCATTAGTTTATCAATTAGGAAAAATGAATATTTCGAATTCGAATTTCATTAAAAAATAAATAACTACTCGTAAGAGTTTTCACGCAGGCTTGAGTTTGCAAATAAAATTGATATAATATCAGTTATATATTTTTTTTATACAGTACAAAAAACAACACAACTAGGCAATTTGCCGCCCCTTGAATGTGCCGCCCGCGTGCATCGCACACATCGCACTCTGGGGCGCGAGGGCCCTGAATGGATAACAAACATGACAAATAAAACAATACAAAATTCATTATAGATATACCGGATGTTTTCATATGAAGCATTTTATAATGAAAATATAGGTTTAATTATAGGTATTATTGTGAGATACAATTTTGGTTTTACAAATCGCACGTTGAAATTTGAAAACAAAAGTGACATTATGCAAAAAATAACATTTTACAGTAGAGCATTTTTTAGTTTTAATATTATTGTTTTGTCCTAAAAAAGTTACTATTAAAATACTGCTTATAGAGATTCTTTTGTTAATAATGAGACAATTTATTATTGTTTTAATTTATTTTTTGACCACAATGTTAAAAATAAAGTTATTAAAAAAAAGACCTTTTTACAATAATTTTTTGATTAGTGTCATTGTTGTCATAACCTATAATCAGTAAATTGGAGACTTCAATTGCAAAAAGTGTCACTAAACAAAATGTGTCATTTTATGTATTTACTTACTTGCATTAATTTTTGTAGCAACTGTAATCAGTAAACTGTCGTTTATCAAAATGTGTCACTTTTTCACTTACAGCGACGTGCGTACCAAACAACTGCTTTGACAATAAATTGACACAATTAAAATAGTGTCGTTATATATCAGTCATGACCATGGGCAATTCTTTCAAAATATAAAGTGACACTAGCTCAGTCTAGCGGAAGTAAGTGGGTTTATGAGCAAACGAAAATTTTCGTATAGTGACACTTTTGCAGTAAAACATGAATCTTACAAAAGGTGAAAAGTTAACTTTTTTATATAGTGTCACTATTGTTTTCAACGTGCGAAATATTAAATTTTATTGTGTATTATAGGTTTTACTTTTATATTATTTTTTGCAAAAATAATGAAGTTATAAGCTTATCTGTTTCTACTTGTGTTTACGAACTGTACTTATAATTGTTTTCAATAAACATACCTAAAATGTATTCGTTTTTATCAGTGACGATACCTATTATACATGTAAATCAACTTAAAATTCTGCAAAGACCAAAAAATTATTTCTTCACTTAAATTCTTTCGATGGTGTTTTTCACTGTGAATGCTATAATAAACAAAAAAATATACTTGTTTTCTTTGCGTAATTAATTAAGTATTTTTTTTTAATTTACATTAATTATTGTTATGAACCAAATTCGTGTAATTTATAAATTAATCACAAAATCTAAAAAAAATATCTATGGATATTGTATAGAATCGACACAAAGTAACACTCTCTCTAAAACACTCTGTATATAGACAGCTGCCGGGAATGACATAACATTCTAATACGAACCTACAGTTTCGAGTTTTACAAATCAAAAATACCTCTTAAATACTTCTGGGATCCTGTTCGTTTCTTGTTAAATAGAGAGAGAGATGTTGTCCAATATTATTAAAATTTTAAAACAAAAACACAACGTCGAATACCTCTTATAAGGTTATGGGGGCTGAATAACAAGTTTTCGATATTTTGTCAAATCAATGTAAACACGATGTTGAATAAACCAGACTAAAATCTTTACGTGTTCCTAAATCCTGTTACATCCTACAGGCCCGCCGCTGGTCGTCTATGCGCATACATGCATGAAGAGCTTTTAGTTATCTTCTGGAATGTCTGGAATATTTTTCGGATACTCTTCAAATTCGGGAATCTCATACAAAACGGTACTCTGAATTCAATAAACTTATTCGTTCTGTACAGCCTTTCCAGATTTTCGTCTGGATATTCTGGAATATTAAACGGATGCTTTTGAAATTCGGTATACATCAGAAAACTGATAAATGCTATAATTTACTAGCGCCATGATTAGTTAAGATTTGATTCGAATTTGTGATATAAATATAGTTTTTAACTATTTTCATTTCAGGATGGTTTTGTCCTGACAATATTCATTGTGCGTTTTGCTTTAGAGTATTAGTGAAATATTCGTTGTGCGTTCTACTTAGGCTGCTTTAGAGTGATGTAATCACTGACTTAGGAGGAAATTTAACATTTTTAACACTTAAAACATTAATATTTTTGTGAACTTCGCCCTTTGAAGGTATAAGTTAACATAATAAGGTAGCTTTTTGATTTTAAAAAGATATTTTCACCAAGATTTCTGTATCTGCAAAGTCGACAACTGATAAATTAAGGATAATTAACACAAAATTATCAAAATTCATGGAGGTTTGATGTATTTTCAAAATAAGAGCTTAGAAAAACGCTACTAGATGACACTGTACTTTTTTATTTACATAATTTAGAAAGTGGTCACTAGATGTCCAAAATGGCACATTAAAAATGTTTCAAAGAAAATGTTCAATAAACAATTTAGGCAAAATGCTATTTTTTGGGCAGAATCGATTTGAAATTTTACTATTTTTCTTATGGAGAATATTATCTATACTAATATATAAAGCTGAAGAGTTTGTTTGTTTGTTTGTTTGAACGCGCTAGTCTCAGGAACTACTGGTTCAAATTGAAAAAAAAATTTTTTGTTGGATAGCTCATTTATCGAGGAAGGCTATAGGCTATATAAAATCAGGCTACGACCATTAGGAGCGGAGCATTAATGAAAAATGTTCCAAATGTATCTAAAAAATAAGCTTCTATTCAGGTGAAATGCACTAGCTAAGTATACTCATATTAGCGATGTAAGCATACAACGCCGGCTAGCGCAATCGGTAGAGCACAAGACTGTCCATACCAGGGTCGTGGGTACGAGCCCTACGTTGGGCGAATGCATTTTTATTTTGACGTGATAACGTCTTATAAATTGATGAATCACCAATCTTATAAATTGATAAAACACCGACTGCATGCACGAAAAAGTGTAACGTTCCGCCTGACCCTGTGCGTGCTTTTCTCGAAAACGGCCCTAACGATTTGGATGAAATTTACTGAAAAGGGATTTTGGGGGGCAAAAAATCGTTTAGCTAGGTCTCATCTCTCGAAAAAATCGTTTTCTTACAAATTTTATCATTATAAAAATCAATTTTTTGACGTATGAAAATACTTAAATATTAAGTAGGTTTTGGAATTTTATATACACAGTGAAACAATTGTTTTATAAATAGTATGACAGTTAATCTTTGAGACTTAAATAAATACGAAAGAAAGAAAGTTAATAAAAAAAATTATTTTTATAGGTGGTGAGTAATTTAATAAATAAAATTTACCTAAATTTGAAGCGAAAGATGCAATATCATAGATTCGAATTATTATAATTATTATATAAATTTAGGTTATGTATTACGGAATACGTTATCACGTAAAACTATCGTCCGTAAACCGACTTTACAGACAACCAATTTTTTTTTTTTATTTTCTACATTGCTTTCTTCTAAGACTTACATTAAAATTTATTTTAATTTTATTTAATTAATTAAAAAAAAATATTAGTTAAAAAAAGTATAAATACTGCTTTTAATCGACAAAAAATTTTGAACGGTAACTCCGATCATCATGAAATTTGGACATAACATTTATCTCGGTAAAATAAGATGAATGTGTGTACTCATGTTCCTCCCTTCCCCATTAGTTTTTTTACACCCGGCTGAAACCGGACGGGACCGCTAGTTACTAAATAAAATATTGCTTTTTATCGACAAAAACTTTTGAACGGTAACTCCGATCATCATGAAATTTGGACACAACATTTATCTCGGTAAACTAAGATGAGTGTGTGTACTCATGTTCCTCCCTTCCCCATTCGTTCGTTTACACCCGGCTGAAACCGGACGGGACCGCTATGTCACATATAAAGTATATAGCATAACGGGTGGGCTGGTTGAAATCGTGCCACATAGGTATGAGAGCGTTACCTCAATGTTAATGTTTACCGGACTGCGGAAGTCTGGCAAAGTTTTTGAAAACGGACCTCCATCAAAAATATTTAGTGCCTCCCGTTATAAGCAATTGCTTTTAATACTGTTATTTTTTACGTCAGTAATACATAACCTACCCAAACAAAAATTATGTTATTCCCTTTGGACAACAATAATCAACAATTCACCTTGAATGTTTATTTCGTTTTATTAAATAAACAAAATCAATCAAATGCAGTTATTGCAACCTGTCATCGTCAGCAAAACATGTTTACATAAAGACCATAATTTGTCTGCGAAATTTTATAAAAAAAATAATAAAAATTACATTTATTTTATTAGGTAAATTGCTTAAAAATGTTTACACATTTTTTACAAGTGTTTTCTCAAAGAACTCGCAGACAATTTATTATTCATAAATGCCGAAACTTTCCACACGTTTGTTACATTTTCAGCATCAAGTATCGATTTTATTCCACGATGCCAAAGGTTGTTTGACTTAAAAAAATCACTGCACTAAAGAACAAGAACGCAACGTCGCGACGCCACCGGCGCCGTTACTCAAGCTGCCATTAATAAAACCTATGGCAGCCGAGATCTTTCAGAAGATGAACGTGACACGATCGCGTTTAAAAAATATATTTAACATAAAGATGTAAATAGACATATTTAAAAATCAATATTTTTAATGAATGTATCTAATGTTTTTAAGCATGTAAGTATATATACCTATGGAAGCGTTTTGATGTGATATTCATTAGCGTGTTATTTGTTTGTCTTTGACAGACGCCAAGATGACAGCTTCTTGGGAATAATATTACGGTCTATTTATAGCGCCATTAGTGATTCCAAGATCATACACGCTCTCGAATAGAGCACAAAGTAGTGCTTCTCGCGCGGTCGGGACTCTTCTCTCCTATGGGAACCGTCTGGAGGAGGTTATCGTCAGGGATGGACACAACACATGAATGAATGAATCAGTTATAGGAGTAGAATAGTCCGTAAAGCACGTCATCCTGAAAGAATTTTTGTGTTCCCCCTCGTCCTGGATCTACTCCTCCAATCGTCTGCATCTGAACTCCAGAAGATTGGTGACTAGATTGTCCTGACGAATTAATCCGCTCTCATCAATGTATTCAAAGATGGTTGTTCCTTGCCTCGCATTCGAACAGTAAATGATTGGCTGTTGTGTCCTCCAATCGTTTGCATCTCTTCATGAACTCCAGAAGATTGGTGACTAGATTGTCCTGACGAATTAATCCGCTCTCATCAATGTATTCAAAGATGGTTGTTCCTTGCCTCGCATTCGAACAGTAAATGATTGGCTGTTGTGTCCTCCAATCGTTTGCATCTCTTCATGAACTCCAGAAGATTGGTGACAAGATTGCTCCTGAAGAATTGGTCCGCTCTCATCAATGTATTCAAAGATAGTTGTTCCTTGCCTCGCATTCGAACAGTAAATGATTGGCTGTTGTGTCCTCCAATCGTTTGCATCTCTTCATGAACTCCAGAAGATTGGTGACAAGATTGCTCCTGAAGAATTGGTCCGCTCTCATCAATGTATTCAAAGATAGTTGTTCCTTGCCTCGCATTCGAACAGTAAATGATTGGATGTTGTGTCCTCCAATCGTTTGCATCTCTTCATGAACTCCAGAAGATTGGTGACTAGATTGTCCTGAGGAATTGATCCGCTCTCATCAATGTATTCAAAGATAGTTGTTCCTTGCCTCGCATTCGAACAGTAAATGATTGGCTGTTGTGTCCTCCAATCGTTTGCATCTCTTCATGAACTCCAGAAGATTGGTGACAAGATTGCTCCTGAGGAATTGGTCCGCTCTCATCAATGTATTCAAAGATAGTTGTTCCTTGCCTCGCATTCGAACAGTAAATGATTGGCTGTTGTGTCCTCCAATCGTTTGCATTTCTTCATGAACTCCAGAGGATTGGTGACAAGATTGCTCCTGAAGAATTGGTCCGCTCTCATCAATGTATTCAAAGATAGTTGTTCCTTGCCTCGCATTCGAACAGTAAATGATTGGCTGTTGTGTCCTCCAATCGTTTGCATCTCTTCATGAACTCCAGAAGATTGGTGACAAGATTGCTCCTGAGGAATTGGTCCGCTCTCATCAATGTATTCAAAGATAGTTGTTCCTTGCCTCGCATTCGAACAGTAAATGATTGGCTGTTGTGTCCTCCAATCGTTTGCATCTCTTCATGAACTCCAGAAGATTGGTGACAAGATTGCTCCTGAAGAATTGGTCCGCTCTCATCAATGTATTCAAAGATAGTTGTTCCTTGCCTCGCATTCGAACAGTAAATGATTGGCTGTTGTGTCCTCCAATCGTTTGCATCTCTTCATGAACTCCAGAAGATTGGTGACAAGATTGCTCCTGAAGAATTGGTCCGCTCTCATCAATGTATTCAAAGGTAGTTGTTCCTTGCCTCGCATTCGAACAGTAAATGGTTGACTGTTTTGTCCTCCAAAAATCTACACTGTGTCGATTCCTGACGTATCCCCATTTCTGAGAGGGACACAACACATACAAAAAACATACACCCATATAGATAATGTGTTGCTGTTCATACAATTCGGAACCCAAAGGAGTGATGAGACCTCTGGTGAGAAATGCGCCGAACTATCCTAAGGGGGGTTTTTGACAGGTAAACTATGGAGGCATAAGGTAAACATTGATTTAGAAAAGCATGATGGAAGCTAGGTTAGCCTCCATCATGCTTTTCTAAATCAATGTTTACCTATCAAAAAAACCTCCTTAGGAAACTTCGGCGCATTTCTCACTAGAGGTTCCGAATATGTCGATAGTAAGAAAATGAATTGGATAGGACACACGCTATGAAAGACAGATGACGACATAGCGAAGAGAGCCTTGGATTGGAACCCACAGGGATACCGAAAAAGGGGAAGACCAAAAACATCGTGGAGAAGAACTGTTCGTGAAGAAGTTCTGGAACAAGGAACTACCTGGCTTCAAGTCAAAAATATGGCAAAAGATAGTACTAGATTTAAAATTTTCGTAGAGGCTCTATGCTCCACTTAGGAGTTAAAGGAATTTATTATTTTATAAGAAAAGAGACTGTGCATTTTGCACTACACAGTACACACTACAGGAATAAAACTGGTATAAACTAAAAATGACGAACTGAAAAAATAAAACAAAAATTATTTATTTATAAAAAAAAACTGTGTGCCGTTGTGGGATATGTGGCTTCGCCTCAGGCATCATGGCGCGCAGGGCAAGGTATCACATTTTACAATTTTTTTATAGACTAGGAACAACTAAAAAAAGATAAAGACACCCCTAACCTGTTTATTTGCGGCGCAACTCCAAGGTGACCTGCTCATTATACTATCACAATAAAATTTAATCCTCTATTTTGTACATAGAGATTGGAAAATTGACTTCAAAAGCAGTTTAAGAATCCTCGTCTCAAAAACATTCCGACAGATTAAACGGCAAGCGGACGTGTCTGGGAACCCGAATCGCAAAACAAAAATGTCAGCCCGTTTTTGTTTTCAGGACACACTTTGCAAATACAATTTTACACTACACATTACAGAAATGAAGCTGGTACAATTGTAAAAGCATCGACTACCGCGATCGAAGCTACGTCCTCTAGGTTACGGGCCAGCCTCTATACCTCTCATCCACCATAGCACAACATTGTATACGGCCGGCTTTACATGGACATTGCAACGTTTCGTTTTTAGCATGCCAAAAGTAGTTTTACTTCAAAAAATACACGAAAGTTTATTTGAACAAAAGTTTGTAATCGAGAGCTTATTAAGCCTTAATTTAAGAGTACAAATACGTTATTTTAATGAATCGTAGATACTCATAAGTAGAACAGGTAATTTAGAAATAAATATTACAGTTAAAATAAAAAAACGTGATAGTTTACGGAATAAGAACGTAAGGTAATAAATACATAATAAATAGCTACATCTTCTTGGTTTCCGGGCTTGAATGCTGTGGTCCATTGGTATTTCCATCTGACGTTCCGTCTACAACTGCGGTAGACATTATGAAAGGCGATGCGGTAGCGGGCGAAGTGTCCTTCTAGGCTGCTCACAGGTAAGTGTGTAGACATACAAGCCCGGAAAGCAAGAAGATTTGGATCAACACCGGCCGTGAAAGCCTACACACTTGAATAAATTCGGAACCCAAAAGAATGGTGAGACCTCTGGTAAGAAATGCGTCGAACTGTCCTAACACTCCTAACACTGATTTAGAAAAGCATTATGGTTAGCATATATATTAGATATCGTGTCCATCGATAATAGTTAATAAGAAAAAATTCGCAGGTTTGTGGACAATAGTTATATTTATAATTGTTAATTGCTATGGTTAGTAATTAATGTTTATTTTCATAATTATTGTTTTAAATAATTTTCAATTTGTACTTGAAAAAGTCTAAATTTATAGACAAAACGTCGTACAATTATAAATATAAGTTATAACTATTGTCCACAAACCTGCGAATTTTGTCTTATTAATTATGGTTAGCCTCCATCATGCTTTTCTAAATCAATGTGTTTACCTGTCAAAAACCCCCCTTAGGACAGTTCGGCGCATTTCTCACCAGAGGTCTCACCATGCCTTTGGGTTCCGAATAGCTATAGTTTGCTGAAGTTAAAAATATGATATCTAGATTGATAGTTTGTATATGTGACTGTAGAATAAATGATAATTCAGTCGCCTGGACTTTGCTTTTTTTCAAACATTGTCTGAAATGTCGCCTCGTGCGTGACTTCGATTGCTGACGCGTTGCTAGAGCTGTAACAAACCGTATGTATTCGTTACTGAGTAACGGGTACATCGTCTGACTCGAAGTAACGAATCGTTACTTACAAATTCATTTCGTTACTCGCATCTGTCGCATCCATGTCAGCATCACGTATGCGACCGGCGACGCGCCTCAATGCGATGGTAGGTACATGCTTGATGCTGTTGCCTGTTGGTACACGATTGTATGTCGTATGAAAAGTAACGAGTAACGTACTTACGTACCGATACGAAAGTAACGGGTACTGGTTCTTTAAGTAACGAATACATACGGGTACACAATTTCTCGTTACTTTTACAGCTCTATGCGTTGCCCCTTATGCCGACGGCCACGTGTGTTCAGAACCAGTTTCGATTCACCAACAAGAAAGATCTGGACAAGATGAGAAGCTATACACTTGCATAAAAAAATAGTAGGTAATGTAAATTGACTTTAGAATGTTAAAATATGTATGTAACCACTGATTTGTTTGTTTTCATTAAATATTCGCAGCGTACAACACTTCAATGTTACCTGACTATATTAGCACTATTTATAAAATGAATTCTCTAAGTAGCCTGCAGGTACACGGAGTTTGCGGCCACCCTTGGTGTAATCTTTGATCGACGGCGCTTCAAAGATAGTGAAAGTTGTTACAGCGGACAGTGAATTCCTAATTGGAACAAAATATATATATTCGATCAGGGTCGGTCTGGGACCTAAATACCGGGAAAATTGTAAAACGCCTCTACGAGACCGTAAACTAAGAAGAAAAAAATCCGGACCGGAATGGATCGGCGCACCGGGAATATTCCCGGTATTCCCTGAGGTCAGATCGACGCTGTATTCGATATCAACATTTTGGAATTTATTCGGTACTAGCGATCCCGCCCGGTTTCACCCGCGTGCAAAAGAACGAATGGGGGAGGGACATGAATACGCACATTCATCTAAGTTTACCGAGATCAATGTTGTGTCCAAATTTCATGATGATTGGAGTTACCGTTCAAAAAAAATTCTAGCCAATTGGGCGACGGGACCATTCCAACTTCAAAAATGTTGACATTTGATTATAATAAAGAAAAAAAACATTTCTGATATCGTGTGAGGTGACGCGGGTAATGGCTAGTATTCCGTATGATATTTGCTATTCGTTGCCATGGTTACCTACATAATATGTTCCACGTCATTTGTAAAAATTAATCAAAGCATGCCGAACTAGTTTATTTCTGACAGATCCATAAAACAAAAGAGCGGCTGAATTTTTTTATTTTCAAAATATTTCCGAAACTATAAAGTTTTGAAAAAAAATTTAACGAAACTTCTTGAAAAAATAAATAGAATAATGAGCCGTTATGAAAAGTATACCAATATTATATAAAAAAACACCGTTATAGCGCGTGCCCCGATATTCCCCAAAAACAATAGGGCTCTTCATATTTGCATACCAAACATCCTCCCAAAATTTGGATTCAATCCGCTCATCCGTTTGACCTGCATCGTGTTCACAGACTGTATAGTTTTTCAAAAATATGTTTTTTGGATTCGGGGGACCTCAAAACGGAAAGATATTGTAAAATTTTTGAAAAGTGATTTTTGACCTAAACTAAGTACCATTCCCCACTTGTGAGTTAGAATGGTAAAATATATGGAAAAAGAAGTGGAAATAGAAATTAGAACAACGTTTTTTTCTATGATAACAAATACATGAAACAAAATAATGCACCAATAATTCCAAGAAACGAATAGAGGTTATTTGATATAAGTCCGGGTTCGATGTTCCTTCTAAGCTTCGATGCATAATTTATAGTTTTTCTTCGAATTGTAACGGTTTTGTAACAGTGTGAGCATTAAGAGCATGCTATAAACTTACTTTTTCAATTTTGATGTGTCAAAAGAACAAACCTTATGTGATTTGGTTCTCGGTTAAATTGATCGAGAATGATTTTATTTTATAGTTTAAAGGTCACTAAGAAAAAGTGTCCATAGGCGCATAGCCTAAAAACCAATAGATTTTTAGCTACAGACATGTCTAGCGAGATTTTAGATATAAATGAATTCACAATCTTAAATATTTCTAAGCTCTAGAAATATGTTTTCGAGTGCGCTGAATCCGAATATGACATTTTTATTTTATTCAGGGTGACACCTTCCAATATTACCTACTTTCGGCTATTTTTCTATTTATAAAAAAAGCACAAAAGTTGAAAATGGAACATGTTTGTGAATTCAATGGATATCCCTATATCTAAAATCTCGCTAAACATATTTGTAGCCAAAAATCTATTGGTTTTTAGGCTATGCGCTGCATGGACACGTTTTCTTAGTGACCTAAAAACTATAAAATAAAACGATTTTCGATCAATTTAACCGAGAACCAAGTCCCATAAGATTTATGCGGGGTCTTAGCTTTAAAGTGTTTTTTAAATAATGTTCTATTTTTATTAGCGAGTTCATTTTATTTTATATTTATACTTCCAAATATTCTAGAACATATCAGAAATAAAAACTCTATTGCTAATAAAAATATATAAGCAGTTGAAATATATGAATTATAATTTCTATAGTTGTTTTTAAAATTTGTCTCTAATATTTTATATTTTGAATAGATTGTTTGAACTAAATAAAAATAGGAACCTTAAAGTCAACGATCTTCTGAAAATAATGTAAATTTTAACTCGATAACTTGACAAACAAAATTTGCATCACAATAATAAGTTTAATAAAACGCTTTTATGTAAAAACAAAAGGCAAATTTTAAATTAAAAAATTGTAAGACAAAATTTTAAAAAATGTCCGATATTATAAAATTATTTTTTATACGAAAAACTGCAGTCGAATTTTCCAGAAAGTTCTTAAACTGATGTAATCTTTATATATAAAAATTACGTGTCACATGTTTGTCCGCGATGAACTCCTAAACTACTGTACCGATTTTAAATTTGATTTGCACACCGTGTGCAATTCGACCCAACTTGAAAGATAGGATAGCTTACATTTCAATTTATAGTCGCAATATTATTTTATTGCAAATTATTTGTCTATTCCTTGACAGTCATAATTATCTGTTGACTGGATTGAGTGAATATTCAATAGATGGCGCAACGTTTCATATAAGCTAGCACGACGGCGCAGCCGGAGTGCTCAGCTCCAAAGGATTCTAACAGATGGCGATACCTGTTGACTGGATTGAGTGAGTATTCAATAGATGGCGCAACGTTTCATATAAGCTAGCACGACGGCGCAGCCGGAGTGCTCAGCTCCAAAGGATTCTAACAGATGGCGATACCTGTTGACTGGATTGAGTGAATATTCAATAGATGGCGCAACGTTTCATATAAGCTAGCACGACGGCGCAGCCGGAGTGCTCAGCTCCAAAGGATTCTAACAGATGGCGATACCTGTTGACTGGATTGAGTGAATATTCAATAGATGGCGCAACGTTTCATATAAGCTACAATTCAATAGCATAACCACCACGTGTTGCTGAGGTTAAGGTATCGAGCACGACGGCGCAGCCGGAGTGCTCGAATATATATCTATATATTATCGCGTTAAAATAAAAACGCTTTTCGTGGAGACCAACTTTGCAACGGTGGAAATCTACAAATTCGAGCGAAGCCGAACCGGGCCGCTAGTATTGATATAGGTTCGAAAATATGTGTACAAAATTTTCAAAATCACTGTTTAGATATTTTTGATTGGTTGACACAGCGACCGGGAGGTGGAATAAATAATTTCTTTGCCTTTGCAATTAATCATTGGTTTGTTAAGAAACTAATAATATTTTTTAATTAATTTAAAGATACTACTTAGCTAGCTTAAAAATAAATACCTATAGTTATTATTCCAAGAATAATTTAAAACACAAATCAAGACGTAAATGAAATAACAAGAAACCAACAAATAAAATGATGATATGAAAGCGAGACAACTGACCTGGTAAGTTGTGATTGCATAAAAATTAACGGAACTGTTTTGTTCCACGTATTCAATAGCTAAAAAGCTGTTACAGTTGTTTGTGTCGAGAACCATTATAATAAACTAGCGGCCCGTCGCGCTTTCAATCGGGTGCGATATATATAATTCTGGTATTTCTTTTGCGGCCCAGCGCTAATGCAAAATTCCGATTTTGCGTCCTCAAAATTTTGACGTGATAACGTCTTATAAATTGATGAATCACCAATATTATAAATTGATAAAACACCGACTGCATGCACGAAAAAGTGTAACGTAACGTTCCTAACGTTCCTAACGCGTAACGTTCCGCCTGACCCTGTGCGTGCTTTTTGCTAATTTCTCGCTCAATTTAAATCAGATCGGTTTGAAACCAGTCTTAAACGAAAGAGAACATTTTACATAGATTTCGTATAACAGAATTTGCCTAAACAGTTTTTTTATACAAATTTATATAGAAAAATAGCTGTATAAATGCAATGTTGTCTAATGCATGGCGCGCGCGCGACGCGGTCGGTCGTCTTTGTTTGCCGTACATGGAAATTAGAAAATAACGTATGTCTTGTCTTAACATGAAAACAGCTGCATTTCTAATGTTTAATTCAATTTTTTGACATTAGTATTTTCTCAAATGCAACGCCTTCTAAGTTAACTATTGGAATAACTAATTATTATTGGAACATAATAGTTTGACAGTATCAAACGTCACTTTTGACATTTCTTATCATTCCGACACCAAGGATAAGCGGATTGAAACCAAATTTTGGGAGGATGTTTGATATGCAAATATGAAGTGGCCTATTGTTTTTGGGGAACATCGGCGCATGCGTAAAAGAATATATCTCTTATAATGATGTTTTATATAATAATAATATAGTTTTTAAAACGGTTTTTACTCTATCTATTTTTACTAGAAATTTTTGTAAATTTTTTGGGGAAAATCGGCGCATGCGCAAAAGAGATACATGCCATAGTTGTTTTTTATATAATAATAGTGTACTTTTTATAGTGTTTTATTATTCTACTTAATAAAATTTACCTAAATTTGAAGAGAAAGATGCAATATCATAGATTCGAATTATTATATAAATTTAGGTTATGTATTACGGAATACGTTATCACGTAAAACTATCGTCCGTAAACCGACTTTACAGACAACCAATTTTTTACGATAATATAATATTTATATCCCACTAGGGATTGAATAAAAAAAAAATACGTGTGGCACTCGGGGACTGCCGCGGTAAAGCTATTGCATATTCTTTTTAGGTCTTTAAGTTTTTCTTCTCTATAAAACGAAAATAGCTAGGTATAAATAATAAGGTATAAATAGTGTAATTACACACCAAAACAATTATTCATTCAAAAAATTTGAACAAAAAGAACGATATTAAGAGTTTGATCATAGAATTTCACGCGATGTACATTTATATAGATATAATATCATACATACTTTCTCTGCACATAACCTAAATAATTTAGGTTATTTTTATAGCAGTATTATATATAAATTCATTTATACACAAATAAAGATAGAATCAGCTATGAGCAGTTATGCAGTTATGAGCACACAAACACCGTGCCGAAGTCTGCCGAACTGAAACGACGTTAGACGATGCACGGCTGTCAACGCCGCACCGCTGTGCCGGTCGGAGTGGGGGGTGTTAGGTTTTTTCGTTAAGGAATTTCTTGATTCGGTCGCCGCGCTCAAAGCCCGCGATAGATGCTATGCAATAGCTTAAAAACGCTGAAACAAGGGTTTGTTTATTTTTAATGAAGAGTGCGTATGTTGAATGATTTTTGAAATATGGCCATTTTATCAGAAATCTTTTCACCCCCTTAAGATGCGAATTTCAAAAAATCCTTTCTTAGCGGGTGCTTACGTCATAAAAGGAACCTACTGTCCAAATTTCTTCAAGGCAAACGTCGGTCAGTCAGGACAAACGATTTTATATATATGTTACGGTCAATGTCCGGAATCCGGGCAATATGCCCGAGCTACATCGGGCAATGTCCGAAATCGGACAAGATTCAATAAATAGATTTTTTATAAACATGAAACGCTTACATTTGATTGTATCTTTATCATGATAACTTATCATTTACCCTTTATGGAATTTTTATCACTGATATCGACTATTGAATCATCAATAATTGTAATAGAAAGCTGAAAAATATATTCTTCAATAGTTGATATCAGTGATAGAAATTCCATACAGGGTTAATGATAACTTAGTATGATAAAGATACAATCAAATGTCAGCATTTCAGGTTTATAAAAAATCTATTTTTTGAACCTTGTCCGATTTCGGACATTGCCCGATGTGGCTCGGGCATTGTCGACATTGATCGGATTCCGGACATTGATCGTAACATATACAGGACGAGTTTTAAGTTGATGCTTTTTTTTACAGCGTGTAAAAATCAAATAGACGAGCAAATATTTCAAATAGTTTTTTTATCAAAACTCAAAAATAAGAGAGAAACAGCCTTTCGAAGTTTAAATAAATTTTATTAAATTTTCTTTAATTTTGAGGTCGGTCCTGGGGTTATATTATGTCACTATGGAAATAAGTTGTTATTCTCAAAAACAGAACAATACACATGTCAGTTTCAAATAAGCACCAACATACTTGATAATAACAACTTATTTCCATAGTGACATAATATAACCCCAGGACCGACCTCAAAATTAAAGAAAATTTAATAAAATTTATTTAAACTTCGAAAGGCTGTTTCTCTCTTATTTTTGAGTTTTGATAAAAAAACTATTTGAAATATTTGCTCGTCTATTTGATTTTTACACGCTGTAAAAAAAAGCATCAACTTAAAACTCATCCTGTATATAGAATAATGTACGGCAGAGAAGCCTTTTTTTTATTTTTATAGTAGTTAGTATACGTATGTAGTTAAAATTATTTCCAAAAAATAAAATCCCTCTATTACGAAACCAAGACATTTGTCAGAGCGACCCCTTATTATTAACATAAAAACAGAAAAAGTTTTTAGGTGATAAAATCGAATGAGATGATGCCCCGTGAAATAAAAAAAAATATATATATCCATATAAGAAGCATCAGCAGGAGTCCTGCCTTTGATAATCATGACCAAGTCACCAAGATATGTATTGTTTGCCAAAGATATAGAAATTAGTTTGTTGTCATTCGAACAAAATGACTAGTTTGAATGGTTACAGTATCAAAGCGCAAAAAAATTACCTTAAGGCGTCACGTCGCCTTGAATATTCAAGGATAATATATAACGAATGTAACAACCGCAGTAGCAAAATAGCAAAAAAATAAGGTCAAGCTAAAAAAAATGTAGGCCAACATTTTTTCTACTATTTTTCTACAGGAATGACTGTAGGCTCCAGCTTGGCAAATTTCGAAAGCATTCGCTGTGTTCACCGGGGACATAATAATGTCCACCGTGAACACAAAACTGTACCTATACAAAAAAGTGTTTTAAAACAAAACACCCCAAAAAAAGTGTTTTCTTCTGTTTTAGGAGAAGAACGCGTTTATGTAATTTTTTTCGAAAAAATTAAAAACGTAATAAATTGAAATTTGAAAACTTTAATAGCAATACAGGGTTTTATGCATGGTCATTCGATTATCATGATTTTTTGTATAGGACTATGTTACTATCTTTACACATACAAAATTCTGGTGTGCGTGTTCGTAGTTCTCCTCTTCCTAGACTTTTGATGAAATTTTTTTTGTGCTTATGGGGTCACCTGAATGGTTCTTAGCTATAGTTGGACCCGGAAATAAAGATTTTTTTATATATGACCAAATTATTATTTTTTTATTACTCACATAAAAAAATTGGTTGTCTGTAAAGTCGGTTTACGGACGATAGTTTTACGTGATAACGTATTCCGTAATACATAATCTAAATTTATATAATAATTATAATAATTCGAATCTATGATATTGCATCTTTCGCTTCAAATTTAGGTTAATTTTATTTATTTAAATTACTCACCATATAATATAATTGTTTTTTTTAACTTTCTTTCTTTCGTATTTTTTTTAAGTCTCAAAGATTAGCTGTCATAATATTTATAAAACAATTGTTTCACTGTTTATAATATAAAATTTCAAAACCTACTTACAATATTTAAGTATTTTCATACGTCAAAAAATTGATTTTTATAATGATAAAATTTGTAAGAAAACGATTTTTTCGAGAGATGAGACCTAGCTAAAACGATTTTTTGCCCCCCAAAATCCCTTTTCAGTAAATTTCATCCAAATCGTTAGGGCCGTTTTCGAGAAAAGCACGCACAGGGTCAGGCGGAACGTTACGCGTTACGAACGTTACGTTAGGAACGTTACACTTTTTCGTGCATGCAGCCGGTGTTTTATCAATTTATAAGATTGGTGATTCATCAATTTATAAGACGTTATCACGTCAAAAACATATAATCCTAAACTTCCAGCCTTCCGGCACCTCTCAAAAATTTTTAATTCAATATTTTTTTTTATATTCTTGAATAAAAGATACTATTTCAAAAAAAAAATATTTTGTTTGGCTGTCAGGACAACGTCTGCCTAGGGAGCCGCTAGTCTTTCGTACATTACCAGTAACCCCGCAATCAGCTTTGGAAACACATGAAGCTTTGAGTGCCGGGGTCTCTTTAAATCAAAAATGTAAATCTTAATATCTCGACCAACCAACATGCAAACGCGTTCTATTCAAAAATCTATTTGAGAAAGATACATTTTTAATTTACGCTGAATATTTCTGAAACCGTTTTTCTACATGTAAATCTATCCAGAAAAATATCGAGACGGCAGCAAGCAAACTGGCATCTTTAAAATATCTAATCTAATACACTGATTTTAAAAAGTAATTTCAATATTAAGATATACACACAGATACAATATTTGTCAAATGTATTGTAAGTTGTTAAACATATTAATATATTCCTGTTGTAAATTGACCGAATTTACATATTTATCCCGGCAAACAGAGTATATAAGAAGGTGTTCTGGCCCGAACGAACCAGAAGACTACGGTAATCGTGGTGGTAACTTGAAGATTAACTCTAAAGCCAAGACAAGCTCACATTAACAAAAAAAGGTTTCGGAGTTAATTCTTTCATTAAACCTATCCATCATTAACCGATTCACCGTCCAGTCTCTCAACATCTGCAATAACCATAACAATCAATACAAAGAAATAATAATAATAATAAAGTGCAACAATTTAAACAATCTTTGTTCGTGGCCAGAGTGAATTAATTATATATATCAATCAAGATTGATTTACACGCGTTTTTTAAGTTCGTTTTTATCTATCATATCGAAATATTACTTATATTGCTCATACTCGAGTTTATCGTTAATTTATTATTCCTACCGTAAAACCGCGAAGATGTTTCATTTGTTTATAATAACACCAATCACGGCGATCCTATTTGCGCTGCTGTCGCTGTTTTGTTTCTTAATTTACTGGGACAGTCGAAAGACGAAAAGTAGCGCGAAACAAACCGACGATCTACCGACGGCTCCGGGTCCCAGAAGTTATCCGATCATAGGATCCATGCATCTGTTGGGCAAATACGACGTCCCGTACAAAGCGTTCGGCGATCTCGCGCAGATCTACGGACCCATCTTCAAAATGGACCTCGGCAGCGTTCCGAGTCTCGTCGTGAACGGTCAAGAAAACATCAGGGAAGTGCTAATGACCAAAGGTGCTCACTTCGATTCCCGACCGAATTTTAGAAGATATCATCAGCTGTTCTGCGGAGATAAAGAAAACTGTAAGTAAATTTTTACTCTATTCATGGCCCTGGTCGAAGGGCGACACGTTTCCCATTATTTCATTTCTCCAAAATCGTACATACATATAGACGATAACTCTTGAAAGAAGTAATCGATTTTAACTAAATTTGGTACCTTCACTGCTCAGAATCAATTTATAATAATAATAATGCGTTTAACGTCCGTTTCTCGACTTTATGTCATAACAGACGCCATTCGCACCTGTATTATTTTCCCGTCATTTTCTACATTTTTAAACTTCCGCTTAAATAATAGCAATGGACGAATAAAGGAATTTTAAGGACATTAAGATAAGGTAGGCAAATTTTGAGCAGGTAATCGACCATAGCCTTGATTAAGGAAACCATCTCGATATTTATCTGGAATTTTTGAGAGAAACCATGAAAAACGTCAATAAGATGGCTGGTACGTGAATTACCGTTTCTCGGCGAGGGGCGGGAGGAAAAAGTCCCGGCCACATCTGCTTACGCCGGGATTCGAGCCCGGTACCTCCCGAATGCGAGTCTAGTGCTATCACCACTACGCCACCCTGCTACGCTTGCTCAGGATCAATTTAAAATTATCATTATCAATTCATTTTAAGGGTAGTCTTTAGGGCTTGGAATAAAAACTATTCAAATTCAATATAAAAATATTTTTTTACAGACGAGATAATGTTTTAATTCAAAGCAGGTTCACATAAATATTAGGGCATTTTAATAATGCCTGTTATATTAGCAAATACTCTATTGTATCGGGTTTTATACTACGACCAGTGGTTTTAGCTAATAACCATATATTTAATAATTTACTATATGAATCATTGTCTATCTACTCAATGTGCGGTGAGCGAAATCAACAAAGCGTATCGAAAATATGTCTGCGTCTCTTTCTTCGATGTAATTCCCTGATTTATCCGATGATAGGATTGGTTGATGTACTTGCATTCAATCTGAATAAAGTATCTCTGTTTCAAAAACTTTGTCTTTTTCTATGACGTTAACATGGGCGTACCCAGCTTTTGGCCCAGGAGGGAGCAAATTAGACATTTCTTAAGCCGGGTCCCCCGTACTTTTTTGCCCTCCTGGATACGCCAGTGCGTCAAAAAGACAGAAGTATATGTTTGCACTCTAATGGTTCGATTGCGATTTTATTCGTATGCTCAGGATATGCTAATAACATTCAATTTCAACTGTTAGACATAATATGACAATTTATTTGTTTGCAGCTTTGGCATTTTGCAATTGGAGTGAACTTCAAAAATCGCGCCGAGAAATGTTGCGCACGCACGCTTTTCCCGCGTCATTTTCGTCGCGTTTCCACGAGCTGGACGACATTATTCTCGGAGAAATCCCTAACATGCTAAAACAAATCACAGCGAATAATCTCGTCGCCAAAGATCTGAAACCGATTGTATTAAAGACGTGCGCCAATATATTCACTGAATATTTCTGCAGTCAAAAATTCTCAACAAACGATCCCGAATTTCACAAAATGGTTACGAATTACGATGAAATTTTCTACGAAGTTAATCAAGGTTACGCCGCCGATTTCTTACCATTTTTATTGCCGTTCCACACGCGACACTTCTCAAGAATTGCAAACTGGTCGCATGAAATCAGAAATTTCATTTTGAACCGGATTATCAATGAAAGATTTGACAGTTTTGAAGACGGGATTACTGAAACAAAAGACTACGTTGATTCGTTGATAGAGCACGTAAAATTAAACAAAAAACCTTCACTGGAATGGGAGACGGCATTGTTTGCCCTTGAAGATATTGTTGGAGGTCATTCGGCTATTGGAAATTTGTTAGTCAAAGTATTGGGATTCATTGTCGACAAGCCGGACATTCAGAAAAACATTCAACAGGAAATCGACGCCTGCATCAAGAATAAAAATGATGACGTCAACAGCGCATTTATTCCAGAAGTAGACATTTTCAGCACTGAACATTATGAAGAATCCGAAACGGAAGTTAATAATAACGACATGAAAAACACGGAAGAAGTTTATAACGGCCGAGTATCAATCAAAGATAGGAACAAAATGCCTTACACCGAAGCAGTCATTTTAGAAGCTATTAGATTGATTGCCTCACCCATCGTACCACATGTTGCTAATCAAGATAGCTCTGTTGCAGGTAATGATTCATTTGTTATTTTAATAAACCACTTTATTCAACTCATGCGCGTTATTCATGTTTTATCATGCCTAAAAACCGAACCCTAAATAGCCATTTACCGACTGGTGACAATTACTTGTCATAACTCAATGAAGATTCCTACTAGCTCGGCCATTGTGGAGTAATGAAAATAAACGTAACTATTTTCTGAGTCGTAACGAAATAGTAGGTAACAACAACTCCGTTGTTACCCATTGAGACTAAAATTGAGAGGCCGAATGTTTTCGACATGGAGTTTATTCATAACCGGCTAACCTCAAACCAAAACATTGAATCGTGCTGTTTGGCGCTGTTGGTATTGACAGTTTTTTTTTTTTTTATAAAGAAATAAATAGATATTTACAACATCTCATTATAATTAAAACATGAATAACGCGCAATTTTTGAATAAAATTATGGGCGCAACTTGTAGGCTAAGTCATGACCTGTCAGCGCGATGAATGACTTAGACTACTAGTTACGCCAATAACTATTCCGACATATTTCAATTACATCTAAAATACTTAATTTGCATTTTTTTTAAATTTCAAACATAAAACTGTTTCTTAAAAGAAATAAGTTCAAAAACTAAACCCCGTCTACTGAAAAGTATGAAACAAGAAAATATTCTCATCTGAGGGTAGCCGTGGTCATATGCCACCTACCCTAACAAAATATTACATTTTAACAGTAGTAAGAGCTCATAAGTTCTAGGGCAAAGTGCATCACGCTATACATCTAGAGGGGTCTCATATATATGAGATGGCATACGACCACGGCTATCCTCAGATGAGAATATTTTCTTGTTTCAGTAGTCGGGTTTTAGTTTTTAAACCTATTTTTATTTGTTTTCAATTTGATCCTCTCTGGGTCCAAAATTCAAAAATAAATGTAGACTATGTTACCCGGACCATAATAACGAATCGATTGACACCTTATTTATCAAAATCGGATGAACAATTTAGGCGCTACGGTGGAACATACATAGACTGCTAAACTCATAACCCTTCCTTTTGGCCTCGCCGTAGTCGAGTAAAAATACATAGTAATCGAAATATGATTTTATACAATAATACATTATTATAAACTTGTTTTTTTCGAAAATGATTATTTAAATTTAAAATAATTTCTTTTTCTTTCTTTGCAGGCTTCAAAGTACCAAAAGATACTCTAGTTTTTCTGAACAATTACGACCTGAACATGTCAGACAAATTGTGGGACCAGCCTGAAAAGTTTATGCCGGAAAGATTTATCAAAAACGGACGCGTTCAAAAGCCCGATTGCTTCCTGCCGTTTGGTGGCGGTAAAAGGTCATGCATGGGCTACAAGATGGTTCAATTGATAGGTTTCAGTGTTATTGCAAATCTGTTTCAAAATTTCTCATTGGTTCCGGTAGAAAATGAACATTACAAAGTTCCAATTGGAAATTTAGCGTTGCCAACACAAGGCGTCTTCAAATTTGGTTTCCAAAAAAGAGAAGTTGTGCATTTTTAGAGAATAAATACGGTTTTTATCATCAATCGATATTTCAAAATTTTAATTTAAGGTAGTTTGGTAGCCAAATGACTTAAACTTGGCCCTACATTTTTTATATTTATTCAAAAGATTATAATTAAAGACACCTACAGAAAAAGAATCAGATTTTTTTACCACACCGTTTAAGAGATATAATTAATTAAAGTTATGCAAAAATACACGAGCCGTTATGAGTGTCCTTGTTCAATAACTCCGGAAATTGAGGGTTTGTAAAAACTTGACCCCACAAAAAAACTTTTTAATGGATAGAACGATGTCTGAAATACACACTGCAAAAAGTTCAGAATAATTTGCCACGTACTTTTGATTTTATTAATTTTTTAATACTGACATGTTGCCTCTATCTCTGTTGTTGTAGTGACAGTTACTAGTGACAGCTGAGTACTAATCAATTAATATTACATCACTATAATTATTTAATTATAATTCGCATTAAATTAAATCAAATACATTTTTATCTGAATTTCTATTCATTATTATAGCATGATTTGGGTAATTATTTGAGGAACAAAAAAAAAGTCATTTATTTGAGTTGAGATTGCGGCTCTTAAACTACCTTAAAAGAAATGTTTTCTACTTTTTCAAAAAAATTTATAATTTCCAATGAAGCAGACGTGCAAAAATGTACGCTCGAAATGAAAAAAATCTGTTCATTTGTTCCATTTTGAAAAATGGACAGGTTATTTGTTAATTATTGTTTAACTTCAAGGTAATATTAAGTTTTGTTGTTATGTTTTTATATGTTTTTTACAATGCTTTGTCGTATAAGTATTTCGTAAACCGGGTATATAAGTAAACATTAATTTTGTTTTTAAAAATGTTTTAATTTAAAATTATTTAACATTTTCTTTTTTGTCAATAAATAAAAAAAAACATTTCGAAATCAAATGGCAAAAAATGTAAATACTTCGTGACAAATTATTTTAAGGAGAAAAACCGACTGATTATTAAATAATTTTAAATCGAAAATATCAAAAACACAAATACGCACACAAAATATTATTTTAAAATGATTTTGTTTTACAAAACGACTTATGTATGCTTGCTAAATAATTATTAAATTGGCGAGTATTCAATGAACATTTACTGTGATTATTTAAATAATATTAAATAATGGAAATGCGGTAGCGTACCTAAAAAAGAGAAATAATCAAGAGAATGCTTTTCAAGGTAACATTAAAGTGAGGTTATAATCAACAATGCCGAAACTCCCTCGTTTTTATTTCGTGTTTATTCGGAACACATCCGTTTGCTGTTGGGCATAGATAAAGGTTCGATTTTTTCTGATTTCATTATTATGAAAAACTATAACAATAGGTTTTAATAACAATGAAAAATCCAAATGAAGACAAAAATATCTACCGTTGAAAATACACAAAAAAAAAATATTTAGTGATCTGGTAGATTGATTTATAAACAGATCAGATACTCTTATCATCTGATTTAGTTTTTTTGCTTATTTCAATGTAAATATTGATTTTTCTAATTCTTCAGAGTTCGCACTAATCAAAAAAATATATTAATGACTTGGTCAGAAAATTTTGTAATCCAGCTTCGAAGACTTTAATCAAAAAATAATTATGGAATCGGTACCTATTTCATGCTATACGTCAAAAGGAAGCGAAATTTATTAAATACTACAAAAAATACGATATTTCGATATATTTGACAATAATCTCGCCTTAAAGAAATACCTTTGCTTCACCGCAATTTTTAAAATTACAAGAACAGTGCAAATAACAACGCATACAATTTTCACTAAATTAAATAAACATTACTGATGTTATAATACTTTTATTATATAACAGACACGTTATACATATTTGAATACTAATATCATCACTACCTACTATTATAATATTATTATCTATATGTATTATGTACATGTTTAATTCATTATTATGTTCTGAATTTAATTAAGAATTTTAGCGAATTTTCATTTCTTGTAAATATCTTGTAAAATAAACCAAAGAAACATACAATAAAGATTATATAGTTTGTTGAGGAAAATTTTAATTGTTTCAATTCAGACGCAAGTACCCTAAAAACTAGAACAAAAATTTTTGGAACCTTAAAATACATTATCCAATGTGATCAAATCGGAGAATCTCGTTAGAGATTCTCTTCTGTGCTAAATTCCGCACATTTCTAACAGATTCTTATACATTGATTTTGCCTCTCTCTCATATAACGCCGTGTATAAGAGGCCACTTTCCGAGTTTTATATTATACTAGCGGTCCCGCCCGGTTTCACCCGGCTGTAAAAGAACGAATGGGGAAGGGAGAAACATGAGTACACACATTCATCTTAGTTTACCGAGATGAATGTTGTGTCCAAATTTCATGATGATCGGAGTTACCGTTCAAAAGTTTTTGTCGATAAAAAGCAGTATTTATACTTTTTTTAACTAATATTTTTTTTTAATTAATTAAATAAAATTAAAGTAAATTTAAATGTAAGCCTTAGAAGAAAGCAATGTAGAAAATAAAAAAAAAATTATATATATTCGCCCAACGTAGGGCTCGAACTCACGACCCTGATATTGACAGTCGTGTGCTCTACCGATTGAGCTAGCCGGCGTTGTATTCTGGCAACGCTAATATGAGTATATTTAGTTAGTGCATTTCACCTGAATAGAAGCTTATGTTTGAGATACATTTTGCAACATTTTTCATTAATGCTCGGCTCCTAATGGTCGTAGCCTGATTTTATATAGCCTATAGCCTTCCTCGATAAATGGGCTATCCAACAAAAAATTTTTTTTCAATTTGAACCAGTAGTTCTTGAGATTAGCGCGTTCAAACAAACAAACAAACAAACTCTTCAGCTTTATATATTAGTATAGATACGTTAGTTATTGGAAAAATTCAACGTGTTATAAGTATTCGAATTCCGACCGTAATATGTGATATTTTCCTTAGAATATAGGCCTTAAGTCAGTGCGTTTATAATGTGTGTGGCAAAACATTTATAATACGCGCCACGGATCTAAAAGGTTCGGAAATTAGTCACAAACAGCATCGCAAAGGCACATTTTAGATCCGTTAAGACTCCCAGCTACCTGCACGGAACGTGCGCTCGTCGGTGATTGGCCGTGATCGCTCGTTGCCTTTGTCACTTGTCGATTTCCTGCTTTAAAGTACAGTCGAGTTGTTAGTTTTGTTGTGTTGCGAGTTTGTAGTTTTCAACAGACTGTAAAAGCGCAAGCCCGCATTCGCATCTAACTTCCGAGCCTTTTAGATTCGTGGCGCGTATTATACCAAAATATAGAACTGGCAACCCGTTACTTCCACCTTCATTGTAGCACCCACGACCCATTTCTTCCACCATACAGCATACAGAGCTTCAACAAACTAATGTTAAGGTGGCTGCACACGGACTGCTTTTGTCATTAAATTGTTTGCTAGATTTTGCGTGCTGTGGCGCTTGATTTCGTGATGGCTTTTATGTGTTTGCTTCATTAATAATTGTGAAAGATTTTATAAAAAGCTAATTAGAATTTAAATATTAATTATTTTGAAGTGAAAACTTCTTTAGCGGCGTTGTACACTTTTTTTGTAATGGGTAAAAAATGTTAAACTCGCGTCAGGGACACGTGACCGTAATTATATTATATTGTATATAGTATATACAATATCTCACCTGTAAACAAAGTAACGACATTCAAAGCTATTTCTATATCACTTCTTGCTTACACTCTTTTTTTAACATTAATTATTCTTTAAAATTTGTTATAACACTTTTTCAATATTCTGTCATTTTTATATTGTTAGTTGTACCGTGTATGTGACTCTATCTAGCGTCTTAAACAATTACTATATACGACCGCATAAAGCGCGGTAAGATTCAAATTAAAGAAGTACCATTTCTTTACATATATATTCACAAAAACATCGTAAGATGTCACCAACACTTAATCTAAGAGACCTTAGAGTTTGCATATATTTCCATCTGTACGTGAAAATCAGAAGCTCCAACATTACGTCCAACACAATCGTAGTCAACTGTTCTATCTATTTTGCACGAGTAACAACTGAAAAGTCGTTAATTCAGAACTGCCTTCAGAATATTGACTGTTTTATACAACGCCATGATAGATGGGGCCTACGTACTGGCCGTGATTAGCGAGACGGCCACATTACATCGTGCTGAGGCGCAGCTGGAGCCTCAGTTCAGAGCGACGCTTAAACGTTGCTGCATTGAACATACGCTGGCCGTTGCAGGAATGAACAAAACGCCCGTTCAGAAATGTACAGTATTTTTGATGTGAAATATCTAATGGCGCTTTTGGCTGGGAGTAAAATCGTGCAAGTGTTGCGTTTAATTCGCACTTTCTCTGTGTATGCGTTGGACAGCTGTGTGTTTGTTGATACGTTTAATAAAATAGTTAATTGAATTTCGTTAGATGATAGGGCAAAATTTAGTTACAAAACGTCATTTAGTTACTAAAATTCCATTTAAAATTATCGTCACATCTGCCAGGCGTTCCATGAAGGCTCACATGTTTCCATTTTGAGGTCCCCCGAATTCAAATACCTGTTTTTAGTAAAAGTCTGTTTGGCTTTGAGCAAATCCAATTTTGGTAGAATTTTTTGACATGGAAATAAGAAAAATTTTATTGTTTTTGGACTCTTAATAGCTATTTATATAGTTGGGCACCCCTGCTGTACAAACGCATAGCGGGCCCTGATAAAGTATACTGATTTATATTATTGACGTAATTAAGGCTCGTGTATCTTATTTTGATTATTATAAAAATTTATATTCGAACTTCACTCACCTTATAAATATACAAGGTGTCCCAGAATGTGATGTTCATATTGAAATTATGTATTCTTGGAGTCATACTGAACCTAAAAAAATTATTACACATTAATTAAAATATTGCTTCCAGTGCGTTCTAGAAAAAAGATAGGTATGTACTTGTAAAAAAAATATTGTATACGTACATTATATAAAAAAATTCGCCTCTAATTTTTTGAACCATTCAGTATATATTACATGCTTTATATCCATGTATACACTTATCCATTGCACATAATACAGCATATATGTCAGACCCAAATACCAAAAACGTGTACTGAGCGAAAAAACCGATCAACGGTTGAACCCGCAACGGGTAGAGCATGTCTTTACGAGTTTATCGCGCACGATTTGTTTTACCTGTGACGTCATCGGACGAGTGTAGAGGCACGCGCGTGATAGTCACGAATTAGCTTTGTGTAAAGTTTAAAATTAATGATTAAGTAATGATTAAGTTAAAAAAATGAATAGGGGGCTTTGATTAAACTAAAATAAAATCGTGGGGGGCATTTATAGTTACATTATGGTCGAAAGCTAAATATGATTCCTAATTTCAAACAACTGATAGTTTTCTACTAAATATCCTCCACGATTTTATTTTAGTTCAATCAAATGTTTGTCTGTTATTCTGTGAGCACGATACAGGTCAAACGGATGAGCGGATTGAAACCAAATTTTGGGAGGATATTTGGTATATGCAAATATGAAGAGCCCTATTGTTTTTGGGGAAAATCGGCGCATGCGCAGAAGAGATATATGCTATAACGGTGTTTTTTTACATAATAATGGTATACTTTTCATAACGGCTTATTATTCTATTTATTTTTTTAAGAAAGTTTCGTTAAACATTTTTTTTTCTAAACTTTATAGTTTCGGAAATATTTCGAAAATAAAAAAAAATCAGCCGCTCTTTTGTTTTGATTGATCTGTCAGAAATAAACTAGTTCGGCATGCTTTGATTAATTTTTACATGACTGGAATATATTGTGTAGGTAACCATGGCAACGAATAGCAAATATCATATTGAATACTAGCCATCGCCCGCGTCACCTCACGCGATATCAAAAATTTTATTTTATTTATTACAATTAAATGTCAACATTTTTGAAATTGGAACGGTCCCGTCGCCCAATTGGCTGGAATTTGAATTTTTAATTGTTTATAAAAATGATCGCACCACTCGTTTGTTCCGGTGCACGTTTCCGGTATTGACCGGAACATATAGAGTGCCGGAGCCGCGCACGCTCACATGTATAGCAAGTTAACAATCGCGTAAAGCTATATAGGTAAAGTTAAATACAGCTGGCAGTGTACTTGGTAAGTCTGCCGGGTAACAACACGTCAAACTTACGAAAGCTCACTATTATACAAGTATAGCTAAAGCACTTACACTATCGACAATTGCCTAAGCCTACAGGTGTACCAACTGTTTATCAAAACAATGACCGGGACGCATTACAACTGTACCGTGTAGAAATCTATCGGATAAATCGGTGAATATGACGTTTGCATTACAGACGTGTGATTGGTTCTGTAACAATGTGTTCTTAAATGAAAATATGAACAGTTGACAGGCGGGTTTTGTTGTTATTTGACTGAGAAACGCTCGGAAAAATTGTTTTTAATAATTCGTGAATCGATTAAAGTTTACAGCGAAGGAGGTAAGATGAAAATATATGTATGTATCAACCATGTTTTGTTTTTTTTTTTATTTGCTCGTCTTTTGTCGTTTATTTAATAAAAACGCTTTAAGATATCAATTTGTAACTCGATAATTTGACGTTTAATTGAAATTTACAAATTATATTGTTCTATTTAAGTACCTGACGTTCCATCAAAAAATCTAAAAAATCAAAAAATTAAATTGACAACAATTGAATGAAAAATTGAACAATGATATAAATATTTTTTTTGTCGAAAAGGGCCACCACATTGCTCGAAACGTCGATTATTTAAATATAAAAGGTGTATTATAACTTCGATTGGTCGTCAATGTATTGAATTATAATTTTTACACAATGTTATACCTTTCAATTGTTCGTAAAGCATGGAGTGTTTATTTTAATGTTATTGTTGTGAAGTGATTATATTTTATTCCTTTGTTAATGAAACATGTAACAGGTGTTTTTATTTTATTAATGAGGTTAGTAACCGTTTTAATTAAATTTTAATTATAGTTGCTCCGCGTAAAACCGTGATCGTAGATAATTTTCGTAAAAATAGAATCTTACAATTTCCGTAATACACAAACATTTTTGTGACCGCAAGATAACACCGCTTATATCAATTTTTTTCTTCTTTTTCACTTAGGTTTTTCCAACGCAAATTTATGTAAGAACATTTTTAATGAATTTTTTCGTCAGCCGTACAAACAAACTCTCATTAAGGACCCCGTACTCATGAATCAAAAAAGCACATATAGTATCAAAATAAAATTGCAACTGCAATGAAAATATTAATTAGATTTAGTCTAAATTTTGATTACAAGACGAAGACCCAAACTGACACACTTAAAGCATGGCTTGTAACAATGTATAGCTCACTAGTTAACTGGATGGTTAAAACTTGAAATAGACAAACGAAATATTTAATCGACATAAATGGCTTTTGTTTTGTAAACACAATAAGTAAAATTATTTGATGATTTATCAGACGTTAATAAAAGATTTAAGTAAAATTATGCTTAAAAACAATTTTTACAATGCATTTCAAAGTTCGATAAAGACAAAATAACTTTGAAGTTTGAATCAGTTATAAATAACATATTATTAATTTAAATTTCGTTTTCAGTATTATACTGAAAATTGTATTTAAAGGCTGTAATTAAATTCATACAAAGGAAAGAGCATATCTTTTCTAAAAACAATATAAATATAATTAAAAAAATTTTAATCTGCATTTGCATAATAAAGAATAATAATTATTAATACCGTTGGATATTTGTTTTTTTACCTGATAAAGCATAAATTCAGTAAAATCTCAGTACCTACTGAAATAGTATATTGTGCGACTAGTGAGAGAAGGAGAAGATTCCATGAGCGTGAAATTTGCCGCACGAGCGCAGCGAGTGCGGTAAAACACACGCGAGTGGAATATTCTCCTTCGATCAATAGTCGCACATAATACTTTATTCAACTAGCAGGAGTAATATGTAATCGGGGCCCTGATAAAAGAGGGAAAAATAATAAATCACTTCATTGATTGACGTACCACCGTCAGTGTATACACAAGATTGCCATGATTTCGCTGAATTGCGATGCTGTTTTCATATAAGTATACAATACCGCCTACCACGTTCCTATTGGTCCAGAAGCTACTTGCAGTTTTTTTCATTATTTAGCGCTTGGGCTTGCTACTGAGTTTCTATTGGTCCAGAAAATTCATTATTACACTAGTGAAGTAATATATGATTTCTCCCACGCCAGAAAATTCATTATTACACTATAGTGAAGTAATATATTATTTCTCCCACGTTTAGCAGGGCCCCGAAATTACATATTACTCACGCGTGTTGAATAAAAGTATTTATTCAACACGCGTGAGTAATATGTAATTTCGGGGCCCTGCTAAACGTGGGAGAAATAATATATTACTTCACTATAGTGTAATAATGAATTTTCTGGCGTGGGAGAAATCATATATTACTTCACTAGTGTAATAATGAATTTTCTGGACCAATAGAAACTCAGTAGCAAGCCCAAGCGCTAAATAATGAAAAAAACTGCAAGTAGCTTCTGGACCAATAGGAGCGTGGTAGGCGGTATTGTATACTTATATGAAAACAGCATCGCAATTCAGCGAAATCATGGCAATCTTGTGTATACACTGACGGTGGTACGTCAATCAATGAAGTCATTTATTATTTTTCCCTCTTTTATCAGGGCCCCGATTACATATTACTCCTGCTAGTTGAATAAAGTATTATGTGCGACTATTGATCGAAGGAGAATATTCCACTCGCGTGTGTTTTACCGCACTCGCTGCGCTCGTGCGGCAAATTTCACGCTCATGGAATCTTCTCCTTCTCTCACTAGTCGCACAATATACTATTATAATAGTTCCTGAAAATATAACATTATAGATTGTAATTCAATCAATTCTATTATAAGTTTGCTATTATATTATGAAACAACCAATTGTTCAAGTTGCAATGCAATATTAGAAAAAAATGTTAACCAAACAATGTCACTGTCGGGACACAAACCCGAATCTTCAACTATCGCGCCGGCTGAATTATAATTTATTTTACCCAATTAACCCTTCACGCGCAGTGCATTCCAGAATGACCGGATCATTTTTGTTATTATATATACCAACGATTAAATGTGTTAAATCTAAATATATCTATATTTGGCGCCATTTTTTCTCAAGATGGTATTTTTGATTTGTTATTAGTACTAGGTTTTAAGTGAATCACGAAATGCATTATATTGTAATAAATTACTATTATAAATGACAAAAAAATGAAATTGTAAATTAGGTAGCTAATTCGAAAAAATGTCGAAATCCATGAAATGAAAAAGATTTTGAAGTCGATGTTACCATTCCAACCCACAAGTGGGGAATGGTACTAGTTTAAGTCAAAAATCACTTTTCAAAATTTTACAATACCTCTTCGTTTTGAGGTCCCCTGAATCCAAAAAAACATATTTTTGGAAAAACTCTGTGCGTCTGTTAGTCGGTTAGTCTGTTTGTCTGAGAACACGGATGAACGGATTGAAACCAAATTTTAAGAGGGTGTTTGATATGCAAATATGAAGAGCCCTATTGTTTTTTGAGGAAAATCGGCGCATGCGCAGAAGAGATACATGCTATAACGGTGTTTACTTTTCATAACGGCTTACTATTCTATTTATTTTTTCAAAAAGTTTCGTTACAATTTTTTTCTAAGCTTTATAGTTTTAGAAATATTTTGAAATTAAAAACAAATCAGCTACCTATTCTTTTGTTTTGTAGATCTGTCAGAAATAAACTAATTAAGCATGCTTTGATTAAGTTTTACACGACGTGGAACATATCGCACGTTGAAAACAATAGTGACACTATATAAAAAAGTTAACTTTTCACCTTTTGTAAGATTCATGTTTTACTGCAAAAGTAGGGCTTCACACGAGACGAGAGTAGACGAGACTATCAAAAATCTCGTCTCGGTCTCGTCAATCCCTAGAAAATTCAGTCTCGTTCAAGTCTCGGTCTCGTCTCGTTACCAGATGTCTCGTCTCGTCTCGCTTAATTTTAAATAATGATAATATGTATTATATAAACTAAATAATAAATAATAATAAGTAGTTTTTTAAAGCTATATTTATTACGTTATTATATAGAAATATTTGAACATATACATAATTTTTTTCATTTTACAGATATTTTAAGATATAGAAATTTGCAAGGATAAATATTTATGATAAAAGATACGTTACAATAAGAAGTGTTAACAAGTTGAAGTAAGAATGTGAAAAAATCATACTCTGTTGAGTTTTTTTTAAATTTACTATAAAATATGTCACAGATGGTCACCAGATTTTATATTTTGTAAAATATATTGTTTTTTTATTTCGACCTTTTCTAATTTTTCCAATAAAAACTTCATAAAAAAAAATTTAACGAGACCATAAACGAGACTCTCGGGTTGCACTGTATGTGGTCTCGGTATCGTCCAAAATATTTACCAAAACGTATCGTCTCGTCTCGTCTCGTCTCGCTTTTCCGAGACGAGAACGAGACGAGACGAGAAAAATCTCGCTCTCGTGTGAAGCCCTATGCAAAAGTGTCACTATACGAAAATTTTCGTTTGCTCATAAACCCACTTACTTCCGCTAGACTGAGCTAGTGTCACTTTATATTTTGAAAGAATTGCCCATGGCCATGACTGATATAACGACACTATTTTGATTGTGTCAAAGCAGTTGTTTGGTACGCACGTCGCTGTAAGTGAAAAAGTGACACATTTTGTTAAACGACAGTTTACTGCGATTACAGTTGCTACAAAAATTAATGCAAGTAAATACATAAAATGACACATTTTGTTTAGTGACACTTTTTGCAATTGAAGTCTCCAATTTACTGATTATAGGTTATGACAACAATGACACTAAACAAAGAATTATTGTAAAAAGGTCTTTTTTTTAATAACTTTATTTTTAACATTGTGGTTAAAAAATAAATTAAAACAATAATAAATTGTCTCATTATTAACAAAAGAATCTCTACAAGCAGTATTTTAATAGTAACTTTTTTAGGACAAAACAATATTAAAACTAAAAAATGCTCTACTGTAAAATGTCATTTTTTGCATAATGCCACTTTTGTTTTCAATGTGCGATATTATGTCAGAAATTTTATTTTCTTTATTATACGATATCAAATGCCAACATTTTGAAGTTGAAATGGTCCCGTCGCCAAATTGGCTGAAATTTTTTTTATCAGTTTGTAGGAGTTTAGAATAAAATAGGACTGTAGTTGTGTTCGTATTAAGAGGCCATACAAGATAATACAGATTTTATAAAGTTTTCACTTTCAATGTTTGCGTGCAAGTCGTCATAAATCGTCCCTTTGTTCCGGTACTTCCATTGCGATCTCATTGTGCTTACTATAATATGTTCGTTTTAAAAGGTCCGTAGCGTAGTAACAGCGGGAGCAGAAAGGGATAACCGCATCATATATAGCGTTCACTAAAGATACATTGATTTGATCCCCGTCTCTCCCGCAAAATCGATTACAACGTGACGCCATTATTAAATATGCATAATATGGTTTACGAGTACGGAAGAGGGCGCCTACGTGCATTCGAAACTGTAACACTCCTGTGTCCATCCGTCATTTTTTAAGACGGCAACCATAAACTCCATTTAACGTCACTCGATATAACGACAAACTCCTTAAAACGTTGAAATTTCTTAACTCTAGTTGGTTTACCTTGTTGCTCATGCAATGATACACTCTAAATAACGACACACCCACTATAAATAACGGCAACAATACGTCGTCGTTAAGCAATAAGCAATACTGGTTTGTTATTTTGTCGCTTTGTTGTCGGCATCATGCGTACCGAAGATTCTAAGAAATTCGTTGTCTTGTTTGTGGGGATTATCTTTCATAAGTTTAGCTCAGCTTTAAGTTATCATATTTTTAGTTGCCAACAAGCCTGCAAACTGTGAACATGGGGAGTAAAAGAATATCTTTGTGCATTGACGAAAAAAATTGATTATTTCTTCTCTTCGTTTAACGACAACTCTCAAGTTCCTTGAGTGTCGCTGTATTTCTAAAAAGCTCTTTTATTATGCTTTCCTACAATATGGGTATCAAATGAAAGGGCTTGCTGAGAATAATTCGAAAAATAAAGTGACGTCACTCTAAATCCAATATGGCGGACTTCTAAAGATGGCGGACTAATTTTATTATGCTTTCCTTCAATATGGGTATCAAATGAAAGGGCTTGCTGAGAATAACTAAAAAATAAAGTGACGTCACTCTAAATCCAATATGGCGGACTTCTAAAGATGGCGGACTAATTTTATTATGCTTTCCTTCAATATGGGTATCAAATGAAAGGGCTTGCTGTGAATAACTAAAAAATAAAGTTACGTCACTCTAAATCCAATATGGCGGACTTCTAAAGATGGCGGACTAAGTTTCTGACGTGATAACGTCTTATAAAGGTACTATAAAATAGGATATTTAGCTTAAATAATGACTTGCTACAAAAGGAACAAAATAAGAAACATTGATCAAATTACGGCCCTGTAATCGTTAACAGGCGTCGGTGATTGTAGGACTTCTTGCTGTCAGCCGCAATCACATTACACCGGACTTCTGACATATTTCTGACAATACGTTCAGCTTTCCGTCGTCTTAATAAATAAGCCATCAACCACCATTCACTCACGGCTCAGACAATAACAAATCTTAAAATTTATTTCTGAATTTTGATAATTAATAACGAATGTAATAATTTTAGGCAAATAATTTTTTAGGCGACTAATAACTTAAAGGACGACTAGCTATTTGCAACTAAAAAAATAGCTTGACAGCGATCAAATATTTTGACAATAATTATATTAGACTAGCGGTCCCGTCCGGTTTCAACCGGGTGTAAAAGAACGAATTTTATGATGATCGGAGTTACCGTTCAAAATTTTTTGTCGATAAAAAGCAGTATTTATACTTTTTTTAACTAATATTTTTTTTTAATTAATTAAATAAAATTAAAATAAATTTTAATGTAAGCCTTAGAAGAAAGCAATGTAGAAAATAAAAAATAAAAATAAAAATGCATTCGCCCAACGTAGGGTTCGAACCCACGACCCTTGTATTGACAGTCTTGTGCTCTACCGATTGCGCTAGTCGGCGTTGTACTCTTACATCGCTAATATGAGTATACTTAGTGCATTTCATCTGGATAGAAGTTTTTTTAGATACATTTGGAACATTTTTCATTAATGCTCCGCTCCTAATGGTCGTAGCCTGATTTTATATAGCCTATAGCCTCCCTCGATAAATGGGCTATCCAACAAAAAAAAAATTTTCAATTTGAACCAGTAGTTCCTGAGATTAGCGCGTTCAAACAAACAAACAGACAAACTCTTCAGCTTTATATATTAGTATAGATTATAAATTTAAAGATATGTCAGTATTTAGAAATCAAAGCTTACAGCTGATTATTAAGCTACTACTTTTTACTTAATACTATCTCAGCCAGCTGCCAACGTACTATTTTTGCTACCCACTTTTTAATCCCTAATTCAGATTAATTTGTCGCCGTGTTAAATACAAGCTATATTTTTATCGCTACTGTCTCAAACATAATCACCTGTACACACGTTCGTAGATATTATTGTACGAACAAAGTTACGCGAGGGTGAAATAAATAATAATTGCGAGTTTTAGATAACACAGTAGCAATTGTGTGTTCGTAACTATGATAAAAATCAACATGACATGTTATGCATTGTAGAATAGCAGCGTAGAATGTCCACAGTAAATTATTTCGTTTATATTTATGACATGCCCTGCCTTCCCGCAGGCAATTCGAGTAATTCAAGTTTAATTTTGATGGAACAAACTAACCTACTTTCGGTTGCTGACTGCGGCACTAGTTAGTGTCTACATTAAACGAATTTTCGATTATTTTAATTTTAGCTACCCGTACCACACCGACGTTTTGCTTTGATCGTTCTGTATATTTCGCGGTATTAAGTGTATTTATACGTCTTATCTATATAAAGGTCGTTCACATACTATTATTACGCACGTCATAACGAGTATTGAATGTTTTAACCATTGTTGCCATAATGACTATGTTTATTTTTTGGAGAAAAAATAAAAATAATGTCTCACACTTTGGAAAAAGACGTGAAATCTTAAAAAAAAAACTTCGGAGAAGTAAAAACTTCGTTCTGTGCTAAATTCAAAAACTTGAGGCGACTGAATCTCAGAATTATAACTTAAAAAAAAAGAATTTCGAGGCAGACAAGAAATTGAAATCAAGCTCGAAATTCTGTGCCTAAGACGTCGAAAAAAAAAGAATTTTGAGGCAGACAAGGAATTGAAATCAAACTTCGAAATTCTGTGCTTATAAAAGCTACAAGAGCAACAGCAAAAAAAAGTGCACAGACGGCGTTTTTTTAGTGGTAACTAAAGGAGTTATGCGAACACCGTCTTTGCATTTTTTTGCTGGTTCTCTTGTAGCTTTTAT
Source organism: Xanthostigma xanthostigma (assembly GCA_963575645.1). Taxonomy (NCBI): domain Eukaryota; kingdom Metazoa; phylum Arthropoda; class Insecta; order Raphidioptera; family Raphidiidae; genus Xanthostigma; species Xanthostigma xanthostigma. Next base: position 911,971 of record OY754466.1, on the reverse strand, counting down.
AAGCACAGAATTTCGAAGTTTGATTTCAATTCCTTGTCTGCCTCAAAATTCATGTTTTTTTTCGACGTCTTAGGCACAGAATTTCGAGCTTGATTTCAATTTCTTGTCTGCCTCGAAATTATTTTTTTTTTAAGTTATAATTCTGAGATTCAGTCGCCTCAAGTTTTTGAATTTAGCACAGAACGAAGTTTTTACTTCTCCAAAGTTTTTTTTAGGATACTATATAGTATATAGTATATACCTATAGATGACAATGGCAACACTGCGTAACGTAATGACTAGTCCCATATGCACGTAAATGACTGCACGTCATAATCTTTATTAGCATTATTATATAGCCTTAAATATTATCTGTTTGTTGTACAAGAAACAAAACATTTATGTATACACAAGCCACGTTTTTTCTATCGTCAGAGAACCTTGTGTAAATAATACTCATTCTTTTAATTAAATAACATGTTACCACAATAAAATGCACCTGCGTCTTTTGTCTTAGTAATTAAGAAAAAACTAATTACTATTTTCTGAACAGACGTGCATATTGTCGTGATATTCAATGATAGAATTACTGAAATTAATTACAATCAATCGTAAACTGTAAATTTATAAATCTATATCTATATCTTTATATATAAAAATTACGTGTCACATGTTTGTCCGCGATGAACTCCTAAACTACTGAACCGATTTTAAATTTGATTTGCACACCGTGTGCAATTCGACCCAACTTGAAAGATAGGATAGCTTACATTTCAATTTATAGTCGCAATATTATTTTATTGCAAATTATTTGTCTATTCCTTGACAGTCATAATTATCTGTTGACTAGATTGAGTGAATATTCAATAGATGGCGCAACGTTTCATATAAGCTACAATTCAATAGCATAACCACCACGTGTTGCTGAGGTTAAGGTATCGAGCACGACGGCGCAGCCGGAATGCTCAGCTCCAAAGGATTCTAACAGATGGCGATACCTGTTGACTGGATTGAGTGAATATTCAATAGATGGTGCAACGTTTCATATAAGCTACAATTCAATAGCATAACCACCACGTGTTGCTGAGGTTAAGGTATCAAGTACGACGGCGCAGCCGGAGTGCTCGAATATATATATATATATATATATATATATATATATATTATCGCGTTAAAATAAAAACGTTTTTCGTGGAGACCAACTTTGCAACGGTGGAAATCTACAAATTCGAGCGAAGCCGAACCGTGCCGCTAGTACTAATATATAAAGCTGAAGAGTTTGTTTTACATATAATATTATGGTATGGTTGTCCGGAGTCTGTATATATAGTAATGAATTACAAAATCCACATACTGTGAGAGTTGTTTTTTTAATGAATTATACAGACGTTAGCTCAATTAATTCAAATAAATAAAATCGTAACTTAGTCTGTAATTGAACAGTTTTAAAGATTCCTAGAGCGAATTTTTAGTTTTCATCACTTTGTCTGTTTATATTTTTTGTACCTATCTTCTATCTAATATAAAGCTGAAGAGTTTGTTTGTTTGGTTGAACGCGCTAATCTCAGGAACTACTGGTTCGAATTGAAAATATTTTTTTTTTGTTGGATAGCCCATTTATCGAGGAAGGCTATAGGATATATAATATCATGCTAAAAAATAAAAAGCAAGAAAAATGCTAAATGCTAGCGTAATACGGAAAACGGAAATATTTGGTGCTTTAAAAACTTTTAGCAAAATTGAGTACAAAAAATACTTTAAATTTATTATACTATATGTTATGTCGGCTTAGAGTCTAAAAGAGAAACAGGAAAAGTAGAAATGGAGATGAATTGCCCTTACTTTGCATAAATTAAGACCGAACAATATAATATAAAGTTCTGGTTTAAAATATTCTAAAGCAAAGTGCAGAGTGAAAAACTGCGGTACAGGTCAGTTCGACGCCAACGTTTCGACGCCAACGTTTCGACGCGTGGTCAGTTCGACGCGAGGTCGTTTCGACGCGGGGTCAGTTCGACGCCATACTTTTTTTCGTATTTTTTTATTTTTAGAATAACTCTTTGGTCTGCCATTTTTGAATTTTGAATATTTTGAATATTCCGACTATTTGATAGATATCTATTTATATATTGACGAAAATGCAACTTTTCCACCGCACATTTGGGCAAGCTTTACTGCCAGTATGGACATGACAACAAATTTTTGTGAATCGTTCCACGTAAAGTTCAACGGGAATTTTTAATAGTAAAGTACATCGACAGGTTTTTCTTATCAACGAAGTCATTCCTGTTGAATTCTTTGTTATAGCTTTTTGGGTTTCACATTACCATTTATTATATATATCTATTATATCAGTCATATTACTTATTTATTTGAATCACGCTTCATATAATATATAACATATAAAATATGTTACATTATATCAGGCATAATATCGCATTTATTTGAATGATGATGCAAAGTTATTATAAAAATAAAAAAAAAGGACGAAAAAAGAGTATGGCGTCGAACTGACCCCGCGTCGAAACGTACGGCGTCGAACTGACCACGCGTCGAAACGTTGGCGTCGAACCGTCGGCGTCGAAACGACCTGCTTCGAAAAACTGGGAATCACCGAAAAAAGAAATTGAAACGAAATTCGTTAATTTCTTAAATCAAATATCGGATTTCTCATATTTTTAAAGATTTGCAATGTTTATTACAAGATTTGACCTTGATTGACTGACTGTCAAACAATTAAATAAAAGCTTGTAAAAAGAAACAATGTTATCAAAACAATACACAAACGATTCAGTTGTACGAGGGAATAATTTTAAACGCTTAATTTCTCCATAATTTATACGCGGATCGATAAGGCAATATTCCAAGATGTCTCTGCGAGGGGTTTGTTCCCCCTTGACGAGATAATCGCCGAAGCAAACTTATTTACAGGACGGATGTAATAAATCCGTATTACTGCGTTCAAACATTAATCTAGCTTTACAACTACGAATAATAAAATCAATTCTGTCATAAAAACGAACTATATTTTAGAACTGTGCTATTAGAAGAATTATTGACGTCACGCATAAAAAATATTACAGCTTCTCCACATACTAAAGCTGTCATATAAGACGATCTCAGTCGCGAGCGTGATGCGATCGATCATCGAGCTTTAGACCACACGACTAAAGTAAAACTTCTTCCTGCCATAATTTGTTATTATTTACCCGAAAATTCACAAAATATGAACTTAAAAATGAATTTGCAATTTTATTCACTTTAAACGTAGAATATTAATTTATAAAATTGTTCAAGAACGAATGTAAGAAGAAAGGTAGATGTATAGGTAAAAACGTGCGCGCACATCTGTCGTCGTCAACAGACTTATAATATGATATTACGTGATCCACTGCAACGGTTACATGCGTTAACAAACGCACACACTAACCTATTAGCTGGCCACACACACAAAGGTCGATCTGCCGGTTTGGAACGGCGCGGTTCAAACGTGCGTAAAATTGAACACTGCGCGTCGGTCCGTCGCCCGTCAAAAAAATCGGGCCGTTATCCGTTGTCGTTAACAAGAGGCCTGATTCGCTTTCACAATTTTTCTCTGGCCGAATACACGATTGTGATAATAATTATTATGCGGCATGTTCGTTATATTAGACGGGTAGTTTTAAACCACAAAAGCCGCGTCCTACCAATTTATGGACGCAATTAATTCTGTCAACGTGCACATAATAAAATGATAAAATATTAAAGTGTTGTTCAAACATTGTTTATGTATACAGGGTGTCCCATTAAGAATGGGACATAGAACAACCGCAGATTCTTCAATTCAAAATAAAACGATTAAGCGAAATATGCTTAGATAAAATGTTACTCGTTTCCGAAATACGGGGTGTTGAAGTTGAAAACTGAAAAATTATTAATGTCCATAATTTTTTTAATACACCGTATAATTTTACTCAAATCGGCACACTTGTTAACTATCATAAAATGCACCTAACAATAAAAAAATTAGTTCAGTACGCTCTACCAGTGGCGTACGGCAGGAGTAAGTAATGCTTGTACCCCTTCTAAATGTTACGCCGCTGTCTAAATTTTAATTTTGACTATAATTTTAATTTTTTTGATATTTTCTAAGTCAATAATGTACACCTGTTAGTTTGTTGTAAAGTCATTGGTTTTCGAGATATTCGCAGTTAAAGATAGATAGACATGTACTTTTTATTTGTATTATTATTAATAATATTCATTTTTACAATTTTGTCTTAAAAAAACTGCGAATATCTCGAAAACCAATGACTTTACAACAAACTAACAAGTGTACATTATTGACTTAGAAAACATCAAAAAATTAAAATTATAGTCAAAATTAAAATTTAGACAGTGGCGTAACATTTAGAAGGGGTACCAGCATTACTTACTCCTGCCGTACGCCACTGGTAGAGCGTACTGAACTAATTTTTTTATTGTTAGGTGCATTTTATGATATTTAACAAGTGTGCCGATTTGAGTAAAATTATACGGTGTATTAAAAAAATTATGGACATTAATAATTTTTCAGTTTTCAACTCAACACCCCGTATTTCGGAAACGAGTAACATTTTATCTAAGCATATTTCGCTTAATCGTTTTATTTTGAATTGGAGAATCTACGGTTGTTCTATGTCCCATTCTTAATGGGACATCCTGTATAGAGTGATCCAGGGATACTACACTCACCAAGCACTTTGAGAGGATAATTTTGAAAGCAGTTTTATGTATTATTAACGCGTAATTGTAATTTTAAAATTCGTTCCATCTACGCTAATGTATTAAGATTATCTACGCAACCAGTGGCGTAATCTCAGAAACTACTGGTTCGAATTGAAAAAAACATTTTTTGTTGGATAGTCCATTTATCGAGGAAGCCTATAGGCTATATAATATCACGTTACGGCCAATTGGAGCGGAACATCAATGAAGAATGTTGCAAGATGTATCTCAAAATTAGTCCGTCCGACAAATATTATCAGGTGAATTGCCTTAACTAAATATTGCAATATTAGCGCTTACGGCCACAAGCCCGGATAGCTCAGTCTTTAGAGCGTAAGACTCTTAATGCCAAGGTCTTGGGTTCAAGCCCACGTCGGCGAATATATTTTTATTTTCTACATTGCTTTCTTCTAAGGCTGACATTTCAATTTTTTAAAATTTTATTACGACTAATTAAAATTAAATAAATCTAATTAATAGCTCATTTGAAAACTGTTACAACTATAGGTACCTACCTATATAAAAATAATTTTCCCACAGTGTTTTCAATTAAATATTTATTATATTAAAAGAAAATTACTTAAAAAAAGTATAAATACTGCTTTTTAACGACAAAAACTTTTGAACGGTAACTCCGATCATTATGAAGTTTGGACACAACATTCATCTCGGTAAACTAAGATGAATATGCGTACTCATGTCCCTTCCTTCCCCATTCGTTCCTTTGCACCCGGATGAAACCGGGCGGGACCGCTAGTAAAAAATTAATTGTTTCCTTTCAAAAGATTTTTGACGTGATAACGTCTTATAAATTGGTGAATCACCAATATTATAAATTGATGAAACACCGGCTGCATGTACGAAAAAGTGTAACGTAACGTTCCTAACGTTCCTAACGTTCGTAACGCGTAACGCATAACGCGTAACGTTCCGCCTGACCCTGTGCGTGCTTTTTGCTAATTTCTCGCTCAATTTAAATCAGATCGGTTTGAAACCAGTCTTAAACGAAAGAGGAGAACATTTTACATAGATTTCGTATAACAGAATTTGCCTAAACAGTTTTTTTATACAAATTTATATAGAAAAATAGCTGTATAAATGCAATGTTGTCTAATGCATGGCGCGACGCGGTCGGTCGTCTTTGTTTGCCGTACATGGAAATTAGAAGATAACGTATGTCTTGTCTTACCATGAAAACGGCTGCATTTCTAATGTTTAATTCAATTTTTTGACATTAGTATTTTGTGAAATGCAACGCCTTCTAAGTTAAGTATTGGAATAACTAATTATTATTAGAACATAATACTTTGACAGTTGCAAACGTCACTTTTGACATTTCTTATCATTCCGACACCAAGGATAAGCGGATTGAAACCAAATTTTGGGAGGTTTAGGTTATGTATTACGGAATACGTTATCACGTAAAACTATCGTCCGTAAACCGACTTTACAGACAACCAATTTTTTAATATATTTATTTGCACTTTGGTGACAAAATTTCCATTTTAAACAGATTTTACGGATGATCTGTAACATATATTTTATGAACACATATTAAAACACAATTTATTGCAAACAAAACGTTTAATTAAAACCTACGCAGACGTATCTAATGGCGTGGGTGTGTTTTGATTGTTGCTTATAATTGAATCCATGTGCTGTTACATTGTTAACAATCAATTGAACAATGATCAGAATTTACCGATCACTGATCAATTGCTCATTCTATTGAACGAATATTGCACGGGTACCTATAATATTACATAATATTATACAGCGTGTCCCATTTTAATGTCCCACCCCGGATAACTTTTGTCAGTGACCTTGAATGAAAAATTGTTTGGTACAAAAGTTGTACAACTTGGAGGGGGACATTCGATGGCACTAATACTTTTGACCTTGGGTATAAGGTTCAAGGTTATTCAAGGTCAACTTTGCTTTTTTTAATAGAACGTCCTATTTTTGACATCGGCAATCGATTGCGCGTGAAAAAATATGAGACTTTTGTCTGAAACTTTTTTCGAGAACGGGCAAAACTCTGTGCGTCTGTTAGTCTGTTAGTCGGTTATTCGGTTAGTCTGTGAATTTTGGGAGGATGTTTGGTATGCAAATATGAAAAGCCCTATTGTTTTTGAAGAAAATGTCACCATTCTCGAGTTGAAAATTCAAAAATTTTCAATTTTGAAGGCTAAATTAATTGAGAAAATTTGCCCGTTCTCGAAAAAAGTTTCAGACAAAAGTCTCATATTTTTTCACGCGCAATCGATTGCCGATGTCAAAAATAGGACGTTCCATTAAAAAAAACAAAGTTGACCTCGAATGACCTTGAACCTTATACCCAAGGTCAAAGGTATTAGTGCCATCAAATGTCCCCCTCCAAGTTGTACAACTTTTGTACCAAACAATTTTTCATTCAAGGTCACTGACAAAAGTTATCCGGGGTGGGACATTAAAATGGGACACGCTGTATAATGCTACCAGTAGATATACAAATTTCCCAGGATTCGTCGATATAAAAGTATTCCCTTAATTAATTTTTTTAAACTAGTGTGACCTGTGCGAATTATTCGCACTAAATAAGTATAATAATTATCACTTTACAAAATTATTTTTTAAATATTGATTGCAGGTATTCAATTCGTTTCTAATTTTGCACACTGCTTATAACGTTCTTCTTTTTGTTGTATTACAATATGAAGCTCAGATGACAGACCGAAGAAATATTTTACTAAAATTGTCATATAGAGGCGCAAGTAGCAAAAGCGTTGAGCTAAGCCGTCAGATGACATCATGCAGCATTGCTGTGACGTTGTTCAGCGTTGCTCGCTGTTTCAAAATTAAACCCGTCAGATGGCGGTATGCAGTATTGTGTCTGTTGTATTACAATATGAAGGTCAGATGACAGATCGAAGTGTTGACGTTGTTTAAAGCCGTCAGATGGCAGACGTTGTTCAGCGTTGCTGTATTTTAATTAATTTACAAAAACAAAATCAATAATAAATTTTTTAGTTGTCGATGTCAGTAGAGCAAGCAATTATCTGTAAAATGATATATAATTTATGTGGAGAAATTGTGAGGTTTTTTCTAAAAAGGGAGGCAAACATCTTTAATCTTAGCGTATTAATATATATGATACAATTCATTTACTGAATATAAACATGTTTTAATTAGTACGTTTATGAAATCAAAAATGTATTTTCTTTATATATAATATACCTCGATCGAAAGTGCATACTTTCGGCATCAACTGTAAAGCAGTAAGTCTAACATTTACTCCTTGGTGGAATTACATGCACCAATGCGGGAAGTTCGTATGTTCGTGCGGTAGTAAAGCAAAAACAACCCTATTACATTTTAGCTAATAGTCGCGAACAGCTGTCATTCGTGTTTTTACGTATAACCTCAAAGCTGCTTGCTTGGAATTTATCTGTGTTTTTATGTAATTAAATAATTAATGTATTTAATAAGCGTGCTTGCGACCGGGGTATGAAGAAAAATAGTATAATAATGTAATATACTATTCTTTGCTTAAATGTGATACAAGGCACATCGGATATCTCGGAAGAGTATCAATTTTTCCCCGACGAGCACTTAAGAAACGGACCAAATGTATTTTTGTCATTGTTTCAGATCCAGATGAGAAAGATGTCGGAACGAGAGAACGGCAGCAACAATGGCGGTGCTGACACAGTCTTACCGACGGATCGTTTGCAATGCGGTGGGTCAAACGGACCCCAATCGCTGGGCAGTGGCTCTCAACAGCCGCAGCAGCAGCCGGACAGTTTGAGTAACGGCGATGAACCGGCGATACCCAATCAGTGGCATCGTAGTCCTCAACACAGCGTCAATTCCTTACAAGCAATTAATAAAATGAGACAAAATACGCAAGTAAGTTTTTTGTTCTATACCAGAGGTTCTTAAACTTTTTTGTCTCGTAGACCACTTGCCATGTTTTTCGGTTTTGGGTAGACCCCCTGCTTATCTGATATTGATTTTTTGCAAATTCATTAATTTCAAATGTATTTTTGACAACCGGTATAGTGCTACTCACTTTGAACGATTTAAATTTATAACGGTAGTGAAATGTATAGTTTTATACATTTATTAATTAGATTCAAATTAAAACGAACCAAATTAAAATTTAACTTCTGTTACACACGATGCAGGATTGCTTGCTTGAAGTCTTGCAGGCTGTCATGAATGGTATCCTGCTTAGTGGTTGGTAGGGAGCGTTGCTAGTTTCGCTTCACACGCCTAGCTTGCTTGTTTGCTCGCTGTTTTGCTAGGTTTTTTAAATATGGATGTAATGGTTATGCAAGATATAATTCGTCATAGACGAGTTGCTACTATGACTTTAATAATGATTGAAAATCTTCGGGAGAGAAGAGAAAAATCAAAGCGAAAACTTATTTCTTGTCGAGTCCATTTACATTTTGATTTTACAACTTTTGGCCCCATCGCTGTTCACTTGAAACTGTTTTCAAACAACACCATATTTAACGAATGTCAGACGATATCACGTGATAAAGTACGACCCAATAATTAGGCTTTTGAAAAAAAAATAATTATCGATTTTTTTATTGTATTTTAAAAATTTATTATAAATAATATTGATAATCGATGCGAAAAACTTTTTTTAAATTAATTATAAGCAATTTAAAATTGATAAAATATTTAAAAAAATCACGTGACTGCAAACGCACTAAAATTGTTTTTGACAGTTGTGACGTCATAATGGTAAAATGTATATACGCAGTATACTATCAATGGCTTCTACATGTGTATTGACTAAAACATTATGACGTCACATTATGTTCGGGAAATGTCGGCGCGTTCTCGGAACTGGGTACAAAAATTTATTTTTAATTTGATATAACTTTTGAATTATATCGAAAATAAAAAAAAGAAAAATAGTTTTGTTATAAAACTTATATACGATCTTTCCATTTATGACAAAAAAAATTTCATTCAAAAGCCCAATTGGTCAAATTCTCAAACTAGCAGGCAGCGCTGCATGAAAAATAGCACTGAATTTATCATTCAAATATAGCGAGTAGCGGACCAATTAGTGACGTCACAAATCAGTAGCGTAGCGTGCAAAGCTGCCTGCAAGACTTCAAGCAAGCAAGTCGAATTCTAAATCCAGCCTTTGGTTAGAGAACTGAGGGCGCCACAGCGATGTCAATTAAATATTAAAAATTAGAAAATGAAGATGTCCGTCTCTTTTGTTTTGATACGACCTTGGGTTGAGTCTAGTCGACCAGAATTACGAAAGATTAAAAATAGACACGCATGAGAATTGGCGTTATGATAACAGTTATTAAACGTAATGAGTGCAATGGATAGGTGACATCATGTTTTATAATAATACGACGCGAAGGGAGGTCATTGTTTAGACTTAATTTACCTTATTAAGGTCAGATTTCAAATTAACCTTTTAGTTAATGCGTTTGCCGCCGTCTATTGTAGGGCTTTCGAACGTCGAAGTTAAATATTGTGAACTTTGTAAGATCGTAAAAGTTCGTTACGGAGTTTTTTTACACGCTTTATATTAGGTTCACTTGTAAGTTTGTATGTATGTTTGTTTGTAACCTCGTTTGGACTACGGCAAGTGGTTTATTACTGTTAGTATGTTATGCCACTACTGTAAGAGCAATCGTTGACCGAGCGGTCTAAGGCGCTAGTCTTCGCTGACGTCAACTCTCGGATTCACCGGTCGTGGGTTCTAATCCCGTCCACGCCGAAATAAAAAATTTGTTTTTTTTTCGGCAAATTTTTGACAATAAATCGAACTAAAAAGTGGAAAATAAATATAGTTTAAAAAAAAGTAAAAAACACGCTTTATATCAAACTAAAAAATGAAAAATAAATATAGTTTAAAAGAAACTAAAAAACACGCTTTATATCGAACTAAAAAATATTTTTTTTTAAATAAGCTTTAAACAATAATGAATAAAAAATACTAGTATTATTGTGAAAAAAGCGTGGAGCGCTCGATGTACGAAAATGTGGAACAAAGCGCCCCACGCATTTTTTCCAATAATACTAGTATTTTTTATTCATTATTGTTTTAAGCTTATTTTAAAAGAGTATGTAACTAGGAGACCTAGTTTCCTATGCTTGCTGTGTTTCGAGATGGACCGTTTTCTGGCGCACGCGAGATGGTGCTGTTATCGCTACCTGGGAAAACTCCGGTTCTTTCCGCCTGTATTCACCATAGTTACCAAAGTCTAACTTCACAGACACTACACACATGCGAGCCACGAACGTGTGTGCGTTACCCAGTAGCTGACGCCATATTGGTTCATGCGACAGATATCGGTCCGCCGCTATACGCTCGAGCTGGGTCTCCTGGCTATAGAGTTCGTGGATACTACACACATGTAAGCCATGAACGTGTGTGCGTTACCCAGTAGCTGACGCCATATTGGTTCATGTGACAGATATCGGTCCGCCGCTATACACGCGTGCTAGGTCTTCTGGTTATGAATTCGTGGACACTACACACATGTAAACCATGAACGTGTGTGCGTTACCCAGTAGCTGACGCCATATTGGTTCATGCGACAGATATCGGTCCGCCGCTATACGCTCGAGCTGGGTCTCCTGGTTATAGAGTTCGTGGACACTACACACATGTAAACCATGAACGTGTGTGCGTTACCCAGTAGCTGACGCCATATTGGTTCATGCGACAGATATCGGTCCGCCGCTATACGCTCGAGCTGGGTCTCCTGGTTATAGAGTTCGTGGATACTACACACATGTAAACCATGAACGTGTGTGCGTTACCCAGTAGCTGACGCCATATTGGTTCATGCGACAGATATCGGTCCGCCGCTATACGCTCTAGCTGGGTCTCCTGGTTATAGAGTTCGTGTTTCAATTCTATATTCGAAGCTGAAAAGTAACTGCTCCAAGCTTGTTAAAATATCCAGATTTGACAGTATCATCCTGTATTAGTTTGTCATTGTTCTCATTTACATACTTCGGTTAGCCCTGCTGGATTAAACAGCGCAGGTTTGTGGGTGGATCGTTATAATAATATGTCAACTGTCCATAATGTCAACAGAGTAGCCTTGACGTTAAAACAAAGATATTTCATCGAAGATCAGGACATGTCGCGCGAAATTAGTGTCATATTTTATGTTAATAAATTGTCGCACTTATTTCTAAAGGGTCACCATTTAGTATTTATTAGTGCAAGATCATTTCTAATACTAGAACTGCTCCTACCAGGGCCGTATTTGGAACATTCGAGGCCCTGGGCCGAAAAAAACTTAGAGGATGTTGTTAAAGCGGCCTTTCACACCTTTGATACAATCTGCGATGCAGGCATCGACTCTATGTTTCATGAAACTTGCATCAGTTGCATAAACGCCTACTTAAATCGAAACCTATTGCGATGCCTGAATCGACTCCATGTTCATGCAACACAAGAACAGTAGGTTAAGTTATTTTCTAGGTACCTAATACTTGACGAATAAAATTAGGTACGTTTTGCCAACACCAGTTTTATTAGCAGTAGTTGGGGCACTCTTTATACCCCATAAAAGAAAAAGGAAATGGTCAAAAAGATGGTTTATAGAAAGAAAGCGTTATTTAAATGCAAATTTATTGGAAGAGCTAAAAGTACATTTGTATTCCAAAGACACGTATGCAGATGATAAATATTTATGAACACTTCCCAAAATACACGATCACTTTCCATCATGGAATTTACACACACAAACAACAAAGTAACCTCTAAAATGGCGCGGGAAAATAAATTAATATCGTCTTGGCATCGACGCAATCCTATACACGCTGAAACTTGCATCATCATCACCGACTCGGCGTCGTGGCTCGCCGACCAAAATTGGGATACCAGACTCTGCATCGCTGCAAGCCGCAACTGATGCCAAATACGTGATTCAGTACTATACACACTGCTACTTGAAACATAAGAGTCGATACCTGCATCGCAGCTTTTAAAAATTTGAAAAGTAGTTTGACCCTGCAGGCCATCCCTGTAACTTCCCACTATTTTCGAGTTCAAAACGCTCAAAAATATATAAAATATAGCAAGAAGTTTATTTTTTTGCTTTTCGAGCTCAAAAAAATAAACACTGTTACGAAATTTTCGTTCACGATATCTCATGAACAAATGAACCGATTTTTATGCGATTTGGGGCAGTCGACGCAATTTTTTAACCTAAAAAAGTAATTTATTACAGCAAAATCGATCTCATAGGAATTTTACGAGCAATTAAAAAAAAACATTTTTTTTCAAATTTTTCGTTCACGATATCTCGTGCACAAATAAGCCGATTTTGATGCGGTTTACGGCGATCGACGCAGTTTTTTTAACCTAAGAAAGTAAATTATTACAAAAAAATCGATGTGATAAGAATTTTACGAGTAATTATAAAAAATAACTTTTTTCCTAATTTTTCGTTCACGTTATCGCATGAACAAATGAACCAATTTTGATCTGGTTTGCGGCGATCGACGCAGTTTTTTTAGCCTAAGAAAGTAATTTATTACAAAAAAATCGATTTGATAACAATTTTAAGAGTCATTTTAAAAAAACACTTTTTTACGATTTTTTCGTTCACGGTATCTCCTGAACAAATGAACCGATTTTGATGCGGTTTGCGGAAATCGACGTAGTTTGTTAAGGAGAAGAGCTGATTATATTTTGGAATTAATCGGTTTAGTAGTTTAGAAAATATTTAACAAAAACAAATTTTTAAAAATTTTTGAAACTTGTTTTTTTATGATTTCTCAAAATTTTTTGGGCCGAATCGTTTCAAATTTTCAGGAAGTCTAAGTTCACAAAGATCACGTCAGATGCCGTAAACCGCGTTTCAGTCGGACACTGCGTTCAAAAGATATAAAAGGTTTACATACATACACACACACACACATACAGCCCTACGGACATCATCGCCAAAATAGTTTCAATAGCTTCCTAGGACCTCAAAACGTCGAGATCTGGCGAAAACTCGATTTTCGAAAATCGGGGTGAAAACAATAACTTCCCGATTTTTGAAAAAAATTTTTTTTTTTTTTTAAGCGGGAAGTTAACAAGGTGTGTAGGCCGCTTAAGAAGTTACTTTTGATGATATAAAAATAGGAGATACGTATAGTTTTATTGTTGAATATTGATAACATTGATACAGTCAAAAGTATAGTATATTGCGCTCGACCAAGGACACGTGATTGAGGTTTTCATAACACGTCAGTTTTCGATCATGTCGGACATTAAATTCTTACAGTTAATGTGGAAAGACACGTAAGCAAACAAGACTTTTCCTAGATTAATAAATAAAAAATAAAAATAGGTCAAGTACAGCAGCACACAAACAAACGTAGAAGCAAACACATAAGTCTATCCGCTTTGAATCCATTAATTAATTTATTTTGTAGGGATTCAATAAAAAAAGGAACACTTCTAACAGGGCTTCAAACTTTTCGATGTATATAAACATCAAACTATTGAATATTAGAAGCCCTGCGCGGCTTCGCCCGGGTGCATCCATTCAAAATTAATTAATGCGCTATTCACTTGTTTGGCTCGAATTTTATAATAAACTACCCGTGACTTATTAATAATAATTTTGGTATAATATACAAAAAGCTATAATCTGATGTAAATATTATGAAACAACAAGTGGGCTTTTGAATGAAATTTTTTTTGTCATAAATGGAAAGATCGTATATAAGTTTTATAACAAAACTATTTTTCTTTTTTTTATTTTCGTTATAATTCAAAAGTTATATCAAATTAAAAATAAATTTTTGTACCCAGTTCCGAGAACGCGCCGACATTTCCCGAACATAATGTGACGTCATAATGTTTTAGTCAATACACATGTAGAAGCCATTGATAGTATACTGCGTATATACATTTTACCATTATGACGTCACAACTGTCAAAAACAATTTTAGTGCGTTTGCAGTCACGTGATTTTTTTAAATATTTTAACAATTTTAAATTGCTTATAATTAACTTAAAAAAAGTTTTTTGAAAGTTTTTCGCATCGATTATCAGTATTATTTATAATAAAGTTTTAAAATACAATAAAAAAAATCGCTAATTATTTTTTTTTCAAAAACCTAATCGTTGAAGTTACAATGCAACAATAGAAACAATTTTTATTCCAACAATGGCGCTGTCAAAATCATCCACTATCGCGGCGGATGAATTATCATTTATTCTACAGCCTCGTGTTCAGCGGCCTTTACTGTCATATTTTCTGTTGTTTCAGTTATGCGACATAGTTTTGAAAATTGGCGGGGAAACGATCCACGCTCATAAAATCGTCTTAGCATCTGTAAGCCCGTATTTTTTTGCAATGTTCAACGGTGAGTATATAAAACTTACACACATTCTATGTTTATGGATTTTCCGTTTAAAAAATAGCGAAAACGCAAAGCATGTTGAAAAAGCATAAAATATGAAAAGCCTTGTGTATAACCAGAAATTTATTGAATATCCCGATAGCATTCTAAATTCTCATAGCAAGTAAATAAAACTGATTATATACAGGCTGGGTCAAATGAATCTAACATGTAAAACGGACCACACAAGCTAGTACTAGGAACGAGGATACCGGATCGATTGATATATTAATAAAAAAAAAATGTAAAATTAAAAATATAACATTTCCTGCTGTCCTGATTTTTTTGGTGCAAAAATTTATTGAATTAAAAATAATCACTGTTAAATTATCTACATGATACGGTTATTCTGCAGGATTTATAGTGCTGTCAATATTTGCGCGCTTTCTATTAAATTCAACATCGCATGAGTTACAATGGGTTCCGAATAGACGACGATAAAAAAGATTCAAAACTAGGAGAGAAAGTTAAAAAAGCGGCAGGCCATATAATATAAAATTTTAAACTTCCTGGTTTTCTGAATACAGTAGTCCAAATTTACAAAAACTTTTTTGTCGTCCTTGCCTTTCTTTTTAACACACAAAAAAACGATATTCGGAATTAATCCCAAGATCCGGCTCGAAGGACCAAAATGTTGCAGATATAGTAAATTTGTAGCGTTTGTTAAATAAGTAGTTGTAGAAAAAAGATGTTTTACTTTTAACGTTTTATTAAAAACTGAAAAAAAAAACTACATTTTGTGTAAATGAAATTAAAAGAATTACATAAATAATAGATACATTATATAACAAAAAATTGGATACAGTTTAGTAGGGCTGGGTAATCATCAACAGAATATCATTGTAAGTAAAGACGTAGTCAGGGGAGGGGAAACCAGAGTTAAAAACGCAATTTCCAGCAATGAATAAATCTTCTAGCACTTCGACAAGCTTGTTTATGTATTCGTCCGATATAAAAATTGCTCGTTACACTATCTAGTTTCGTACTGCGAATGTTGTCAATAATGGTATAGTAAGTTGTTAAAAACATGCTGATAACAGACCTATATATACGCCCCTGACCAACAGGTGATATGGTGGAGAAATCAACACGCGAAGTAACACTGCACGAAATCGATTTCGCTGCCTTACAACTACTAGTGGACTACGCGTACACAGGAGAGGTGTTAATAACAGAAGATAATGTACAGGTAACATAGTCTAAATAGACCAAGATCCCAGATACGCCAGACCTACGTCATTTCAGAACTGCTATAAGATTTTATCAGTAAATCTATACTAATATATAAAGCTGAAGAGTTTGTTTGTTTGTTTGTTTGAACGCGCTAATCTCAGAAACTACTGGTTCGAATTGAAATTTTTTTTTGTTGGATAGCCCATTTATCGAGGAAGGTTATAGGCTATATAATATCACGCTACGACCAATTGAAGCGGAACATTAATGAAAAATTTAGCAAGATGTATCTCAAAAATAGTCCCTCCGACATCATTATGAAGTTTGGACACGACATTCATCTCGGTAAACTAAGATGAATGTGCGTACTCATGTCCCTTCCTTCCCCATTTGTTCTTTTGCACCCGGGTGAAACCGGGCAGGACCGCTAGTGTACAATATTTAGTTAAGCACATATGCCAATTTGAATAGCTTGAAAGCGAGGCCTTTTTAGAGATAACAGGCTCTTAAGGTACATAAAACACGTGCTTACCTACGTGCGCAATGGATTATGCATGCATGAGTGCGAGTGAGAACATTTGATGATTTTTTCGATAGCTTTATAAAATTTGGTTTTTTTATTTGTTTACACATACACATAAAGTAGTATATGAATTTAAGAGAGAAAAATTCAAAAAATCATCTAATGCTCTCACTCGCACTCATATGCATGCATAATACCATTGCGTAAGTAGGTAAGCACGTGTTTTATCTATCTATATTTTAATTATAAACTTGGTAAAGACATAATTCCTAGAAAAGATACAGTAAAGGATTTGGGCATTTACTTTGACGCTAAACTATCCTTTAATTACCATGTAGTAGAATCCATAAAAAAGGCAAAAAAGATGTTAGGTTTCATTCTAAGAAACTCCAGAGATTTTAAATCTCTTCCGGTACTATTAAAGCTTTTCAATACTTATGTCCGGTGTCATTTAGAACTTGCAACCAACGTTTGGTCGCCGTTTTATAAGGTACATGTGAACAATATAGAAAAAATTCAGAAGCAGTTTCTTCGTTTTCTATATCTGAAACAATATGGCTTCTATCCAAGATTTGAACCCTATATAAACTTATTGAATCACTTTTGTCTCTTAAGTTTAGAGGATCGCCGGAAATTGTTTGCGTGTTTTTACATATACAGAATAATACATAATCAAGTTGATGATATGTGTACTTACCAAAATCTTAACTTCTCAATTCCATCATACTTTTCAAGAAATGCACGTACTTTTTACTTACCGTTTCCCAAGTTCAATCATGAAATGAACGCGCCTATATACAAAATGTGCTCGACTGCGAACAACTTGCTGAGTGAGACAAATATTAATATATTTGATATAAAATTTGGCGAATATAGAAAGGTTTTAACTGTCCACTTACTTAATTATGTAAATTAACTGAATGCACTGTAATACTGTATCATTTTTGTATATTATGTACTATTATTGAATTCTGCATATTCTCAAATTTTCTTTATTTTTTATCTCTTTTTTGTATACTTACGCTTATTTAAGGCTTTCTTTATATTTCTTTATATTTGTTATAGTGTAATCTGTTATTGGGTTTATACCTGTTGATTACTATAATAATAAATAAATAAATAAATCTTAAGAACCTGATATTTCTTGAAAGGGCCCCGCTTTCGAGCTAGCAAATTGGCATACGTTCTTAACTAAACATTGTACATTTACTGATAAAATTTTAGCAGTACTGAAATGACGTACGTCTGGCGGGTCTGGGATCTTGGTCTATATGTAACATCTTAATCTATATGCCACGCTATCAGTCTAATAGAGTAGATTATGGATTTTCGACGAGAGTTTAATGTAAAATAGAGTATAGCGTTGCATATAAACTGCCTTCAATCATTTAAAGATCTTTTCATAGTTGAAAATTTGTTGTACCCATGCCATATTTTTCGGGCACTTTTCACTCTGGCAGACGAAACGTCGTTAATTTTTTGGAGAAAGTAATTAAATAAATGAGTTATCTCGTTTAATCTTGTGTTTTTTTTTTTAAAGTTCGTATTTTTGTTTTCAAATTTTTCGTAACCGTTCAGGACGTAATAAGAGAGTGGATGACGTACTTTATAATTAGTTCACAATTAGTGACACGCCATATTTATTCCAGTACGATCACCTGTCTTGATTTTTACTTGCTCTTTTTCTTTAGCGTGCCGCTCCACAATAATTATTACGTCGTGGAATATAGTTGATTATGTTTAACAGACATAATGATTCCACTTCAATGATAATTTGAAGTGCGCGCATTACGTAATGCATGGTACTTGTATTTTCTAATATTATACGCAAATAAACATAAATATTTCATAATATCAAATGTTCTACTAAGATATTATACAGTTAGATGTATCTAAAGTTTGTTATTATTATTAAGACATATAATACGCGCCACAGATCTAAAAGGTTCGGAAGTTAGTCACAAACAGCGTCGCAAAGGCGCATTTTAGAGCCGTTGAGACTCCTACCACCTCCCAGCAACCTGCACGGAACATGTGCTCGTCGGTGATTGGCCGTGATCGCTCGTTGCCTTTGTCACTTGTCGCTTTCCTGCTTTGAAGTACAGTTGAGTACGCTATTGTCAAGTTGTTATTGTTATTTTAGTTTTGTTGAGTTGCGAGTTTGTAGTTTTTCAACAGACTGTACAAGCGCAAGCCCGCATTCGCATCTAACTTCCGAGCCTTTTAGAGTCGTGGCGCGTATTATACACGTTGTTACAATGCGACATAAAAAAAAATAATATCTTAAAATCATGCCACCGTTCGCGTCGGGCCTCTAACACTGATCTTCCACTATTGCGGCGACTGAGTTAACAAACTTTATCTAGATCTAACCATAAATACTTCATGAAAAAGTACCAGTTTTTCTAAACTACATTCGCAAATAAAATAATTGATCTATATTCGTCTGATTTTTTTAAAAAAGACCGTCTCCTGTCAGATCCAGTGACGGGTTAAACATTTCGATGTGTCTATAAAATCAATTTTTCTTCATACCTCGATCGAAAGTGCGTGCTTTCGGCATCAATTGTAAGGCAGAAAGTCTAACATGTACTCCTTGGTGGGATTACGCGCACCAATGCGGGAAGTTCGTACGTTCGTGCGGTAGTAAAGCAAAAAACAACCAATCAACTGTTGTTTAGATGTCGTTTCCATAGCAACCCTATTAATAGTCGCGAACAGCTGTCATTCGTGTTTTTACGTATAACCTCAAAGCTTCTTGCTTGGAATTTATCTGTGTTATTTATGTAATTAATAAGTAATTAATTAATGTATTTAATAAGCGTGCTTACGATCGAGGTATGAAGAAAAATAGTATACACTACTGACCGAAAGTGTGATATCCCCTTGTCCTTCGCGCCATGATGCCCGCGGCTTCGCCTGAGGTATCATGGCACGCAGGGCAAGATATCACACTTTCGACCCTTGCGGTGTAATATACTATTTCGAACGAGTATTTGTTATGTATGGATTTCAGCAACATATCTTAATTTTTAATTAATATATATATTTATTGTCGTCAGGTACTTCTGCCAGCCAGCAGTTTACTGCAAATGAGCGGTGTCCGGGAGGCTTGCTGCAGATTTTTAATGACCCAACTGCACCCAACCAATTGTTTGGGTATCAGAAGTTTTGCCGGTAAGTTTTATTTATTACGATTTGATTCAATTTGCATTATCATTTAAATAGTTATAGAAACATGGAGACAACTGTATTCTGTTGATTTTAATACCGGAGCCCCATAAGTGTAAATTTCCATCGCAAGAGTTGCTCCACGCTGAACGATTAAGAAACCCCACAACTTCCCGTCTATACACATTTCACCTACGGATCAAATGACTAAGGCGAGTTTGACAACCCCTGTTTGTTTTAAACAAGGAAAGGCTTCGTGCGTTTTCCTTTCTAAAGCTTTATAAATATATAGCGGCCCATCCCGGTTTCACCCGGGTGCGATAGATATAATTCTGCAAAATGTATTTCGTTTGCGGCCCGGCGTCTGAACTAATAGCTTTGAGTAAATTCTACCGGATTTGATTCTGAACTAATAGCTTTAAGCGAATGCTAACAGATGTCGCTACTTGGTACTAAAACAGTTTTTTTTGTTTGCTTCTGAACTAATAGCTATGAGTAAATTCTACCGGATTTGCTTCTGAACTAATAGCTTTGAGCGAATGCTAACGGATGGCGTTACTCGGTACTAAAACAGTTTTTTTTCTGTTTGCTTCTGAACTAATAGCTATGAGTAAATTCTACCGGATTTGCTTCTGAACTAATAGCTTTAAGCGAATGCTAACAGATGTCGCTACTTGGTACTAAAACAGTTTTTTTTGTTTGCTTCTGAACTAATAGCTATGAGTAAATTCTACCGGATTTGCTTCTGAACTAATAGCTTTGAGCGAATGCTAACGGATGGCGTTACTCGGTACTAAAACAGTTTTTTTTCTGTTTGCTTCTGAACTAATAGCTATGAGTAAATTCTACCGGATTTGCTTCTGAACTAATAGCTTTGAGCGAATGCTAACGGATGTCGCTACTCGGTACTAAAACAGTTTTTTTTGTTTGCTTCTGAACTAATAGCTATGAGTAAATTCTACCGGATTTGCTTCTGAACTAATAGCTTTGAGCGAATGCTAACGGATGTCGCTACTCGGTACTAAAACAGTTTTTTTTCTGTTTGCTTCTGAACTAATAGCTATGAGTAAATTCTACCGGATTTGCTTCTGAACTAATAGCTTTGAGCGAATGCTAACGGATGTCGCTACTCGGTACTAAAACAGTTTTTTTTGTTTGCTTCTGAACTAATAGCTATGAGTAAATTCTACCGGATTTGCTTCTGAACTAATAGCTTTGAGCGAATGCTAACGGATGTCGCTACTCGGTACTAAAACAGTTTTTTTTCTGTTTCCTTCTGTACTAATAGCTATGAGTAAATTCTACCGGATTTGCTTCTGAACTAATAGATTTGAGCGAATGCTAACAGATGTCGCTACTCGGTACTAAAACAGTTTTTTTTCTGTTTCCTTCTGTACTAATAGCTATGAGTAAATTCTACCGGATTTGCTTCTGAACTAATAGCTTTGAGCGAATGCTAACAGATGTCGCTACTCGGTACTAAAACAGTTTTTTTTGTTTGCTTCTGAACTAATAGCTATGAGTAAATTCTACCGGATTTGCTTCTGAACTAATAGCTTTGAGCGAATGCTAACAGATGTCGCTACTCGGTACTAAAACAGTTTTTTCTGTTTCCTTCTGTACTAATAGCTATGAGTAAATTCTACCGGATTTGCTTCTGAACTAATAGATTTGAGCGAATGCTAACAGATGTCGCTACTCGGTACTAAAACAGTTTTTTTTCTGTTTCCTTCTGTACTAATAGCTATGAGTAAATTCTACCGGATTTGCTTCTGAACTAATAGCTTTGAGCGAATGCTAACGGATGTCGCTACTCGGTACTAAAACAGTTTTTTTTGTTTGCTTCTGAACTAATAGCTATGAGTAAATTCTACCGGATTTGCTTCTGAACTAATAGCTTTGAGCGAATGCTAACAGATGTCGCTACTCGGTACTAAAACAGTTTTTTTTCTGTTTGCTTCTGAACTAATAGCTATGAGTAAATTCTACCGGATTTGCTTCTGAACTAATAGCTTTGAGCAAATGCTAACGGATGTCGCTACTCGGTACTAAAACAGTTTTTTTTGTTTGCTTCTGAACTAATAGCTATGAGTAAATTCTACCGGATTTGCTTCTGAACTAATAGCTTTGAGCGAATGCTAACAGATGGCGTTACTCGGTACTAAAACAGTTTTTTTTCTGTTTGCTTCTGAACTAATAGCTATGAGTAAATTCTACCGGATTTGCTTCTGAACTACTAGCTTTGAGCGAATGCTAACAGATGTCGCCACTCGGTACTAAAACAGTTTTTTTTTGTTTGCTTCTGAATTAATAGCTATGAGTTAATTCTATAACCGGATTTGCTTCTGAACTAATAGCTTTGAGTGAATTGTAACATTTTGAGCATAGGAGTTTGACAGATAATCGGCCATGACCTTGAATAAGGAACCATCTCGATATTTATCTGGAATTATTGAGGGAAATCATGGAAAACCTCGACAAGATGGCCGGTACAGGAGTTACCGTTTCTCGGCGAGAAGCAGCATGAAAAAGTCTCCGCCGGGATTCGAACCCGGTACCTCTCGAATGCGAGTCTAGTGCTCTCACCACTACGCCACCCCGCTCTATGGAATTTTAATATATAGTAATTTCATCGCTGCGTTTCTTACGTTTCAACTCAAGCAACAAAACTGTTCATAATTCATTGGATATGCTCACATTATGTTCCCTGATCTCATTTATTTTTCATGTGTAGCACTAGTTGCATGTCTGTAGGGTATTTGAACATCCACTTGCCGTAAATAGGGCATGTCGAATCCAACGAGACTGTATCTTTTCGTCTTGGATACCCTCGAGTAACTAATTTATTACCAGCAGTATTCGGCAATAGTGATGTGTCCACATGACTCTTTATTGGGAGCTGGCTCCGTGCGCTCCGCTCACTAAAAAGAGTCGCCCAGAGGGAGTCGTTCAAAGGCGCGACACTAGACAATACGCACTATACAAGAGTGCAGACTGCAAAGGTGTGAACTGTCATCATGCATGCTCAGGACTTACGTAGCATTGCACAGCACAATACACACACTCAGCTCTGATTTCATTTTCATATGATTCTGATCCTATATATTATTCGCATTTCGGATAAACTATAAAGTATAATAAAAGCTTAACAATAATAACGTTTATTGTTACAATATTATATCTTTGTCAACGACGTCAATGTGAATGGTTTAAGTCACTGTAAACTTAGTACTATTACAGTGTGTGTCATTCAACATTAAACGACTCAGCAAAGATAACTCCGTACGTGCAAAGTTCACTAGTGCCTCTGTGGTCTGTACTTATGCGCTCTGTAAATGCAACAGTACAGAACAGCTCAGCACAGAGCAATGACGCTCGGAGTTAACAGAGGAAGTGAAACTTCTTTAGAGTTATGAATTCGTTTCATTAATACGTTATTTGCGATCGATAGATTCCTTCGAAATCAAGCCGTCGATACATGGTGAATGACACATCGAGCTATGTAACTCCTTTATTGACTGAGCTAAAACAGCTCTCGCTGAAGCGCAACGATACGTTCTTATCGAATGAAACCGTCGATACGATGTGTGTATGTGTTTACCAGCTGTTACCAATGTATGGTCAATGACACGGAGAGCTGTGCAATGCTTCGTCATCGTCTGAGCTGCAATAGTTCACACGGAGCTATGTATGTAGATAGAGTAGCTCCGTCGGGGGTCGTTGACCGCCGCCGCGTGCATTGCATACAGCTATCGCGCGATCGGTATACGAACAATCAATGCCGGAGCTTGCCGGAGACGGTGTTGCAGCGCTAGCTGGCGAGACAAGTCCTCCATTAAAGACGCTTTGCGCGCTTTTATTTAATTCTCCTTGAATCTACTTAAGCCGGGACTGTATTCGAACAATTGAGCTTAGAAGACGACACGTTAAGTGGTACCCGATTAGAAAGGATTTTTTATATTTCGGAGTAGACAAAAACTCTTTATAGATATAGAAGAAAATGAGCCAGCTCTTCTTATAAATAAATTGCATAAACGCTCAAATCCATACGATGTTAGGAAAATAACTTATGAACTGCCAGCTCACAACACTTCAAATTTTAAAAAAGCATTTAATAATAATAAATAATAAATATACTTTATTAATGGTACATGTACACATGTATTAATAGCGTCAGGCTTGTCATAATAGATATCATTGTCAAAGATAATTTTTTAAATCGTAATTTGTTTCTGTAAATAAAAATTCTTTTAGATTTTTTTTCAGGTTAACCCCAGCTTTTATATGTGCAGGTACTTTATTATGTATCCGAATCATAGCGTTGCGGACACCTTTCTGAATTACAGTTAGCAAAGATGCTAACGTTTTAAAATTATTTTTATTTCTTGTCGAGTAGGTAGCTATGCTCAAAATTATTCTCGATAAAAAGAGAAGGATTATTGTTTACAAATAGTGCGCATTCTAGAATAAAAATGTCGTAAACGGTAAGAATTTTAAATTTTTTAAATAGCTCTCTACAGCTATGTCTAGGTGCCACACTCGCTATGATTCGGATACATTTTTTTTTAAGTTAGAATACTTTTTTTGAAAGCGTGGAATTGCCCCAAAATATTATGGCAAACTGTAAGTTTGAATGAAAATACGCATAGTAGATGCTGAGAAGTGCATCAAAATTTACAACTCTTTTTAGATATCTTATTAAATATATTGATCTGCATAATTTTGATTGTAATTGTTCGATATGTGACTTCCAATTTAAGTCACAGTCAATATTTATCCCTAAAAATTTTACATAATTAGTCAATGATACTTCTGAACCTAACAAATGCATTTTCCGCGGAAGTTGACAGTAATTGCCGAATTTTATAATTTGTTTTACAGCTGTTTATTTTTAAACTATTTTCATTAAACCAGGTGTTTATTATTTCAGTGGTGTGTCGAATTTGATTTAGCAAAAGCCCTTCATCTCTTCCCTCGCATATGACGGCAGTGTCATCTGCAAATAAAAAAAGCTTATCTTTCACAGCTGATGGTAAATCATTATTAAAAATTATGAACAGGACAGGTCCCAAAATACTGCCCTGAGGAACCCCCCTCCGAATTTGACTATATTCTGAATAGCTTTCTGTTATCTGGCGCCTAAATTATTAAATGAGCTTGACAGCACTATCTTAAACCTTCTTCTGTTACTTTTATGTAATTTAAGGACAGATGGAAGACCAATTCGTATTGATTGAATCTGGTCCGATTGCCTTAGCAATAAATTATTTCTATTCTATTTTATTCTATACGTGGTAGATACAATTATAATACGCGCCACGAATCTAAAAGGTTTGGAAGTTAGATGCGAATGCGGGCTTGCGCTTGTAGTCTGTTGAAGAACTACAAACTCGCGACTCAGCAAAACTAAAATAACAATAACAACTTGACAATAGCGTACTCGACTGTACTTTAAAGCAGGAAAGCGACAAGTGACAAAGGCAACGAGCGATCACGGCCAATCATCAACGAGCGCACGTTCCGTGCAGGTAGCTAGGAGGTGATGGGAGCCTCAACGGCTCTAAAACGTGCCTTGTGACTAACTTTCGAACCTTTTAGATCCGTGGCGCTTACTGTATATGCTTTCCATTCGGCTACAGATCGAGCTTTATGAGACGGCGGCAAACGACTACAATTCTAAACCGAAGCTAATGGAGGAAACATTGAGATGAATGACGAGAGGGGGAATCACAGAACGATGCGTCATTTGACGTTGAAAGCACTAACCCACTACAATGCTATTTTAAATAAAGAAAACTGAAAGCAAAGAGAATATATTATATCGTCCTAAAAATGAACAGCCCTACATTAAGGTGCGGTTTGTAGTCAAATATGCAGCAGTATATTGTCTTCATTTTCGTATTCTTTCAAAATGAATTTAATAAAGTTGGCGTACGTTTCCCGGGGAACACACCCAGAAAGATTTTGAGAAAAGAAATATTCAACTTAGAATCTATACTAATATACAGGGTGTCCCATTAAGAATGGGACATAGAACAACCGCAGATTCTCTAATTCAAAATAAAACGATTAAGCGAAATATGCTTAGATAAAATGTTACTCGCTCTACCAGTGGCGTACGGCAGGAGTAAGTAATGCTTGTACCCCTTCTAATTGTTACGCCGCTGTCTAAATTTTAATTTTGACTATAATTTTAATTTTTTTGATATTTTCTAAGTCAATAATGTACACTTGTTAGTTTGTTGTAAAGTCATTGGTTTTCGAGATATTCGCAGTTAAAGATAGATAGACATGTACTTTTTATTTGTATTGTTATTAATAATATTCATTTTTACAATTTTGTCTTAAAAAAACTGCGAATATCTCGAAAACCAATGACTTTACAACAAACTAACAAGTGTACATTATTGACTTAGAAAATATCAAAAAATTAAAATTTTAGTCAAAATTACAATTTAGACAGCGGCGTAACATTTAGAAGGGGTACAAGCATTACTTACTCCTGCCGTACGCCACTGGTAGAGCGTACTGAACTAATTTTTTTATTGTTAGGTGCATTTTATGATATTTAACAAGTGTGCCGATTTGAGTAAAATTATACGGTGTATTAAACAAATTATGGACATTAATAATTTTTCAGTTTTCAACTTCAACACCCCGTATTTCGGAAACAAGTAACATTTTATCTAAGCATATTTCAATTAACCGTTTTATTTTGAATTGGAGAATCTGCGGTTGTTCTATGTCCCATTCTTAATGGGACACCCTGTATAAAGCTGACGAGTTTGTTTGTTTGTTTGGTTGAACGCGCTAATCTCAAGAACTACTGGTTCGAATTGAAAATGTTTTTTTTGTTGGAGAAAGTCCATTTATCGAGGAAGGCTATAGGCTATATTATAATATCACGCTACGACCAATAGAACTCAAAATGTGTCCGTCCGACAAAAACTTTTGAATCGTAACTCCGATCATCATGAAATTTGGACACAACATTCATCTCGGTAAATTAAGATGAATGTGCGTACTCATGTTCCTCCACCCCATTCGTTCTTTTGCACCCGGGTGAAACCGGGCGGGACCGCTAGTAAATTATATAATAGCTCGAAAAAGGGGTGTACCTATAGACCGAAATGTTTGATTAATCTTGTTGAGGTTTTGCATGGTTTTCCTCAACAATTCCACATAAATGGAGATGACTCCTTATTCAAGGCCATGGTCGAAAACCTGTCAAACTCCTATGCTCAAAATTTGCCTCCCTTATCCTAATGTCCTAAAATTCCTTCATTCACCCATTGCTATTAATTAAGTGGAAGTTTAAAAATGTAGGAAATACCGGGAAGTGTGATAGATGGAAAATAGTAATGGTGCGAATGGCGTCTGTTATGACATAAAGTCGAGAAACGGATGTTAAACGTATTATTATGATTATATCTTTAGATCGTTAACAAATATGATTCTTTAAGTTCACAGCATAAATACAACACACGGAATAATATAGTTATTGGCGTAACTAGTAGTCTAAGTCATTCATGACACGCCATGACTTAGCCTACAAGTTGCGCCCATAATTTTATTCAACAATTGCGCGTTATTCATGTTTTAATTATAATGAGATGTTGTAAATATCTATTTATTTCTTTATAAAAAAAACTGTCAATACTAACAGCACCAAACAGCACGATTCAAAGTTTTGGTTTGAGGTTAGCCGGTTATGAATAAACTCCATGTCGAAAACATTCGGCCTCTCAATTTTAGCCTCAATGCGTAACAACGGAGTTGTTGTTACCGACTATTTCGTTACGACTCAGAAAATAGTTACGTTTATTTTCATTACTCCACAATGGCCGAGCTAGTAGGAATCTTCATTGAGTTATGACAAGTAATTGTCACCAGTCGGTAAATGGCTATTTAGGGTTCGGTTTTTAGGCATGATAAAACATGAATAACGCGCATGAGTTGAATAAATAAACTTCTACAACCAAAAATCAACTTATCGCTTTACTATAATAGTTTGCGACTATTCAACAAATTACCCGATGATATTGCCATATTGCCTTTTATAAAATTTAAATGCAAATTAAAACAGTACCTTTCTGTTGTACTCTGTTGATGATTTTTAATATTAATTTTATTACTGTGACGACGCCTGCTGTATCCAGCTTATGGTTAATAAATTTGATTGATTGATTGAATCACTGCTTGCCGGACGATTCTTAATCGCCGACCGAACTATCGCGGACCCCAGTTTGGGGTAGTTTGCTGTAATACATTAGCTTGAGAATGAGTGATTAGTGTTTTCAACTTTCTATAATATGGTCAATAAAATAAAAACCGTCGAAGAGCGTAAACATAAACCTGATAGGCCTACAGTAAAAAGGCAATAACCTTTAAAGCGACATGCACGATTTACGTTATTTAGAAATTTTTCATATGTTACAAAATGACATGAAACAAAAATGACTTATGTCGATTTTTTTTATCTGTTTGGCACGTTTTCTTTCACGGATCCGGTTATGTTTGGACAAACAAGACAAGTTTGTTTGACTTTTGACTTGATTTTAGGTTATAAATCGAAAATATTTCACCATTTTACACGCTTTATATTAACTTCACTTGTAAGTTTGTATGTATGTATGTTTGTTTGTAACCTTCGTTTGGACTACAGAAAGTGGTTTATTACTGTAGTATAATATGCCAGCACTGTAACTACAGTGGTTAGCCGTGCGGTCTAAAGCACGGGTCTTCGCTGACGTCAACTCTCGGAATCACGGGTCGTGGGTTCTAATCCCGTCCACGCCGAAAAAAAAATTGTTTTTTTTCTGAAAAATTTTTGACAATAAATCGAACTAAAAAGTGGAAAATAAATATAGTTTAAAAAAAAACTAAAAAACACGCTTTATATCGAACTAAAAAGTAAAAAATATTTTTTTTAAAATAAGCTTAAAACATTAATGAATAAAAAATACTAGTATTATTGTGAAAAAAGCGATTTTCGAAAATCGAGTTTTTGCCAGATCTCGACGTTTTGAGGTCCTAGGAAGTTATTCTGACTATTTTGCCAATGATGTCCGTAGGGCTGTATGTGTGTGTGTGTATGTATATGTATGTAAACCTTTTATATCTTTTGAACGGAGTGTTCGATTGAAACGCGGTTTGCGGCATCTGACGTGACCTGGCTGAACTTAGATTTTCTGAAAATTTGGAATGATTCGGCCCAATAAATTTTGAGAAATCTCAAAAATACAAGTTTCAAAAAATTTTAGAAATTTGTTTTTTTTTTAAATATTTTCTAAACTAAGTACTAAATCGATTAATACCAAAATCTAATCAGTTCTTTTTCTTAAAAAACTGCGTCGATTTCCGCAAACCACATCAAAATCGGTTCATTTGTTCCCGAGATATCGTGAACGAAACATTCGTAAGAAAGTGTTTTTTTTTTGAGCTCGAAGAGCTAAAAAACAAACTTCTTGCGATATTTTATATATTTGAACTCGAAAATAGCGGGAAGATTCAGGGATGGCCTGCAGGGTCAAACTTCTTTTCAAAAATTTTTTTTTTGTGTTCATTTTGCAAATTTAATTTAATTTGCATAAATACTAAGTGAATAAAAACAAGATGTAGAAGATCTTGCTGGCCTATATTTTATTTAAAAAAATCTGACATAAGCGACTTTGCCTTGTAACCGTAGAAATGTGTTCATAAAACTATACGCAGTCAAGTGCCATAAATATGGGCACAGCACAACAAAGTATATAATTCAAAAGCGTGTATAAATAAAATTATTTCGGATAAAAAAAGCTGACGTGTACTTCCGTAAACAAAAACATAGCTGTTACATAATATAATTGAGGAACAACGAAATAGGTGAAAGCGGGGTCAGCTATCGTAGAAGTAGAGGCATTGACCGTAGACCTTTGATGCTTACCGCGCCGAACAATCGATGATCATTTGTTTTATACTAAATCCTGCACGGAATCAAATCGAACAAAAATTGTTTAGACTTTTACGACTTACAACTGAGGTTATTCTTATAGGAAAAATCGCGCTGAATCATTTCCCACATTTGTATCATTAGTCGTTTAGAAGTTATGACGTTTTTAAGTTTTTCTCAAATAATATAAATACACCCATCCCCCGATTTACACGGTACTTGTTTTACACGTTTTCGCTTTTACACGGTTTTCCAAATAAGTTTTTTTTTGTTTTTATCGCACTCTACTAAATGCTACTGTGATTGAACACGTGCGCTGTGTACACATCTCACGGGGAACCTCGAGCTTATGTGCTGCCTTGCTGCACACGCACACTGTGTCTGTATTTCTTCGCATAAAATTAAAGTTTTATCTACGGAAAATTGTATTTGAGTGAAAGTTTCACAGTTTCAGAACCTGTCAATGCATTTTATTTTTATTTCTGTGTACACCTAAAAATATTGAAAAAAATCACAACTGTTAAATAGCAAAATTATCCATTTTGTGCAAGCTTTTCGATTTACACGGTTTTGACTTGAAAATTTTTAATTTTCGATTTACACGTTTTTCTCAGGAACATATCTACCGTGTAAATCGGGGGATAGGTGTAATTGCTCATATCTTTGAAACTAAAAGAGATACAGGGTTGCGGATGGTCGGAATCTATTCAGAATGCATAATATCAAGCGAAACGGAATAAATCTATTTTACAATTTTTTTTTAATATTGTAAGGACCCCCCTTCTTACTTTTTAGAAAAAAGCACGCCAAATCGATCGAACGGACGTTACGTCGGCAACTCGGTTGGAGCGACCGTCGCGATTGCGGTGGCATGGAACAACATACGTTACTTTGGAACGTAGTTATAATACTCGCCATACGAATCTAAAAGGCTCGGAAGTTAGATGCGAATGCGGGCTTGCGCTTGTACAGTCTGTTTAAAAACTACAAACTCGCAACTCAACAAAACTAAAGTAGCAATAACAACTTGACAATAGCGTACTCGACTGTACTTTAAAGCAGGAAAGCGACAAAGGCAACGAGCGATCACGGCCAATCACTGACGAGCGCACGTTCCGTGCAGGTAGCTGGAAGGTGGTGGGAGCCTCAACGGTTCTAAAATGTGCCTTTGCGACGCTGTTTGTGACTAACTTCCGTGGCGCGTATTATACCTATTGTCAGATCACAGTGATCATTTAAGACCGCTGGTCATAGTGATTTTTTCATCCTGAGGCTATTTATTCCCCAACTCTAATCGACTGTAATGAGAACACGAGAAATGCTGAACAGAAATCCGGGAAATAGAAAGATTAATGGCTTCACTAAATATACCTGTACCTCGGTGTATGCATCATCCCAAACTCAGCTGTTCCTCGTGTGGAAACGGATTCCTATAATCTACGCTCGGCTGCAACGGCAACAGAGATTTGTATAAAAAAGGGATAATATCGTGAACTGGATTCAGTAGGGCAGATGATTCTACAGGGCCACGTGTAGCCCTCACACCTGCAACGGAAATGAACTCCCTATCGGGAAACCATTCTTATCGAATTGTTGATCTACCCTTTGTGAAAAAAAGCAGCCTCGATTTAGAACGCCGTTTTGTGGCTACTCGAAATAAACCAGTTGATAGAATGTTTTCAATAAAAATTGATTTTAAATTCTCAGCGACAGAACTATATTACATTATCAAATCCCGAGCTGATTTTAAGAAGGCGTTCCCCCTTTCAGAACAGAAACAAAAATATTGTGTGATATTGAAAAAAATCTTGATTCAAGTTATTCTGCATGCCGACTCTTTTAATAAATCATAATATAAAATAGAATTATTAATTGAACAAAACCGACGAAAGCACAAAAAAGCTGTCAATATGGAAAGCACACGGCTAAAAACATATTACTATTAGTAGGTACTAACTCGCTACTAGCACACTAAAATATTAGGTAATATTTTTTGCCCGACTACTCTTCATATTGGAAGCTTGTTTTGGGTTTTAAACCGGGTCCCTTAATATTTAAAACTGTTAGCTTAATCCGGTCCTTTATGGAAGCTCCCATGACAGAAAAAGTTACCCCAAAGAACACCTCAAAATTATAAAGTGAAAATGGCTGAAAAACATGTCGGAAACATGTTACGCCCGCCAGACTAGTAAAAATTTGTTAATTGTTATTTTTTATGAATTTTTGAATTTAAAAAAAAACATGATTTTACTTTCCAAAACACCTGCTTGAAATTTATACAAATTGGTAGAAAATAATGTACCATTTTTGAAAAAATTTGTCTGACTGACAATTTTTGTTAATAAATTTGTCAGACTTCATTTGTTATAAATTATTTCTTTTTATGAAAATACATTTCATAACACCTCCTTGAATTTTTTTTAAATAAAGTTTAAGATCTCTTCTATCTAACACAACTTGTCTGGCTGACAATTTTTGTTAATAAATTGGTCAGACTTCATTTGTTATAATTTTTTTTTTTTTAAGTCTGTCATAGTAAATAACATTTTTTCGCTGACAGACCAATTTTTATGCATAAAATAGATGTCAAACCTTCTTTCAGAAAAAAATTAAGGTGGTGTTTTGACACGGCCCTTGTAAAAGCTGATTTGTTTATGAAAAAACGCTGTCACGGCGCTTAAAAATTGAATCTGGCATTGTAAAAAACAATATTTTGATGAAAAATGTATTAAAGTATATAAAAGGGATCTACCGTATTAATTTAGAATAAAAAAAAAATTTTCTAGTTAGCAACGATTATACCATATTTTTTCATTAAATGTGACCACATTTTTTAATGAAAAAGTATGGTATAATCGTTGCTAACTAGAAAAATTTTTTTTTATTCTAAATTTTTCTTCTGACATTGTAAAAAACAATATTTTGATGAAAAATGTATTGAAAGTATATAAAAGGGATCTACCGTATTAGTCCGGGGGCCAGTAACAGGTTTTTCTTACCAATTTCCGCATGCCTCAAAGACTCGTAAAAAGCTTTAGACAGTTGGACTATGTAGCATCGTGGCCGTCAGCTGCGGCACTATCGGGGGAATAGGTAGCTTTATAGCTTCGGAAATATTTTGAAAATAAAGAAATCAGCCGCTCTTTTGTTTTATAAATCTGTCAGAAATAAACTAGTTCGGCATGCTTAGATTAATTTTTACATGACGTGGAACATAATATTATGTAGCTAACCATGGCAACGAATAGCAAATATCATATTGAATACGATCCATTACCCGAGCGATATCAGAAATTCTTTAATATAATAAAATGTCAACATTTTTGAAGTGGTCCCGTCACCCAATTGGCTGGAATTTTTGTGTATTTTGTCAAAAGAAAAGTTCAACGTTAAAATTAATCAACGAAGATTTGTGCAAGTGCCGTAATATACTCACTATTCGAAAAAATTATAATTTAGCAGCAAGAGATGTAATACTTCCTGAACAACCTAATGATTTTCAACTGTATCATAGCGATTGCTATCGACGCTTTACAGCTTTACCGCCAAAATATCGACGTTCCCAACTTTCTCTTCTACCACACCCTTTTTTGTATCAGCTGACAATCTTTCCCCCAATATACAAGCAGCTGACGATTTTATTTATTTTAAATATTATAAAAACTACCTTTTGACAAAGTTTCATGTGATAGGGAATGACTGAATTCATATTAATTTCGTCAAGTTCGTATGATCAGCTGACGTAACATCCACCATCGTACAGCCAGCTGACGTTTTTTTTTTTTATGAAAGATCATTAATAACTATCTTTTGACAAGTTTTCAATCGATAGGTAATGATAAAAAATATTATTCAAATAAATAAAATTATCGAACAATTTTTTTCAGACTATACCTATATTGACAAAAAATAATAAATTATAAATCAATATTTCACTAGATAACGTTTCGAAATAATCTAAAAAATATATAAATTATTTAGTATAATATCTACTTTCTAATAGAATGGAGTTTGAATTATCGAATTTTAATGAAAAATTAATAACGAACAGTTTTTTGATAAGTAGTCATGGATACCTATGTACCTAACAGACGTTTGTCAAAGATTTGGATATAAAAAATATTATCTTTTTAACCGTGCGTGGGAGGCTATTCCACCGATACTGGCGCAGCTGACGGCCACTATGCTATATGGTACTACTGTCTGAGCATTTTGCGAGTTTTTCAGCCGCGCGGAAATGGACGACCTAAATAGGTCGCTGGCCCCCGGACCATATTAATTTAGAATAAAAAAAAATTTCTAGTTAGCAAGGATTATACCATATTTTTTCATTAAATGCGACCACATTTTTTAATGGAAAAATATGGTATAATCGTTGCTAACTAGAAAAAAAATATTTTTTATTATAAATTTAAAACAAATGGAGTCTGACAAATTTATTAATTGTCAGCCAGACAAATTTTTTCAAAAATGGTACATTATTTACTACAAATTGTATAAATTTTTTGGAAAGTAAAATCATGTTTTTTTTTAATTCAAAAATTCATAAAAAATAACAATTAACAAATTTTTACTAGTCTGGCGGGCGTAACATGTTTGTGACATGTTTTTCAGCCATTCTCACTTTATAATTTTGAGGTGTTCTTTGGGGTAACTTTTTCTCGTCCACATGCGTACAGCCAGACCCGTTCTTCCACCACATGCGTACCGTCAGACCCGTTCTTCCACCACATGCGTACCGTCAGACCCGCTCTCCCACCATATGCCCGGTTTAAATCTGTTACAGGGCACTCTCTCTCTCTCTCTCTCTCTCTCTCTCTCTCTCTCTCTCTCTCTCTCTCTCTCTCTCTCTTCCTATGTAGTATGTGATAGTATGTAGGCGCTCATAACGAAAGCACGGTTACGTGAGTAAATATTGATTCGAGTGGAAAGCTAATAACATAATATAGGTCACTGGTTCATGAGACTGTGTCAAATAACCTGCGATCCATATCCAATCAATCAGTAATGAGTCAGTGAAGATATTCGTTGCGGTTCGATTGAATTAAAAAGCCACTGCTCGTTCATCTCAACAACGTCCAAAAGTACATACTGCGAGAGTCAATTATACATATAGTTAGTTGAATGAACAAAAACGTAACCCGGTTTAATAATTATCACTTTACAAAATTATTTTTTAAATATGATTGCAAGTATTCAATTCGTTTCCAATTTTGCACACTGCTTATAACGTTCTTCTTTTTGTTGTATTACAATATGAAGCAAAATTTTTCAAAAATTGTCATATAGAGGCGCAAGTAGCAAAAGCGTTGAGCTAAGCCGTCAGATGGCATCATGCAGCATTGCTGTGACGTAGTTCAGCGTTGCTCGCTGTTTCAAAATTAAAGCCGTCAGATGGCAGTATGCAGTATTGTGTCTGTTGTATTACAATATGAAGGTCAGATGACAGATCGAAGTGTTGACGTTGTTTCAAAATTAAAGCCGTCAGATGGCAGACGTTGTTCAGAGTTGCTGCAGTTTTTTTCTTAGTAAATTACTAACAGCGTTTATCTGTTGTCCCACTTGTCAAAACTGAAAGGGATGTCGCTCTCTCTCCCCTCTTCCCCCGTCAGCCGGTGACGGGGGAGGAGGAGAAGGAGGGAATGCGTTTGCTCATCCGTTTTATTAAATGCGTGTCGTCTGAAGAAATTATATAGATTTACCGAGGTCGCAGACTTTTATCTAGGACGGCAGACCAATAATACTTTATTAGCCAGAGATTTAGCTAATATTGACAGGAAGTTTGTTATGTACACATACGTACAGTGTGACTAAAAAGTCTACGAGCACCTAAGGAAATAATACTCAAAAAACAGTATTTTATAAATACATACTAGCGGCCCGGTAAATGCTTCGCTACGTATAAAGTGAAATAATAAAAAAATTTATTCAAACAAAAAAATATTTTATTAATTGCTAGCTATTTTAACATATACATGCGCGTATATGTGTGTATGGAAATATATATGACTGCATACGTCAATATATATAAAAATGTCATTAAATAATTCATTTTTAAATCGACGTGCTTCCATCTGTTACAAAAGAATAAAACACCCGTATGCACACAATATGTTTTTTCAAATAAAGAAACACACATACATATGTAATTCACATCAATAGTTCAAAACTTATCGTTTGTGTAAATGCGTTTGACAATTTAATTAAAAAAAAGCCTGTAAACGATATGAAATATCGACGGCTCGCTAAAAAACTGAGAAAAGTACACGCACACATATACATAGTACATTTGAACAATTCAAGACTCACCGTTTGTATGAATGCACTCAACAATATGTTTAAAAATATAAACACAAAGCAATAATAATTATCGCTGACAATTTTATTTAATCGAAGCACGTTCAAAATGAAATGACCGCATGAATGACATAACAACATACTTGTACTGTCAACTCTGAAAAAAGTTTCAATTTGACAGCACAGTCCCCATCCGAAAAAAGTTTCAATTTTACAGCAAAATCCCCATTAACAAAATGATCCGCCATTTATTGAATTCATTTGTTACAAAAAATGTGATAAATGAAAAACCGCTCGACCGATTTTGTGCAAACTTCACATAAACCATCTACTAAATAGTCCGAACAAAGAACAAAGCCTAAACATTTGGTTTGGATAGGTGACCCCGTTCTTGAGTTATAAAATTACAACGAAAAGTGACATTGATTTTTATAGATATAGATAGACTAGCCACTTCGTCTCATTTTAGGAACACTTTAGGTCAATGAGCAGGTGGGCTCAACTATTCCGGCCCCGTCACCACAAATAGTATTTTTTTATATACAGGGGGTAAGCGCTATTTTTTGAAAAGTGAGCACTTGACACTCCTTATTTGCCGCAATAAAAAATTATCCGAAAGGTGTATAAATACGCAAAGATAGTGGAGAAATTTCAATCTTTTTTAATCGAATTACGACTTACGCTGACTAAATCATTAGTGTACTAAATCAAATTAGTGTACTACAGAATTAGGCTTTTGAAAAAAAAAATAATTATCGATTTTTTTATTGTATTTTAAAACTTTATTATAAATAATATTGATAATCGATGCGAAAAACTTTCAAAAAACTTTTTTAAAATTAATTATAAGCAATTTAAAATTGATAAAATATTTAAAAAAATCACGTGACTGCAAACGCACTAAAATTGTTTTTGACAGTTGTGACGTCATAATGGTAAAATGTATATACGCAGTATACTATCAATGGCTTCTACATGTGTATTGACTAAAACATTATGACGTCACATTATGTTCGGGAAATGTCGGCGCGTTCTCGGAACTGGGTACAAAAATTTATTTTTAATTTGATATGACTTTTGAATTATAACGAAAGTAAAAAAAAGAAAAATAGTTTTGTTATAAAACTTATATACGATCTTTCCATTTATGACAAAAAAAATTTCATTCAAAAGCCCAATTGTAGGTCTTAAAAAGGCCTACAGAAAAGTTCCTGATAGTATATGTCTATCTTCTAAGGATGATCCACAGTAACCATTTATATCTTTTAAAAAATCAATCAAACAATGATTTATTTAGTGTTAACCGCTATCCAATTAAACAGGCAGTCTACGAATCAGGGAGAAGCCAAACCGGACTGTGGTAGTTAATTTATAAAATCTAAAGGCACTACAGTCAAGTGTTCTAATCGTGTTTGTTTCTTTTTCAGACGCTCATTCGTGCAAAGAACTCCACAGACGCTCGCACCGCTATGCGTTGCAGAACTTTCAGCAAGTCGTCGGCACTGAGGAGTTCCTGCTGTTACCGTTCTGCGAAGTGGAAGAACTCATATCAAATAGTCAATTAAATATATCAAGTGAAGAAAAAGTGTTCAATGCTGTTTTGTCTTGGATCAAACACGATCTGCCAAACAGAGAGAAGCATGTTGCACAGGTATAAATAAATCTGCACAGATATACAGAGTGTCCCACGACATGAATGGCATAGCCTAGGACTGTGCTGCTGGGGTGATTTCAAGTAAAAAATGTCTAATGAACATATACCTGGAACGCTATCCTAACTGAGCTAGAAGCATTTGAAATTTTAAATAAGTAAGTTCACTAATGCAGGTATTAAGTTCGACTGTTGGTTTTGTTATTATTAAAAAGACCAGGTGGCTGTGAATCACCATTAGTATTTATTTGTGCTGATCCTGAGACTCTTTAAAGCTACCACTTCGATTCTAAGAAGAGCTAGACTATGTATACAGCAACTGGGTGAAACCAATTAAATAAAGCGATTTCTTTTTAAATGGTTTTTAAATTAGTAGGGAATTCCTACTACTACTTATCTAAAATTTCAGATGCTTTTAGCTCAGTTAGGATAGCATTCATATCTTCATTAGACATTTTTTATTTGAAATCACCCCAGCAACACAGTCCCAGGCTATGGCAGTCATGTCGTGGGACACCCTGTATAACGCTCCTGGTCCGTCGTTGCATTACACCATAATAAATAAATAAGTGTTCGATTTTACACGGAACACTAAAAAAACATGCATATAACGCGTACAGATGCAAATAGATACAGCGTATAGCGTAGGTAACTTCTTGAAGTAAAACTTCTTTAGGCACGCTTAACTTGGGGAGTAAGCTGGTAAATGCCTGACGAAAGCGTTTACGGAAGTGCATCATCGGACGAGGCAAACGGTGCGTGATCGTTCAAGGCGAACGGTAGTTGAGAGGGAGATATAAGTTAGTGAAGAGTGTAAGAAACAGAGTTGCGTTTCGTATATTAGAAGTTGAGAGGGAGATATAAGTTAGTGAGCGCGACAAAGACGGAGCATAAATCGATATTCATTTTTTTTTTGAACAGCTATTTGACGTTTAAAATGAAAACAATTGTTTTTGTATCAAAAATACATTTCATAGAATTTTACTACATTTTGTAACGGGAAATAATGTAGGTTAGTTAATAAATCTTTTAAATTTATTATAAATTATGCTAATAAATATATATACATATTTTGCCTATTAATTAATCAAAAATTATATTTTAAACATTTCGTCTTTGTAGATATGTCCTACAGAGTGAGGTTATATTGTGTCGTTAAATCAGGATGTCTTAACAAAATATGGTGATAGATTATCGAATATTATTGTATCATTATTATATATCATATATGGCAGGAAGAAGTTTTACTTCAGTCGTGTGGTCTAAAGCACACTCGCTTTTTTTTGAAGAGCCGTGCGTTGATAGATCAGTCAGTCAATCAGTCAGTCACAGTTTCCTGTTATATATTTCGATAATTTTAATAAACGCATAATACACGAATTTCAGCTAATGAAACACGTACGGCTTCCATTACTCAGTCGCGACTTCCTGGTGAACCGCGTCGACTCGGAACGGATCGTCCGCGATAACGACGTGTGCAAGGAACTACTGCTCGAAGCGATGCGCTATCACCTGATGCCGGAACAGCGTGCCAGCCTTCAGGCCGGATGCAGGACGAAAGCGCGCGTTCCCGACAACGCCAAGCCCTATCTCTTCGCGATCGGCGGCGGGTCGCTTTTTGCCATCCATTCCGAATGCGAGTGCTACAATCCGCGCACCGACACCTGGTTGCCGATCGCACCGATGCTGTGGAGAAGATCGCGATCCGGCGTTACCGGTTTACAGAGACTTCTCTATGTCGTTGGAGGGTATGTAGTTTGTTGAAAATATCTTTACATGGCCATAACTGTTGGAGTTGGTCGGATTACGGGACCTAGGACTTGGACCCAAATTTCTCGACGTTTCATAGCTTCCTGGGTAATTTGGTATCATTTTTGGAAATGTCTCTTTATATGTAACGTTCCCGTGTTTTAAGGTGTTGTAATCAACACGTAGTCACAAAGATCCGTTGCCTTTCGGCGGCCAGGATTGGATCGCCGGAAGCCAGGGTACAATGGCAGCCTTAAAGCGGTGAATTTGTAAATGAAAATAACTTTCGAAGGAGCCAAATATCTTTTGCTACATGGCCATAAACTGTTAAAGTTGGTCGGATTACGGGACCTAGGGGTTGGACCGAAATTTCTCGACGTTTCATAGCTTCCTGGGTAATTTGGTACCATTTTTGGAAATGTCTCTTTATATGTATAACGTTCCCGTGTTTTAAGGTGTTGTAATCAACACGTATGTCACAAAGATCCGCTGCCTTTCGGCGGCCAGGAGTGGCTCGCCGGAAGCCAGGGTACAATGGCAGCGGTAAAGCGGTGAATTTGTAAATGAAAATAACTTTCGAAGGAGTCAATTGAATTTAACGGAAGGATCCCGAACAAAGATTGAAATTTTTTTTTTACAAAAAAATCTTAGAGTCGTTTCAAAACTGAAATTCACATATACCTATATATAGTTACGACGGAGCATCGGACTTAGCAACCGCCGAATGCTACAATCCAATAAACAACAAATGGTCTGCCATCACTTCGATGGGAACGAAACGGAGCTGTCTTGGGATCTGTTCGTTTGACGGCCTCATCTATGTCTGCGGAGGTTACGACGGCGCCTCATGCCTCAGCAGTATGGAAAGGTAAAGTCATTGACTACTATCAATCCTCATATAAAATCATAATAAATTCCTTTAGCTACGTGTTTTCTGTAACGTCAACAACGGTTTTACAAATTATATTTTTTTATAGATATGATCCGTTGACCGGAGTGTGGAGTTCGTGTCCCACCATGGGCACCAGGAGGCGATATTGTCGCGTAGCCGTTGTAGGTAAGAATCACGACCACGTCACGTCCTTAACGCGTTCCTGAAGTAAATAATTAACTTGAGTCAAAGCTCAACAACCCCTGCATTTGAGTGATAAATGTTCACATTATCATTAACTAGCGGTCCCGCTCGGTTTCACCCGGGTGCAAAAGAACGAATGGGGGTGAGACATGAGTACGCACATTTATCTTAGTTTACCGAGATGAATGTTGTGTCCAAATTTCATGATGATCGGAGTTACCGTTAAAAAGTTTTTGTCGGACGGACATTTTGCAACATTTTTCATTGATGCTCCGCTCCTATTGGTCGTAGCGTGATATTATATAGCCTATAGCCTTCCTCGATAAATGGGCTATCCAACAAATAATTTTTTTTTTCAATTCGAACCAGTAGTTCCTGAGATTAGCGCGTTCAACCAACCAAACAAACAAACTCTTCAGCTTTACATATTAGTATAGATAAGCTAAGGTTAATTTCATTTCCTGACTTTATCCGTAACATATACATCCCACGCATTCGGTATACAGTGAAATATCAGGCATGGTAGAAATAAGTATTTGTCATTTATTCATTGTTTTTATTTTTCAGAAAATTGTATATACGCTTTAGGGGGGTTCGATTCAACAAATTATCAAGCATCTGTAGAAAGGTAAGCGAATCTCTTTTTTGTTAATTTTTTTTTTTATTGAAATATAATTTCTGATTCGACGGCGATAATGAAATTCTAAAAATAGTCTACCTGCGGATTTTTACATTTCAATGAAAATATATAAAACGAATATTTTTTCATAGCCGTAAAATGCTACAAAAGAGAAACGTTTTTTTTTTATTTAATGATGATATTCTGTACGGTCAATGTACGATTTTACAGTGTTGTTAAGTTTTAGTCACTTGCTAACAAAAACATCACATAAGTTAAAGACAGAAAATTAGAAGTGCTGTACACATCACGAAACCCTTATCTTCCACCATAAAACTCTTTTTTCCCACCATCAAACTCTTATCTTCCACTATAAAACTCTTTTTTCCCCACCATTAAACTCTTATCTTCCACTATAAAACTCTTTTTTTCCACTATAAAACTCTTTTTTCCCACAATTAAACTCTTATCTTCCACTATAAAACTCTTTTTTTCCACCATAACTCTTTTTTCCCACCATCAAACTCTTATCTCCCACCACCAAACTGTTTCCTTCCACCATATTATGTTATACAGTACTCGAATAAGCGGAACTGTGTTCCTACTCGGAATTTCAATATATTATATTATCATTGAACTTCGTGTGAAGACATTTCGAATTCTGTAAACTCTAGATTCGAACCGCGCGTCGGTCAATGGTCGCCGGTGCCGTCGATGTCGTCGCGACGCAGTTCGTGCGGCGTGGCGTCGCTGGACGGAATGCTGTACTGTATCGGCGGAAACGACGGAACCATGTGCATGTCGAGCGGAGAAAGGTTCAACCCGCGCAGAAATGCCTGGGAACCAATTACCCCGATGCATAGTAGAAGGTCAGTACTTATAGCTGCTTAGTCTATTTCCATTCCACGTTCTTTAGTTAGCCGAGCCAAGCGCCGTGTTTTGTGTTGTTGGTGGTTTTTCAAGATCTTTTTGAGTTATTCATATATATTAATACGCTAAGGTTAAAGATGTTTGCCTCCCTTTTTAGAAAAAACCTCACAATTCTCCACATAAATTATATATCATTTTACAAATAATTGCTTGCTCTACTGACATCGACAACTAAAAAATTTATTATTGCTTTTGTTTTTGTAAATTATTTAAAATACAGCAACGCTGAACAACGTCTGCCATCTGACGGCTTTAATTTTGAAATAACGTCAACACTTCGATCTGTCATCTGACCTTCATATTGTAAATACTGCATACTGCCACCTGACGGCTTTAATTTTGAAACAGCGAGCAACGCTGAACAACGTCACAGCAATGCTGCATGATGCCATCTGACGGCTTAGCTCAACGCTTTTGCTACTTGCGCCTCTATATGACAATTTTAGTGAAATATTTCTTCGATCTGTCATCTGAGCTTCATATTGTAATACAACAAAAAGAAGAACGTTATAAGCAGTGTGCAAAATTAGTAACGAATTGAATACCTGCAATCATATTTAAAAAATAATTTTGTAAACTGATAATTATTATACTTATTTAGTGCGAATAATTCGCACAGATCACACTAGTTTTAATTTAATTTAATAATATTTATTTACAAACACCAACGTCGACATATGCCACTACATCACTCCCCTTCTTCCTTCCAATATATTATATCTATATATATAAAATTCTCGTGTCACAGTTTTTGTTGCCGAAATCCTCCGAAACGGGTTGACCGATTTTGATGAAATTTTTTGTGCTTATCCGGTATCTATGAGAATCGAACAACATCTATTTTTCATCCCCCTAAATGTTAGGGGTAGTCCACCCCTACATTTTTTTTCTTCCTTTAATTATAATTATTAAAGAAACGAATTTTTTTTTAAATTCGTATCCATGGTTTTAAAATATAAACAGCCTTATGTATGATTTGAAAAAATTCTGTCAAAAATTAAAAAAACATTGATTTATAATAAACCATTGTGCGAGTCATTAGGATCAGTTTTTCTGACAA
The DNA here is from genome assembly GCA_963575645.1 of Xanthostigma xanthostigma. NCBI lineage: Eukaryota > Metazoa > Arthropoda > Insecta > Raphidioptera > Raphidiidae > Xanthostigma > Xanthostigma xanthostigma. The sequence goes on along the minus strand of OY754466.1, from coordinate 868,681 downwards.
TTATATTGACAAAAATATATAATTATAATTCAATAAATTTATTGAATTATAATTATATATTGTCAATATAATTGTTAGAAAAATTGGTCGATAATTTATTTATTGAAGAGTACTAATCAGACGTTAATCAAAGATTCAAATATCCCCATTCGTTCTTTTGCACCGGGCACGACGGCGCAGCCGGAGTGCTCGACATACACACATATACGCCCATGTATATTTTAAAATAGCTAGCAATTAATAAAATAGATAGATAGATGTTCCAATTATATATATATATATATTATACTGTTAGGCGGTACGAAGTTCGCCGGGTCCGCTAGTTACTAGTATATTTATATAATATTTTGAAATGCAACCCACGCATTATTAACTGGAACACTTAAGTAAGTGTTATAATCAACACTACCTTTGCAGTTTAGATTTCAATTAATATACGTAACTTAACCTACTTAATGTTTTATATTTCAATTAATTTACGTAACTTAACCTACTTAATGTTTTATATTTCACTTAATATACGTAACTTAACCTACTTAATATTTTATATTTCACTTAATATACGTAACTTAACCTACTTAATGTTTTATATTTCAATTAATTTACGTAACTTAACCTACTTAATATTTTATATTTCAATTAATTTACGTAACTTAACCTACTTAATGTTTTATATTTCAATTAATTTACGTAACTTAACCTACTTAATGTTTTATATTTCACTTAATATACGTAACTTAACCTACTTAATATTTTATATTTCACTTAATATACGTAACTTAACCTACTTAATGTTTTATATTTCACTTAATATACGTAACTTAACCTACTTAATATTTTATATTTCACTTAATATACGTAACTTAACTTACTTAATGTTTTATATTTCAATTAATATACGTAACTTAACCCACTTAATGTTTTATATTTCAATTAATTTACGTAACTTAACCTACTTAATGTTTTATATTTCACTTAATATACGTAACTTAACCTACTTAATGTTTTATATTTCAATTAATTTACGTAACTTAACCTACTTAATGTTTTATATTTCAATTAATATACGTAACTTAACCTACTTAATGTTTTATATTTCACTTAATATACGTAACTTAACCTACTTAATGTTTTATATTTCACTTAATATACGTAACTTAACCTACTTAATGTTTTATAGTTCAATTAATTTACGTAACTTAACCTACTTAATGTTTTATATTTCACTTAATATACGTAGCTTAACCTACTTAATGTTTTATATTTCAATTAATATACGTAACTTAACCTACTTAATGTATGTATCCACTACAGATTGATTACTTGATTTGTTTTGTCTCCTCGGCAGATCAACACACGAAGTGGTCGAAATCGACGGCTACCTGTACGCACTAGGCGGCAACGACGGCTCGTCGAGTTTGAACTCGGTAGAGCGATACGACCCGAAGACTGACAAGTGGAGCATCGTTTCGTCGATGGTAACTCGGCGCAGTTCGGTCGGCGCCGCCATTTTGCAGTGCGTCAACATGGAGCGAAATTTGATCCAGCAGACCAATATATGACTGCTAGAGTGCTTCAAATACGCGACATGTCTTAGGCAATACAATTAAATAATGTTAATTAAATATAATAAAAAACGCGCGTCGCGGAAATTAGTGATAATAATTATTGTTAAAAGTCAAATTATTTCAACAGGTTAAACAGATCAAAACGGACCAACAATTAAATGCATTCGTGTCTGTAATTACTTGCAGCTAAAGGCTGCTGCACACGAACGTGGTTATGCCGCTGAATTCGCTGCTGGAACTTGTTCTGGCTGCCGTGTTGCAGGCTTGCATGCTGGATTTTAAAAATTAGAATCGAAGCTATTTTTCGTGCTTGATTCTCTGCTGGCTGTGAGCAAAAACCAGTTACTTGTCGAGCGGGAAAACGTCATCAACAAACATGGCGTCGTAATTCTGGTTCGGAGACAACACTCGAACTATTTCACGCGCACCAAAATTAATCCAGCTTCAAACGCTTGGAAACTAGCAGCGAATCGAGCAGCCGCAAAACCCGCCTCGTTGGCAGCGGCCTTGAGGAAATTAGCGTCTTCCCTGTTGTTTGTTCAACTCTATCTAAAAATTTTCTAGCTAAAACAAATTAATGACTTTGAGTCACTAAAAATTTGTACATAAAACCGTTTTTTAAGATTTTAGATTTAATTATGCGCATAAAAATAAATATTGACCAATCATCGCAATCTTAAAACTTAACGCTTTTGATCCTGTTCCATTTATTTTATCCAGAAAATTAGATAGAACTTGTGTAATTGACCCAAAGGCGTAGATATTTTTTTCCTGGGGGGATAAAGCAAAAAAATTCAATATTTTTTTAAGTTTTTAATTAATATCACACAAGAATACTCACGAAGGAAGGTGTCAAGCAAAATATTAATTCCCAAAACAATTTTACAATTTTTTTTTTCAAGAAGTATTTCTTAAATTTTATTTTTTAGCCCGGTTTTCGTATTATTTTCAGTTTTATTTTTGTATTATTATGATCCTGGGTGGGGGGTAATTAGCCCCTTTAAGGGTTGTTTTTAGAAAGCGTTGTCTGTAATAATAAATCTTTAAAACAATTACTCTAACTCGAATAATTCGAAATGCAAGCTGACTATACTTGAGTTACTTTAGCTGTTCCTTCTAAATTTCGTTTAAGAAACAAAAACACTGTACTTCAGCTAAACATTAATGTTTAATATTTTTATAACCAACACATTGTTTTTAGGATTGCTTTTTAATCTATTTAACTTGTTGATTCAAAATTTTATCATAGAATTTAATTATTGTTCATATTGTTACGGCTGTAAACGTTTTTTTTTTAAACTTCTACAGTTTTTAACGAATTTAGAAACTGAATATAATACAATATCTTTGTAAAATGAATATTCGAAATGATTAACCACTAAATCTTAAATAAAATCAAATTTAAGTTACTGTTTCGTTTCGTTTTCAACTAATGGTAAATCTGGTAAATTTCGTGAGGCTTTATATCCAGAAACATCACTGATCTCAATAAAATGGATGCCGGCCATTGTGTGCAACAGACGCGTGCAGCACTACTATCAATTGAAATGTAAACTTTTACGGGCTCTTCATTTGATATTTTTCAAACCGTATAAAACGCTTTCATTGGTCTCAGTTAAAGTTTGTTAAACACACCTAGCGATATAGAGATGGAAACGTTTTTATATCGTATGCATTCGTGAAAATGTACACAGAAATTAAAGCCGCTATCCACTGTATTTAGATCAATATACTTTTGAATTCATTAAAAACTATAGAAAGTTTAAGAAAATGTTGATCCCGGCCATCAATCAGAATTTATTTGTGAAATATTCTAGTCTGTTTTTTTTCCATGGTTAGTGCACGACGAATTGTTCACTTTTAAAGCATGAAATATGGGGTGAGGAAAGTAAAGACATCGGGCCCCTTGAAATCTAAGATGGCGGCCAAAATTTGAATGATTTCTAATTTCCTATATAATGACCTGATTTGAGTGATATCAATTTTATATACATGCATTTTCATATGCTAATTAAGTATCTAAAGTTAAAATCAGCATTTTGCAATAAAAAAAACTATTAAAAATCAAGATGGCGGCCAAAAATTCAGACTTCTCAGATTGGATTTTTTCGGTTTGTGAACGTAAGTTGGGCTGCTGAGTGTCATTTTGAGGTCAAGAAAGAAGAAATTTGTATCAAGGATCACTGTCAAACTAGATTTTCTGACAATGCTTTCCGCAACCCCGCATGTTAAAAAATGATATGTTATGCAAAATATAGACTTTACTTCGTCAATGTAAATTTTTTCAAATTCACAAAAAATGGGGTTGTATATTTTTGTCTTACCGTGATTTTAGTTTCCCTCCCCATTTGAAGTATGTTATAGAATAAAAAAAAATTTAGGCACTAAATCTCATCGAATATACATGTTAAACTGTAATCGTATGATAAATAAGTAAATATATATAAAAAACAAATAATTTTTAAGTTGTGTAGCTTTTTAGCTTGCTTTTTATAAATTTCTTGCTGTGATATTATAAAAGTTTTTATACCTAATAATAAAATTCAAATGAGAAAAAAAATAGTCAAATAAAATAATACTTTCCGTTACGTATAATAATGTTCAACTCTTAACTGCCATTTTATGTTTAAAAAAACATCGCTAGATGCAAACTCTTTATTTTTTGTACGCTTTTATTGTCAGTTTGAAAATTGTTGCAAAGTAAAGTTCAACAAAACTTTGATAGCAATTTTAAGATGATGCAATAATTCTTGTAATATTCGACTATCATTATTTATAGCAATTTGTTATTACTATGTTCTTATTTTATGGTTTAATATATTTTATATTATATTATATTTTATATACGACAACAACGATTGATAAAATGATATTATATAAAATTTATTGTATGTAAATTGTTGGGTCCAAATAACAGAAAGTAGGTATTTATGATATAAAGTTATTATTTATCAAGAAGCTTATCAACTGTGATTTAATACCCAGTAAAGCATTTCAAATATCACCAGAATATAAGTAATAATTGTAGCAACAAACAGAATAATATGTATTTAGTTGATCTGGTATTAAAGAATGTAGATAAGAATTTTCACAGCAACAAAATGATTCAGAGAATTAGAAAAATTAGAAATATTAGTGCAGCAAGCGAGCTAAAAAATTTAACTACAATTTCCTCTTTAGTTTCGAATGATTTTGAGTAGCCTCTCGAGATATTTTAATAATCAAATAGCTCGATTATTTTCATTCGAAATATCCCATCTCTATTGTTAATAAGACATAGCTGTTCACTTGTTTCATATATTTAGGAAAGGAGTAACAAGGTTGTTGATAATTTAGCTTGTGAACAGATTATGTAACTCCGCTGCAGTGTTTAGTGTAAGAAATCATTTTCTAATCATTTCATTTCTGCACTGATGTACATATAATTATTGATAAGCAACTATTACAACTACTATACTAATATTAATATCTAATATATTAATCATAAAAAATACATTTTAACAGTTAGTGTGTACTTTATTTTATAAATAATCCTGTTCACTGCCAAAATCGTGTATTTAATGTTAATGTATTGTATATTTAGATAATATTATGTATTCTGAACTATAGATTACCTATATTGCAAATAATATTTAATAAACAGCAAAAACCAATATATTAATTTTAAGATTTTCAAATTAATTTTCGCATAAATTATTTATTCCTATTCTTTTAATTTACAAATCTTCACCTTACAGACAGTTTTAAAGAAAAGTATTTTTATCTAATATTTTATTTTCAAAATTTTGGTTACGCTTTAACCTATGCATTTTTCATAATGGAAGAAAAAGGTAATCCGCCATCTTGGGGCGTCCGCCATATTGGATTTAGAACGACGTCACACAGCTTATCGTAATCTACTCATCAAACCCTATCATCAGAAGTCCATGTATAAGGGAGTTGTGAAGAAACAGATAATTCGCCATATTGGGGCGTCCGCCATATTGGATTTAGAACGATATATGATATACTATATTGCATTGTCGCCGGACACATACACTTTTTCAAAATTTCAAAGCTCTAGCCTAATTAGAACTAGTCGATAATTTGATTGCAAGATTTGACCCAAATGCCGCGAATAATAACTTCGAATTGAGTGTTTCTAACGCAACATTTTTAACATAACCCTCTATTTAACCAAATTTTCTACGCCACTGGAAACCACTGGTGAACAAGGGACATTTTTGTTACAAACTGTTTTCGTAAGTTGCGTGTTAGTTCTATACTGTGCTATTACCATGACAACCAATAAACAAGCATAACAAAATACGGAGGTTAAGGAAAAACAAAAACGTCAGCACTAAATATGGAGTATAAAAAACAAATTCAATATTCTTAGAAGTAAAAAATACGACGATTTGAAAATGATTCTCTGCCTCGGTCCTACAAGTTCTGGCAAAACGCTGTTACTGAAGAAATTACAGAAACTGGAAGAAATTGATAACACATCGAATTCAGTGCCAACTGTCGGAATAAACATATTTACGATAAGATCGCTTGAAAAGGATAAAGACATAATTGTAAAAGAACTTGGCGGTGGAGTGGCGCCAATATGGAAAAAGTATTTAAATAATGTTCACAAAATACTCTACGTAGTCGATGCGTCCAATCTGTGTCAAATATCCGCGGCTGGAATTTTGTTATATTCTCTTTTGGCTGATCCAAGATTACATAACGTTCAGGTAAAAGTTTTGGTTAAATTCTATCTTAAGGCCGCTGCACACGCGGCTAGAAAAGCTGCTAGAAAGACTTGAATTGATTAATCAGAATAAATAAAGTCAGGAGTCCATTTTATGTTTCAGATATTACTGACACTAACCAAAATGGACGTTAGTTACAGACAAATGCGAAACGAAGCATTGCTTATGCTTCAGTACGCAAGAATGCGAGAAAAAGTTCATCAAACAATTTCGGTCATGGAATGTAGTGCTGTCAGTGGAGAAGGAATCGACGACATTTTAAAATGGATTTTTCAACAAAAACAGCCTTCATCCATTCGCTCTGTGTAGCAGTTTTTTTTATCAGCTATAACAAGCGAAACCTTCATGTCGTGATTTTACGTAAAACGATACGACATCTGATGATAGAAATTTAAACCATAAACAAATTACATTTTACATGCTCCGCTCGGCAGCGATCACGGCAGTGGGCCTTCGGCTCTACCGTATTACAGTACCGCTTTAAAACACGCATTACAGTTTGATTTTAGTCGGATGAATGGTACAGACATTCATCATATATATTAATACGCTAAGGTTTAAGATGTTTGCCTCACTTTTTAGAAAAAACCACACAATTTCTCCACATAAATTATATATCATTTTACAGATAATTGCTTGCTCTACTGACATCGACAACTAAAAAATTTATTATTGCTATGGTTTTTGTAAATTAATTAAACTCTGAACAACGTCTGCCATCTGACGGCGTAACGTTAACACTTCGATCTGTCATCTGATTCTGACCTTCATATTGTAAATACTGCATACTGCCATCTGACGGGCAACGCTGAACAACGCTTTTGCTACTTGCGCCTCTATATGACAATTTTGGTACAATATTTCTTTTACAACAAAAAGAAGAACGTTATAAGCAGTGTGCAAAATTAGAAATGAATTGAATACCTGCAAATATATTTAAAAAAATTGGTTGTCTGTAAAGTCGGTTTACGGACGATAGTTTTACGTGATAACGTATTCCGCTCGAATATCATATTTAATAATACATTACTGCTCTCTCGCTTGCACGCACAGGGTCAGGCGGAACGTTACACTTTTTCGTGCGTGCAGCTGGTGTTTCATCAATTTATAAGACGTTAACAGGGTCAGGCGGAACGTTACACTTTTTCGTGCGTGCAGCTGGTGTTTCATCAATTTATAAGACGTTATCACGTCAAAAATAATTTTGTAAAGTGATAATTATTATACTTATTTAGTGCGAATAATTCGCACAGGTCACGCTAGTAATATTATATAGATATAGAATAGTAGATTTTCAATAATTTTTATCGAAAAGTTGGTTTTGGTCTGGCATTTCAAAGTTACAGTTGTCGTAGCAAATATTAAGATTCAGAATGGACTGTATTTTTTTAATTATCAATAAACATAACAAAGAACTTACCGATTTTTTTACATTCACGTACCAGGAAATGTCATTGACCAACTTTTTTAACAAACTAAATAACTGAACTAACCAAAACAAACCGATCACTTCGACTGACTGATTGCAACTGAAATTCTGGCTAGTTTTGAACCTAATTTAATCATTGCCCTCTATTGGACAATTGACTAACTTATCACTAAAACCGTTACGCAATGACGTCAACGTGTCTGTTCTCTAGTCAACGGATATTTATACAAAATAAAACTCGAATTTCAATATGGAAATATTTATTGCAAAATGTTAAACAAATGTTTTTGAGTAAAAAATACAAATTACGAATATCTAATTTTGCATCGTTAACTGTTGTTGAGTCAAAAATGCAATGTTTAACATTGCTTCAGGTACGAGTAGTTCTTTTACGGAGCTATATAGTTCCAGTGACTTGTTGTATGCTATCATTATACTCATGTCATACAGTAAAATTTTACTGTGAGCCAACAGGATAATACAGTTATGTAGACGTGAAATTGTTTCGCGTTCCGGAAGCGATACCTGTCAAAAACAAAAACGGCTGTTACTGTCCTAATCGAGCAATTTACGTCTAATTACGACTAAATTTTTTCACAGGGGAACTTAAACTTTAGGGAAATGGACAAAAAAAATATTTTCAGTATGTATTACGAAACAATTGAAAACACTAACTGAAACAATAGAAAACACTAACTGAAACAATAGAAAACACTAACTGAAACAATAGAAAACACTAACTAAAACAATAGAAAACACTAACTGAAACAATAGAAAACACTAACTGAAACAATAGAAAACACTAACTGAAACAATAGAAAACACTAACTGAAACAATAGAAAACACTAACTGAAACAATAGAAAACACTAACTGAAACAATAGAAAACACTAACTAAAACAATAGAAAACACTAACTGAAACAATAGAAAACACTAACTGAAACAATAGAAAACACTAACTGAAACAATAGAAAACATTAACTCTATCTTAAAACTGTACAGAATCAGCTGACTTTATTTGCGCCATTTGCAATGACTGCAGCGCTTTTCATTTGGTGTCAATTATGTAAAAACGTGTGAGCTTCACCCACATAAGATCACAGGAGAAGTGAAACTTCTTTAGAACTCATTTCGCTGATGCTTACATTTTCTAGCCATTGATTCATTTCCCCTTTGAAAGAAGCAAAAAAATGGAAATGGAAACATGGAAGAAATAAATTATACTTACTTCTTCTAAATTTTGAACAAAGCCGCCATCGCCGCCATTTTCTGCATTAACCATAGGGCATATCCATATGAACCCGTTATTTCCTAATATAATACTTGCACCGCATTCGAGGTTATGAAAATGAGTTTTACATCTTTTGATTAAAGATGGATAGACTTTTATCAGCACACCTTGAGATAACTACAAAAACAAAAAAAATCTAACATTCCTCGACAGAAATATGCCTATTTTACAAAAAAAAAATCTTTTACCTTTCCGTACTTCAAACTTCGAGTATGCAATGAAAGTGAACCATCCGAAAAAACATTCTGAACTTCAGCACTCACCAAATCACCTTCCTGTAAATACCTGCGCATTTTTTGTTCATCTTCAGCTGACTTTCTGCGCTGAAATTATTAAACGCTACTAGAGACTATCTTATTATATTTTTATATAGCATCGACAAAATACTGGTAATGCATATGAACGTCTTTTTTGAGTTTTTCATTTACCGTTTCACCTCCGGGCAAGTTTACGGCGGATAATAACAACACCGAATGCAATCTTGAATTTGTGTCGACTTTCCAACGTTTTTGTTGAACTTCAGTTATTCTTCCGACAACTACATCGCCGATCTCACCATTGTAGCGGCTCTGGAATGGTATAACTTGCAGAAGGCGATTCACTTGTTCAAGCGGACCGGCAAATGATGCTTTAATACTCTTTCCGTCAGAATATGTACCATGACCCCTACAAAATAAAAAGAAATCGTTTTGCAACTGAAGGACATATGGTTTAAGTGATTAGTTAGTTTTTTAGAAAGAAAATATAATTCAGTTTTAGGTTAGACTTACTTCATAAAACTTTGATCTTCGCTGATTACTTGACCAGGAGTGTAAATTTTAGGTACGTTTTCATTTAGTGCAACGGAATGATTCACTCTATCAACAGCGAGACGAATGTGGATTTTATTTGACATATTGATTAAAAAGATGTCAAAATTCAAGTAGAACTGTCAAAAATCACGTGCTTGTTGATCATAGATCTATACAGGATCTGTGAAGTTGGATACCGCAATATTTTTCTCTAACCAGTATCCCTCCGATCTCTTCAACTGATATCAGTGAAAAAATAATAAAAGAAAAAAAAACAGAACATTTTGACAGTTTGAAAGCAGTTCTGTGTTTGAAAGTAATATGTTTAACTTTAATAGTAGAAAACTTGTGAATAGGGATAGTTTAAAACGTAAAAATGAAGACGACATATCAAATGCAACAAGTGATTATAGTGAATCCACAAAAAAGTTTCATACAAAGACAAAACCTAACCAAACTATAGTGTGTCAAAGAAAGTTTCCCGGTCCTGCAGGATTATTAAGTAATAATGGTTTGAACATTTCAAGAAATCAGGATAATTCAGATTCGGAGGAAGAAGATAGTGAACATGAACAGGTACTTAATTAAAAATACGAAATTATTTTTTATCTCCGTATGTATGATTGTAAGATATAAAATATAATATACTTCTGTTTGCAGATTGGTGTTTATTCACAGTCGTCAAATGATTTATTCGATGGACAGCCGTGGCTGAGAATGCTGAAAGATTTCCAAAGCTCCAACCCGGACAGTAACTTACCGATACGATACACAATAAAATGGCTTAAATTAAAAGCCAAATCAAAAAACCTAATAAAACGGAAATCACCCTTTTTGGCAGCCGTTATATCAAGCATTGAACGCACCGGAGAAAATTACAGCATTCATCTCAAAGATCCCACAGGTAAGATTTTATTTTTTGATTTCGCTTAAATATTAAATTGAAATTGTTTCGCTCGACATCAAAAGTCAAAACTGGCTGGTATCGATATATCGCCAGTGCTGAATACATATAGTGGCAAATTTCGAAAGTACTGAGTAAGAAAATTGTTGGGAAAAAACAAGAATTTAGAATTAGCGTGGGGTAGCAAAGTTAGCTGATCCGGCACTGACTGGCTGTTGGAATCTTATTTATATAATAGTTTATATCGTAAAAACACCCACTTCCCATGTTTTCATGTAAGAACTTGTGTATATATGAATCATAGATATATATATTTAATAGATTGCGGATACACTAGCGCCTCCTGTACCTTTTAGAAGCCATTTTGTACGTGGAAAACGCTGTAAAAAACGCGCGAGATTCAAAAATATTAATTATTTTATAATATGATTTTATTGAGAAAAACAACAAAACTCACAGTAAACAGTGATATTTCTCTCCAAAACCTATTTTTATACTGAAACGTTTCAAAAATTACAAAAGTGAGCATAAATATAACGTAAAAGCGTAGAACATTTTACATTGTCAATTTGGCATCAAGGTTGACAAGCATTGATGCCAATCTGACAATATAAAATGTTCTAAGCTTTTGTATTATATTTATGCTCAGTTTTGCAATTTTTGAAACGTTTCAATATAAAAATAGGTTTTGGAGCGAAATATCACTGTTTACTGCGAGTTTTATTGTTTTTCCATTAACATCATATTATAGAATACTTAATCTTTTTGAATCCCGCGCGCTTTTTACGGCGTATTCTACATACAAAATGGCTTCTAATTGGAACCATTCCGCACAATGCTCAAGGATAGGCATCCGATATCTATTAATATATATATCTATGACTCGTGACTCGAGCATACAACTGTGTCGAAAAAAAGTTCTAGCTGCATTTTTTTTTCATATTTCTGTATTTCAGGCGAAATACAAGGCACATTTGATGAAGAAGTGTGGAATGAATTTTCAAACCAGTTAAAGTTAGGTTCTGTCGTTGTTTTAAGCCAAGTGGGGGTCATCACTACAAACTTTAATCTAGTTAGACATTATTTGAATATTACTGTTAATAATATTGTTTGTATTTACGTAAATTCTAGAGAAAATACTAGCACAGTGCCTTCAGAAAATGTTGAAATAGTCAAAGGATGTAATTATTTAACACGGCATGATATAGAACAAAATATAAATAAAGTAAGAAACGATCACGAACAAGAACAACTCGAATATCAAAAACAGAATCGTAATTCATCAGCCATTTTAATTAATAGTCGTTTGAGAATTCAGTCTGGTTATAATCAGTTTATAAAACCTATATTGAATGGTTGTAGTCCAGAATCTTCTAATTTTCAATTTAACAAACCTAAAGAAATGTTAAGGAATGAAAACGCGCCAGTAAGAAATATTTCGCCGCTTCAAGAAATTAAATTTCATAGAAATACGTCTTCTAGCATTTCTTTGCGATTAGGTGATGGCGCAAACGAAATTTCGTCGAAATTAGATAGGATAGAAAATTATCGAAATGAAGATGATGAACTCGTAAATGTTTGCGAAGGCATTGATGCCGACAATATTTTTGAAGGTATTGATGCTAGTAGTTTTCTAGAAGAATTTTGAAAAATCCTATACCTACAATTATATTTTACATGTCTGTTGAATTAATTAATGCAAATAATCCAACCATTAAACAAAGTCCCAACAACTTTTGTTAAACATTTTTATAACTTAGTTCCTTTTCTTTATTTTTTAAGGCAACTATCTTTATCCAATTTCATCTAAAGTACTTGTATTTAAAAATATATATAATGTATTAAAACAAGATTAATAATTGTTTCATTTCCCATATATCCATAAATCTAGGAACACATTGATGAAGGTTATATCAAAATGGGGAATTATAAAACGGTCGAATAAAAAAACAAAATTGGTGACTGATGATGAGATACTGTTTTAATAACTTGAGATATTAAAATGATAGTTGGGTGACTAAATTACTAAGTGAGCGACTAAATTATTAAGTGAGCGACTAGAATGCCTTCGGTAATTTTGAAGCAGATATCTTCTTTTGTTTTTACTTTTTATTTTTTTTTTTCACTTTGAGACTACAACTTAAAACTCACATTTTCATGAAGATTGAAAACCACCGCTTTTTTTGATAAAGGGGTATGCGAATTGTCTCGCAGTGAAACGGGAAGGGGCAAATGTTGAGTTTTTAAACAAGCAATTCCAGGGTGAACGATAACGGGGTATGCGAATAAAATAGTTAATTGTTTGAATAGAACTGCGTTTTCTAAAAAATGTATATTTAATTGACAGTCAATTAAATATATATTTTTTAGAAAACGCAGTTCTATTCAGTCGCTCACTTAGTAATTTAGTCGCTCACTTAGTAATTTAGTCACCCAACTATTATTTTCTCGTCACGCGCAGTCAGTCGCTCACTTAGTAATACAGTAACCCAAATTGATTATTTTTGTCACCCAAAATTGTAATTTACAGTCACTCGTTTAAATACTACCCTATCAAAATTAGTTCAGCTGTTGAGATTAGTCCATACAAACGAAAAAAAAACGAACAATTCTTTTTATTATTAGTATAGCATAAAAAACATTGTTGTTAACATCACTCATATCAATATATATGTATTATTTAAACTAATACTATATAATAATTTTTGGCACCATAATAATTGTGTAATATATTATTATAAAAATTGGTTTGTATAAAAAGAGGAACTTACAGTTAAAATTAGAGATGCAAGGAATAAATAACTGAAGGAACGTTATCTATTGAACAAACGTGGAAACAGAACTGCAAATGTTTGTTTAGCTTGGATAATAAGCGAATAATCAATATTCGACCGATAGCAAAGTATATTAAATGCATCTCTCTAGTTAAAAGATTTCGATCTTACAATGCATGGCATTACTATTTAGTCATTTAAAAATAAAAACGGTACTTATATTGTGTATAAAAGTTGGTAAAAAATCAATAACAATAACATTAGTAATTAGAAGTTTGCATTGCAAGATTAAAATTTAAACGAACACAGAAGTTGACAGGCGGGATCAATCCGAAATATGTGATACTGACCCAAAAAAAATATACAGAACTCTTGCGACCAAGCTGCATATTTGTAGATCAAATGCAACAAATAATTTTGATTATAGTCCACTTCAAATTTTCAAAGAAAAAAGCGTTTTCGAACTTTATCAACAAACACATAACTTCGACTGCACGATTATCTCTCTTTTTACTTAATCGTATTTTTGTGAGTATAAAAAGTTCAAAACATGGCCAAGGCTGCCAAGTTGCACTTGCCACTGAGGTCAAAAATTACCCGTTTCTGTTTACCTTCATGCCATTTCAGGTTACTCAAGCTCCTTACCTGAGTCTCAAGGTCGTAACGAAACTCCCTAACAGCTCCCACTCTCACAACAGCCTTGGATATGCCAGAACCACAATTAATTCCCTCAATGTGTACATATGGAGCGCTAGTTTGGGCTGCGTGAGCAAAATGACAGAAAGAGATAGCGATAATTGCGGTAGCCATTCCGTATTCCTTCAACATACATGACTGCCATAACCTGGGACTGTGTTGCTGGGGTGATTTCAAGTAAAAAATGTCTAATGAACATATACCTGGAACGCTATCCTAACTGAGCTAGAAGCATTTGAAATTTTAGATAAGTAGTAGTAGGAATTCCCTACTAATTTAAAAACAATTTAAAAAGAAATCGCTTAATTGAATTAGCTGCTCAAAATGTCCACCCAGTTGCTGTATACATAGTCTAGCTCTTCTTAGAATTGAAGTGGTAGCTCTACGAAGAGTCTCAGGATCAGCACGAATAAATACTAATGGTGATTCACAGCCACCTGGTCTTTTTAATAATAACAAAACCAACAGCCGAACTTAATACACGCATTAGTTGGCTTACTTATTTAAAATTTCAAATGCTTCTAGCTCAGTTAGGATAGCGTTCCGGGTATATGTTTGTTAGACATTTTTGACTTGAAATCACCCCAGCAACACAGTCCCAGGCTATGGCAGTCATGTCGTGGGACATCCTGTATAACAAGACGGGCTAGAAAGAGACACGCATGTTCGTGTTTATCACCGTCTTTCTCTTGTAGTACTGTCTAGATCTTGTTAAATTAGTGCTACTTAACAATTTTTTATTACGCGATAAAGCGTCAAGATAATTTCCGTAGAAAATCACATAATTTTAAGAAAACAATCGTTTTTATACAATAAATAAAATTATCGACCAATTTTTCAGACAATATATTAACAAAAAATATACCGGGTGAGGCAAAAGTCCCGGAACGGTTGAATATCTCGCATACTACGCATCATATCAAAAAAAAAAATACGTGTCAAATATTTTTCGCAAAACTATTTTTTGATACCACACATGACTCCCCACCCCCCACCCAGTTGGTGGGGGGAGGGGCAACTTTAAAATTTTAAATAGGAACCCCTATTTTTTATTGCAGATTCGGATTCTACGGGAAAAATTACATCAATTGTATGTAATTTTTTTTAATTTTAATTTTACTATCAATACAACAAATCAAATTCACCCTTCACTAAATAAATCCATATCTACAAACTAACGATTTCATAAAATTTTTAAGTCTGGTCCTGTCGGGCCGATTTTAATAAAATTTTGGTAGCACATTTTAATCATTACTAAAGGGTTAAATTTCAATTTTGAAACGATTCGGAGAAATTTTTCGGAATTTTCGGGACAAAAATATTTTTCAACCCCTAAAACCCACGGGAAAAATTACATCAATTGTATGTAATTTTTCCCGTAGAATCCGAATCTGCAATAAAAAATAGGGGTTCCTATTTAAAATTTTAAAGTTGCCCCTCCCCCCACCAACTGGGTGGGGGGTGGGGAGTCATGTGTGGTATCAAAAAATAGTTTTGCGAAAAATATTTGACACGTATTTTTTTTTTTGATATGATGCGTAGTATGCGAGATATTCAACCGTTCCGGGACTTTTGCCTCACCCGGTATAATTAATACATTAATTGAAACGTTAATGTATTAATTATATATTTTTTGTTAATATATTGTCTGAAAAATTGGTCGATAATTTTATTTATTGAAGAGTTCTAATCAGACGTTAGTCAAAGATTTGAAAATCGTTTTTCTATTTCGGTATTATTATGACGTGCCGCTGTCAACAAAAAACAATTCGCTTTATTATTAAACAGCAAACAATAAATAAAATTCTGAAAAATATTGTACAAAAACAAATGATTTAAACAAAAAAACGTTAATAGTTAAATACTTTTTTGTTACATCATTTTTGTGCATATTAAAGTTTATGAATGTAGTATACCTATATAAATAATACTTATGTTTCTTATTCAGCCTTATTTCTTTTACCGAGAATTTTCATTAACTCCTTCGACATGAAATACGGTTTTTGTGGTGAGCCGTCATTTCTTTCAGAATCCTCGACTGAAACAAAATATGAAATGAAAAATAATTATAACGGGTTTTATTTTCGACAGAGCTAGAAAGTGTTTTAACCCTACACGAATTCTTGACGTAAAAGTCGTCAATGTTGAATCAGGGTTGGGTTTCTTGGCTTATGGCTCGTAATGGACTAAGAGCTGGCTACGGAGAAAATGGGTGACTCGGTGCAGAGCTGAAAATTTGCAGAATAATAGGAGATAGTACAAGTAAGTAGGAAAAAATTGCCAGAAGGCTAGGCGGAAGATAAAGAGCCGCCAGAAGGCGCTAATGTTGCGAAAAATCAGTGCACTTCTGGCAATTTCTATACTTATTCTGTAATTCAAAACTAGATTATATTTTATAATTATATAGTTATAAGGGCATACTGAAAATTCAAACATGGTATAATAATTACATTCGACAAATATTCAAAATTATTAATGTCATTTTGATAGAAATAAAATTAATCGTCATATTATATTTTCATTAATAAAATTACGTTGTTATAGTCCGGGGGCCAGCGACCTATTTAGGTCGTCCATTTCCGCGCGGCTGAAAAACTCGTAAAATGCTCAGACAGTGGTACCATATAGCATAGTGGCCGTCAGCTGCGCCAGTATCGGTGGAATAGCCTCCCACGCACGGTTAAAAAGATAATATTTTTTATATCCAAATCTTTGACATACGTCTGTTAGGTACATAGGTATCCATGACTACTTATTAAAAAATTGTTCGTTATTAATTTTTCATTAAAATTCGATAATTCAAACTCCATTCTATTAGAAAGTAGATATTATACTAATTAATTTTTTAGATTATTTCTAAAGAAGATCCAAATCCGGATCGAAACGTCATCTAGTGAAATATTGATTTATAATTTATTATTATTTGTCAATATAGGTATAGTCTGAAAAAAAATGGTCGATAATTTTATTTATTTGAATAATATTTTTTATCATTACCTATAGATTGAAAACTTGTCAAAAGATAGTTGTTAATGATCTTTCATAAAAAAAACGTCAGCTGGCTGTACGATGGTGGATGTTACGTCAGCTGATCATACGAACTTGACGAAATTAAATATGAATTCAGTCATTTCCTATCACATGAAACTTTGTCAAAAAGTAGTTTCTATAATATTTAAAATAAATAAAATCGTCAGCTGCTTGTATATTGGAGGAAAGATTGTCAGTTGATACAAAAAAGGGTGTGATAGAAGAGACAGTTGGGAACGTCGATCGCGCTTTTAAATAGCCTGGCTGACGTGTTTTTCCCCAGCAAATTGCCAGCTGATACACATTTTCAAACGTAAAGAAATAACGTATCTGAATTTGTTTGATACCATGCTCTTTGCGCGTACAGCATATAAATGTGCGTTCTTGAGTTCCATTTAAAATACGTTAAAATTTGTATAGATATTTAGTTTAAATAAATGAAAACAGACGTAAACGAATGAATAAATTATTATTTCTAATTAGAAATTGTATGGATTTCTGTTTTGAGACAAATTAACTGTAAATTAATAATGTTTGTTTTATATATTAAGAATTTCTTATATCACGTGAGGTGACGCGGGTAATGGGATCGTATTCAATATGATATTTGCTATTCGTTGCCATGGTTAGCTACATAATATTATGTTCCACCTCATGTAAAAATTAATCAAAGCATGCCGAACTAGTTTATTTCTGACAGATTTATAAAACAAAAGAGCGGCTGATTTCTTTAATTTCAAAATATTTCCGAAGCTATAAAGCTACCTATTCCCCCGATAGTGCCGCAGCTGACGGCCACGATGCTACATAGTACAACTGTCTAAAGCTTTTTACGAGTCTTTGAGGCATGCGGAAATTGGTAAGAAAAACCTGTTACTGGCCCCCGGACTATTATAACAACGTAATTTTATTAATTTATTTAATTTTATTTCTATCAAAATAACATTAATAATTTTGAATATTTGTCGAATGTAATTATTATATCATGTTTGAATTTTCAGTACCTATCTATGCCCTTATAACAGCTATAATAATAATAATAATAATAATAACAAACTTTATTTAAAAAACATGTATACATGTGTAAATAGCGTCACCAGTTGCATTAATTACAGAATTCTTCCAGGGAATAGTAAGTTTTTTTTATTAAATGTGTTTTTAACTTATTTTTGAATTTTAGATTGTTTTCTATAGTTTTAATATCTTCAGGGATTTTATTATATAATGAATAATATATATAATATATAATCTAGTTTTGAATTACAGAATAAGTATAGAAATTGCCAGAAGTGCACTGATTTTTTGCAACATTAGCGCCTTCTGGCGGCTCTTTATCTTCCGCCTAGCCTTCTGGAAATTTTTTGCCTACTTACTTGTACTATCTCCTATTATTCTGCAAATTTTCAGCTCTGCACCGAGTCACCCATTTTCTCCGTAGCCAGCTCTCCGTCTATAATTGGGCTTTTGAATGAAATTTTTTTTTGTCATAAATGGAAAGATCGTATATAAGTTTTATAACAAAACTATTTTTCTTTTTTTTATTTTCGTTATAATTCAAAAGTTATATCAAATTAAAAATAAATTTTTGTACCCAGTTCCGAGAACGCGCCGACATTTCCCGAACATAATGTGACGTCATAATGTTTAGTCAATACACATGTAGAAGCCATTGATAGTATACTGCGTATAGGACATTTTACCATTATGACGTCACAACTGTCAAAAACAATTTTAGTGCGTTTGCAGTCACGTGATTTTTTTAAATATTTTATCAATTTTAAATTGCTTATAATTAATTTAAAAAAAGTTTTTTGAAAGTTTTTCGCATCGATTATCAATATTATTTATAATAAAGTTTTAAAATACAATAGAAAAATCGATAATTATTTTTTTTTCAAAAGCCTAATTGTAGTTATCAAAGAAAAATAATAATAATAAAAGTGATATTACTTACGGAAACACAAGAATAACGTGTCTACGGCCATTGCGTAAACGCCAAAGAACAAACAACTTATAAAATAAGCACCGATAGCTATCACAAATGCTGGAACCAAAGCATAATGAAGCTCGTTTTTGAACAACTTGGATCCGTATTCTTCAAATATAAAATATGCGCTTGTTCCAACGCCGAGGCAGATCAAAAGTTTGCTCATGAAGAACAGAAAATCCGTCACCTAAAATCAGCATTTATTTAGTAGCTACATACTACAAGTGTAGAAAGTCATGACACTATGATTAAGGTTATACGCCCGATAGAGCAATGTATAGATAATACGCTGAAATTTTAATATGTCAATTATGGATATCTCATACATTCAACTGCATTTTTTTAAAAACATTGACCGTCTAGTTTTCAAGTTATTAATTATTAAAAATGCGATTTTTAACACAGTGATAAATGAGAAGACTGACCGGAAGTGTATATAAAAATAAGATTAAACCAAATTGGCTATAGACAAATTTTTAAAAAACTGATTATTCGAAAGTTTGACTCATTTAGATAACGTAAAAATTAAAAAAACTATACTTTCCCGTGCAGTTTTGGAGAAATATTAATTAAAAATTTTCGAAACAACTCTCAAAATCTCTATTTTCTAGATTTGAATTATGTCACCATGAAAACCAGATTACACGAAAAGTTTTTCATAAATTTTATTTTTAATAAATAATTTTTTTGACGTTGCTAATAACTAAAACTTGAAAATTGGATATTATCTCATTTACCGTGTATTAAAAACTGCATTTAATATCCAATAACTCAAAAACTATACGTCTAACGGTTCAAAGGTTTTTAAAACCAAAACGTAAGATAAAATCATTCGTGTACAATGGGCTTAATTAAATATACTGCTAAAGTCAACTATGATATTATGTCAAATGTTTAAATATTATTTCTTAAATATTAAAAAATAAAGCTATGATCAACAGGATATAATATTTCCATAAGAAATAATAAATTTACCAAGTCATATAACATTTTTTTGTTACAACAAAATACGGACGCAGTTTTTACTAATACGGTCGAGAGCTTATAACCTTAACACAGTCAATAGAGATCAATCATGATAATATACCTTATCGAGCACAAAAACTCGAACGACGTTCCTCATTAATAAACTGAACGCGTCTTTCGCGCTGGCACAAAAGTTTGTGCCGTGGATTGCACACATAATGTAAGCATTGCGATTGATGAATTTGATGAACTTCTCCAAACACCAAAA
Source organism: Xanthostigma xanthostigma (assembly GCA_963575645.1). Classification (NCBI taxonomy): domain Eukaryota; kingdom Metazoa; phylum Arthropoda; class Insecta; order Raphidioptera; family Raphidiidae; genus Xanthostigma; species Xanthostigma xanthostigma. The sequence continues at coordinate 848,237 of OY754466.1, read as the reverse complement.
ACAACATTTGAACATGCACAAGATTGTCCTGACGAACGCGTTATCAAACTTCTTCAATTTTCTGTCCACATATTCAAGAAATACGCGAATCATCCGACAGATGGCTATTATCAACGACCCAAATGCAACAGTACCCAAATGATACCTGAAAATAACCATTAAAATTCACTTTAAAAGTTTTCGTAACCAAAAAAACGCAAGAAGCGTGCCTTAAGAAGAGGTCTCAAATAAAACAAGATTAAAAGTTTTGAAAAAACCCACAACGAATGTAAATGTTATAATAGAAAAAGAATTAAATAAAATTCTAATATCCCCCGACTTAAGAAGGTTGATCCGTTACAGTCCCAATCAAAAGTAAGTCGAATTCTAAATGGGAACTTTTATAGTTTATAAGTCGCTGATACCAATAAATTATTGTCATAAAGGCATAAATAAATATTTTTTTTTAATATTAATTAATTATTTCAGTACTTTATACTTAATGGACTAACTTTTGTATTTTTTGTACAAAGTTAGGTTAAAAAAAATACATTTATGTAAATATCTGTATTTTACATATTTTTTGCAGTAAATAATTCAAAAAAGAAATTAGAAGTAATAAAAATTAAAATTAAATCATTAAAAAGTTGAAAATTCAGTTAAAATTGTTAAATCTGTCAAGAATAAAAGTCCATAATCGAAAAGTGCTAAGGTTTAATAATTTTTTTATTGATTAAAAGTCTCCTAATTAAATTGGAAAAAATATTAAAATATGCGTAAGACATCGATGCTTTACATAGATAGTTTTTGTAACTGCTGACATTATTTGGTTATTTGCAAAAAATTAAAATAAACAGTTTGCATGCTAGCTTGACATATTTTCCATAATAGGCCCCACTCACGATCAAACTTCATGCCACAGTTCAGTGTTCAAACTTATAGTTCAGTGAAGCATTATAATGTGTGGGACAAATAAACACTGAAACCAACACTGAAGTCAAGCATGAACTCATCAAATGCATCTTGATTTTTGAACGACTTCAGTGTTCAAGTAAACTGCTGTGTGTGTGGGCTTTTTTCAGTTCAGTTTTTGGAGTTCTGTATTTTGTACAACCAGAAGCCAAAAATCTCAATATTGCTGCAAGTCTTTCTTGTGTAGAAATAGATTTTCGCATATTTGTATCCTGGTTCTTAATATATGGGGTAGCTAATTCCAGTAAATAATTGTAAGTTAATTCATCCATTCGTAAATAATTATTCCAATCAAGCGGCTCAAGATGTAATTCATTAATCAAATAAACATGACTTCTTGAATCACGCATTTCTAATCAATTTTTCACCCATATTCTTCTTTTTTTTCTTATTTCTCTGTTTTAAATACAATCCCACAGCTATGAACAGCCAATCCTCACCATTTAAATAACTCATTTAGTTCTTACTTCTTATTAATTATCTATAGTATAATATTATAGTATGTATACTATAATATATATTTTATATATCTATACTCGACGAGTGTATGCCAACAACTGAACCAAACTGAACACAAAAAATTTTAAAAACTGAGCAGCTTGCATGAACTGTGTGTGGTGCCAGTCAGTCTTTCGATTAATCGGTCCAACTTCACTGAACACTGAACTGTGGCATTAAGTTTGATCGTGAGTGGGGCCTATAAGACTACCTACATGTAAAAGTTTTTTTTAATTTTTAACTTTATAAATCTCCTAATGATTTTGGATTTTTTACAGAAAATTTTGTCATAAAAAAATCTATTAAAAAAACTTTATTTCAGATTTTTTTCATTATCTTTGTAAAACGGCTCAACCTCCTTAACGCAGGTAAGTAACCAAAGAAAATCCGTCGCGGGGCTGCCATTCGCTGCCCTGAATTAAGAATAGAAGAATATAAATTGCAATATTTTAGTTCATTTCGGGGCAGCCAAATGGCAGCCCCCGACGGATTTTCTTTGGTTACTTACCTACCTGCGTTAAGTCGGTGGATTTTAGAATTTTATTTAATTCTTTTTCTATTATAACATTTACTTACATTCGTCGTGGGTTTTTTCAAAATTTTTTAATTTTGTTTTATTTTAAACTTTTTAGAAATTTTGTATAAGTGAGTTCAGATGGTCTGAACTAGCGTACACAGAGAAAGCCGATTAAATGCCCGTTGTGTAGGCAACCCAGCATACGTTGCTGTACAATTCATTTTTGTGATTAATTTTTTGTGCAGTGCAGCGCCCCCCTGGGGCGTAATCATCGTAATATCTATCTAAGAACCATCTCAGATGAATTATAAACCCTTTACAGAAAACCGCATCTGAATTGATCAAACCGTTTTCCAGATAAATGGCGACAAACACACAAACAATCTCTCAGGTTAAACGCATATACCTGCTCCGTTCCGTCGTGGGTAAAAAACAAAACGACAACTAGATTTTTTATTTTTAACGTTTCGTTGATTGCTAGAAGACCACAAAAATCAGGCTGCGCTCGGGGATTTTCAATTGCTTCATTCACCAATACTTCCAAAAACTTAAGAAACTTATTTTCAAACTAAAATGGATTCTTCTTCCATTGTACTCTGACATTTAGGCTTGACTTATGACACGACTTTTTGAGAGTAGATTTAAATTTAAAGCTGAATCCGCCCCTGGTGTTTTCGATATATTTAATCGTATTACCTGAATATGAGTCCAACACTGTTCAACAGTGTGAAAAATGGAACATCTCTTTTTTTAAAAGTCCAATACCAAGTGGCAAATGCCATGGCTAATATCATTTCTCCGAGCGCCGAAATGAAAAATGTACCCCAGAAGAAGCCGACAAAATTGACAGCTGCAAAAAAAATATATAAATATTTTTGGTTTGAGATAGTGTTGGGCATAATCGAATGAATCGATTTTTAGAATCGAATGATCATTCAAAATATCGATTATGAATTATGTCCTAACTTCGTAATTTCGATTTGTTAATATTACTTAACACAATATTAATAATGGAATCACTGGTATGATCGAATAGAAATAAAAATACATATATTTGTTATGCCCTAGATGGATACATCGTTAATAATGAGTTAAACATTAAAATTGAAATTTAAAAAATCCTTAATGTCATAAAAACAATTTTTAGGAATTTGATTTAAATTTGAACTTAAATTCTTTACCACACTGAATTTCAGTTAAGCTATTTGGTAGTTTATTAAATAAAACACTGCCAAAGTAGGATGGATTTTTCTGAGACGTTTTCAATCTGCATTTCTTTAGTCTAATATCTTGATTGTTTCTTATGTCATGATTATGAATATCATTTAAATTAATACAAGCACCGCGTCACTTTATTCAACTACTAGCCGATACCCGCGGCTACGCCCGCGATTGAGATGGAAATCGACTTTTGACATGCATATCAGGGGTTGAGGTATTGCACATATTTTGACAAACAATTTTCTTATTTTTCGTAAAAAATTTTTATTTTTTTTTAATAAAAAGTATCCTATGTTACTTCTAATACCTTCAAGAGTGTATGTGCAAAGTTTCATGATGATCGGTTAAGTAGTTTTTGCGTGAAAGCGTAACAAACAAACTTACATTCGCATTTATAATATTAATATGAAATATGATGATATGATATGATAAGTCAACCTTAACACTAAGTACAACAAAGTATGTACAATCGAAACACCCCCACTCTCCAGTGCTAGCAAAGACTTCCCATCCCAGTGCATGTAGATGCAGAAACCGAATGATATATCGATATATCACAATATAATCGACAGTCAACATAGCAATAGTACTGTGTCGGGATTAATATTCATTTCATATTTCATAATTGATTCAAGCGAATGATATCACGGTTGCCATAATCGAATGATCGATTATTCGGCCATAATCGAAATATTTCGATTATATCATTCATAATTGACCAACACTAGTTTGAGAGATGCCTCAAAGATTCTCTGGTTTGACGCTCTACAATTGGGCTTTTGAATGAAATTTTTTTTTGTCATAAATGGAAAGATCGTATATAAGTTTTATAACAAAACTATTTTTCTTTTTTTTATTTTCGTTATAATTCAAAAGTTATATCAAATTAAAAATAAATTTTTGTACCCAGTTCCGAGAACGCGCCGACATTTCCCGAACATAATGTGACGTCATAATGGTAATTTATATTATTATAATAATACATGTAGAAGCCATTGATAGTATAGTGCGTATATACATTTTAACATTATGACGTCACAACTGTCAAAAACAATTTTAGTGCGTTTGCAGTCACGTGATTTTTTTAAAATATTTTATCAATTTTAAATTGCTTATAATTAATTTAAAAAAAGTTTTTTGAAAGTTTTTCGCATCGATTATCAATATTATTTATAATAAAGTTTTAAAATACAATAAAAAAATCGATAATTATTTTTTTTTCAAAAGCCTAATTGCGATCTTGACGGTCCAAAATTATTTGAACTAAAGAACGAAACCTATTTAATGAATGTAAAAAAATACCTTGATAAGCTTTAACATAACCAGGATTTTTATTACTTGTTCTGAGACACTGGTCGAGTGGATATGCTGCACATTCCCGTTTGAAAGTTACCAAATCACAAATTTCATTTTGCTAAAAAGGAAAACACAGTTGTTGAGCACAAATACAATAAACACATTTATGCCCGGACCATACAGAGGTGCACCAAGTGACCAGTGACCACACTGGCAGCTACGATTCGGAACCCAAAGGAATGGCGAGACCTCTGGTGAGAAATGCGCCGAACTGTCCTAGAAAAGCATGATGAAGGTTACCTAACCTCAATCATGCTTTTCTAAATCAATGTTTACCTGTCAAAAACCCCCCTTAGGACAGTTCGGCGCATTTTTCACCAGAGGTCTCACCATTCCTTTGGGTTCCGAATTGTATATTAATAAACATAAAAGAAAAGAAAAAAGGTACGGAACTCTACATTTGCGTGGCCACTTGCGATAAAAGGTACTATGGAGCCTTAGCGTAAAACTGAAAATATTTCCTACCTTATAATAGCTGCAATGGGAATTTGGATCGTGTTGTTGAAATCTGTATTCACTTTCAACAATTGACGATAAATACACTCCCTGTGTAACAGCAAATACTATAATACCGGCTTGAAAAATCCATGGAAAAATAGGAAATACCAGAGACGACGGTATGCTTCCCACAGCCCTAAATAAACAATTCCGAATTGAAAAAAAAACTTTTTAAAGACAAGTAAAATGTACTAAAAAGGATAAAATAATTTGTAATAACTTAGGTTTAATAATCATGAACCTGAATTATCAAAAATGCTTTGTACCTTTTTTGGAACATTTCAATAAAAGCTTGTCTTTAATAAACTAAGTATTATAGATAATGCATTTGTTTATACAGTATGTAAACACGTAAGGTGCACATAGGGAAATCAGCATTGGGAAAAAATACTTGGATCAGAGTTAGCCATGACTGCATTAATTGTTATTTCTATTGAATTATCGTGGTAATCTTGAGGATTTCTATTTTATTTTGATTTATTTTCATTTTACTTGGCTTTTTTAATAATTAAAAGCTCTTATAAATCATTATTTTAATTTTTTTGTACAAAATTAAAACAAAAAAACAACTCCATCTGTTTGGAAACATTTCATTCAAAAATTATCTGACTGGTATGACGTATGCTCGTTGGTACATCATTTAATGTCCCATTAATAAAAAAAAACCGATTATGTTGTAATCATTTGAATATTTTCTTCGGTAGTATACACATTCATTTTGCAAAAGAATATTAATATCTGTCAAATTGAAAAACAAGATTTCAAGGCTCACTCTGATCCAGTCATTTTTTTTCCAATGTTAATTTCCCTATGTGCACCTTACGTGTTAACATACTGTATATACATACTTGCTGCCTTCTCTGATAAGCGCCACGGCAATACAGATTCTTTTCCTCAGAAATATAACTAATAAAAAAACTACAAGAAAACAGATTGCAGAAGCAATTAAAAACACCATCCAGGTGCTCTTCTTTGCCAAAAGGTCATCGGTTAAATCTTTCGCGTTTGTGTAAATTTTGTCTTCCATAACGACATCGTTCTTGGCCTCAAGGTATTTCTTTGTGCAGTAATAAGTCGCTGTAGATAGAAAAAATGATTATTGAAGACGTTCTTGATTTGTTTCAATTTTGAATAGCCGTGATGTTACATTCAGGGTGTTGAACTATCAAACTTGAGCAATCGGATTTTGAGTATTGACAGTAATATTGATCGTGTAAGGTGCCTATTTTATAGGCACCTTACACGATCAATATTACTGTCAATACTCAAAAATACTGACAGTATTATTGAATGTGTAAAGTCAAATCGATCGTCAACACAGGTATTGACGACCAGTATTGATGCAAATCCGGATTTTTTGATATTCACGCATCAATACTGGAGAATGGAGGAGATACTGTCAATAGTATTGACCATGTACGTTGCGCTTCAATATTCCATCAGTACCCGTTTGATTTGCGCCAGTACAGACGTAACAATGGAGGATAGCCTATATAGCTGGTGACATTACAGCTGAAAACTTCATGTCTTCAAAGTTTCTACCAGTTGCTAGATATCTTAGAGTTAAAACTAGTCGTTCATTCACTGGTAAACAGGTCCGCATAGTAGTATTTTCCCTTCATAAGACAGGGGTAACTATTTGTAGTAATTTATTAAATGTTTCCTCATTCATCCGGAAATAGTTTTTAAAATCTTTCATTTCTGTAGTACTAATTTCTTTTAACAAGACGACATGTGAATACGTATCACGTTTTATTAGCCATTCTTTCATCCACAAACGTCGATTAACAGAATGTTTACTTGCCAGTGCTAAAATTATGGCTAGACAGGCTTCTTATGTGAATCCATTTTCGGAAGAAACCAAAAAACACTGTATATACACTGATGATTCAACTAGTAGTGAAGCAATATATTGACAGTAATATTGATCGTGTAAGGTGCCTATTAGGAAAATATCCACGAAAAATGAGAATCCATGACTCGATTTTCTAACACCCTGAATAAACCGACATTTGAACAATCTAATACTTACAGAATCCTAAAAGTCCAATGACTCCCAATATGGAGAACCATACCATTATGGTTGCAACCCATCTCATCATTACAATAAAAATCAAACAAACAAACATTGAGCAAACCAATCCAACGACGATGTGCCATTTTGAATTGGATAAATCTTCAGCAATATACGTACCGACCTGTTAAATGAATATGAAATTATAAATTGCATTTTGTATCAGTTAAGGTAGTACGAGCAACAACTATAAATAAAAAGCTTGATTTTTTTTAATATTTCGGTAGATGGATGATATGTTTTCATTGATTTCTCCAAAACTAGTCGGTGGAAATTAAAAAAAAAACTATTTAAATTAAAGTCAAAAACTTAATAAATTATTGAAAACAAAAAAAAAACCCGTTGTGCCCGACTAATTAAAAAGATATTTAATCTTTTTAATTAAATATCTTTTTAATTAGTCGGGCACAACTTAATAAATTATTGAAAACAAAAAAAACCCGTTGTGCCCGACTAATTAAAAAGATATTTAATTAAAAAGATTAAATATCTTTTTAATTAGTCGGGCACAACGGGTTTTTTTTGTTTTCAATAATTTATTAAGGTTTTGACTTTAATTTAAATAGGTTTTTTTTTAATTTCCACCGACTAGTTTTGGAGAAATCAATGAAAACATATCATCCATCTACCGTTTTACCATAAAGCCAATGTTAAATATGCCTTCTTTTGAAGTCATTTATTTATTTAAATAATCGGGCAGCCCCCCTAAAATTTGCAGAAGTGATTTAGACTTAGTCCAACTTCATATAAAAAAAATTCAAGCCTTTTATTTAAAATTGCCTTGGTGCTCGTACTACCTTAATCGTTCATAATTTCAAAAGAAATGTTATTAAAAATTGTTCAAAAAATATTGTTTATATAGATGTAAAAAAAACTCTTTACATATTTATTAAAGCGTTCTAATATTCGACTTTTTTAACACCATTGCTTAACCAATTTATAAATACCTTATTACAAATTTCAAACCAAAAAAATCTACCAAGCCGTTTAAAGCAAAATAATTCTAAATACATATAATATTATGAAGACCCAAAAACGCATGCAAAAGCAGTAATTCCAAATCTAGTATACTTACCTTGTTCAAAGACAACATGTACAAAATTAAAAAAAAGATTAAATATAACTATCGTATTTTCAAAACAAAATTGAATAAATACAGTAATACCACGCTTAACGCGGCAAATACAAGTGTACGAAGCTGACGAAATTAGTATTTCTGAAGATGACAAAATTTAGCCATTCAGAACCCAAAGGAATGGTGAGACCTCTGATGAGAAATGCGCCGAACTGTCTTAAGGGGTTTTTTTGACAGGTAAACTATGGAGGCATAAGGTAAACATTGATTTAGAAAAGCTAGGTTAGCCTCCATCATGCTTTCCTAAAACCCCCCTTAGGACAGTTCGACGCATTTCTCACCAGAGGTCTCACCATTCCTTTGGGTTACGAATTATAACGGAATTTATTGATCAATAGGGTTATTGACAGTGATTAAAATTAAATATAAAACTGTGTTATAATGAAAGTTTATGGTCTAAAAATCGTTTAGAATTATTATTTTTATTAAATAAGTGCGTTAAATATATTAAAATAAATAAATAAAATCACGATTTTTAACCTATGTGTCACGTGATTTCAAACACCAATCATAGCGTGTGACATCATTAATCAGTCAACATGGCCGGTAGCTATGTGCCACTGACTGCCATGCGTATTCGTTATCTCTGTTCAGTGTATGTTCTCTGGTGTATTCATTGTACTCTGTCAATCATATTAAATGCAACACTTTATTGGTTATAATGCTATATGTCACGTTGTACCCGCTTGCTTAGTGTTTACTGATTGCCTACTGTGACGTAGGCAATCAGTAAACATGGCTGTCAAGGTCAATTGACGTTTTGGCGCAGAATTTAAATTCAAAATAAAAAACGACTAATAATGAGTCAAGTCTGTTATATTTATGAGAAAAAATATTTTTTACGGGTACATATACCTTTATTCTTTAATTTTAAATACTTTTTAAAATTTTGTCAATAACCCTATTTATAAAACGATTTTAATTTTTGTAGGAGTTCAAAATTAATTTAAAAAAATATACTATTAAATGGATAACGTTTGGCGAGCCTTTTGCTCTCAACAAAAACCCATTTTTTATAAAACTTGCTAAGTGTTCATTTTACGAAGTTTTAGTTGTTAAAAAGAAACAGATTTCAAGTGCATAGAGAAAGAAATAGATAGAAGATTGTGCGCTACTTTTGTTGATAGTACCATTTATGTAAAACAAAAAAGATGTAGTATTAGCATGGGCGTCCACAGATTTTTTGAAAAGAATCAAATTTTAAAATGTTTTTGTGACGAATGATTACACAACTTCCTGCATATTTGTGTAAACAGCATAATGTGTACAACTATATATACAAACATTTACAAAACAAAAACATCAGTATTGTGACTAAAAAATTGAAAAAAAAACATTTTTCTATCAACTAATTACAAACGACTCTATTGTTGTAATTCGATAAACAGCGGACATAGTAATAACATTATGTAGAGCATTATCATTAAAAAACAGTTTTCTATAAGTATTCTATTCGGTTATTCAATCGGTTAAAAACAGATCCTGTATTTCACACTACACATTATAAAAGCGATTACGCAAAATCTTTACAAACATACCGGGTAAAAAACAGGCTAGATCTATATGAATTAATTCACTGTGTTTATCTACAGAAACACGCACACAAACATCTTTATACGCACAAGCTGCCTGTAACGATCGTTGCAGTGATACCTTTCCAGAACGACGCAGAGGCGTAACGGTGCAACGTTTCGTTACACGTGCGTAAAAAAGTTCCTCAAAAAAAAAAAAAAAAACAAGCGACACAACACGGATTAGTCAATTAGTACGTCACAAACAAAAAAAAACAACAAGCAATTTTTTTATAATAAAGACACTTTACCTCCGGAACTGTATTTGCATAACCCTGAACATATTTATTCATATCACTGACATCTATATCGACCGGGCGTTCTTTAGGCAAAGGCAAACACCTCATGAATACTAGAAAGAAGCCAAATCAAATTTAAATCATTGATCACTGTTGATTTTTTTTTATCGATTCAGATATTTCTTTCCGTAAGAAAAAGACAGAACGAATTTCTGTGTTTTTCGAACTAGTACCGTTAACTTATTCAAAAAAGAAGAGAGATAGGCCGTTACCATACTCTATCCTCCTCACTCATACATGTGAAACTGAAAAATAACTAGAACGATTTATTTCAGGGCATGTCCAGTTAATAAAGTTGATGCTATAGGCACTATATACAATAATACAGGGTGTTTGGCACATGAACCGACACAATGTTTTGGGGGGTTTTCGTGGTCATTGTGATCATTTTAACCCCAATGATTTTTGCGCTAAGTGTCATGGTTATCGAGATACGATTTTTATTAGTTATTTTCTAAAATTGGCCTAAAAATTGCCTTCAAAAATCTTAACTTGTTTGTTTTTGGTACTAGAGACATGAAAATACATTTATTGAGTTCTCGAATGACTCCTTGTTCTAAATGAATCATAATTTTATGCAAATAGTATCAGGAAAAAGACCCTATGGACTTTTAAACTGCCTGTATTAATAAAAACCAGTAGAAAAAATAATTTAAAAATCATTTAAAAAAAAAATTAACAGGTATTTAGAAATTAGTCATTGGGGTTAAAATGATCACAATGACAACGAGAACCCTCCAAAAAATTGTGTCGGTTCATGTGCCAAACACCCTGTATAATGTTACGAGTTCATGTTCATATCGACTTATCGTTTGAAACTCTTGAGGAAACTTACGATTCGAAATGGTCGTTAGGCTTATTTGTTTCATGACACCTAATCGATTTTTTCATTTTGGTGAAATAACTGAATCGCTATACGCCCTAGTCATTCATCCGCACAATAAATTTTCGAATGTAACTTTGTCAGTGGTAGTTTTTCAATAAAAGAAGTGTTTGGTTTCCGAGTTTGTAGGCCATGATCCATCGGTATTTCTATCTGAAATTTCGTCTACAACTACTGTAGACATTATCAAAGGCGGTGTGATAGCGGACGAAGTGTCCTCCTTGGCAGCTTACGGATGTGTCGATGACTGGTGTCATTCTTTGTTTTATGCTGAGCGTTAGTGTGATCTCTGCTCGGTCGTGCCAGGTGCCTCCTGCTACGACCGAGTAGAAAGCAAACATCACCCATCGAGCCGCCTTTGATATAATGTCTACCGCAATTGGGCTTTTGAATGAAATTTTTTTTGTCATAAATGGAAAGATCGTATATAAGTTTTATAACAAAACTATTTTTCTTTTTTTTATTTTCGTTATAATTCAAAAGTTATATCAAATTAAAAATAAATTTTTGTACCCAGTTCCGAGAACGCGCCGACATTTCCCGAACATAATGTGACGTCATAATGTTTTAGTCAATACACATGTAGAAGCCATTGATAGTATACTGCGTATATACATTTTACCATTATGACGTCACAACTGTCAAAAACAATTTTACTGCGTTTGCAGTCACGTGATTTTTTAAAATATTTTATCAATTTTAAATTGCTTATAATTAATTTAAAAAAAGTTTTTTGAAAGTGTTTCGCATCGATTATCAATATTATTTATAATAAAGTTTTAAAATACAATAAAAAAATCGATAATTATTTTTTTTTTCAAAAGCCTAATTGTAGAAGAGACAAAAACCCAATTGATTACGATCTACAAGCCCGGAAACCAGGAATATTTAGAAAAGAAATACAATTTGTTATAAAATAAACTCATATAATTAATTAGCCTTTTGTGTTTCATGATCCTACAAGAAGTATGCAGACAAAATATACCTATTTAGTGTTATATTTGGTAACTATATTATTATTAAATATTATAACCGATCCTAAACGTTTTTTGAATGTGTACAATTTGTAGTTTTCAATTTTAAAGTAAATTTTATTGGAGGATCATTTGTTTTCGAATAAAAATAGTTGAGTCATTCGCGGAGGTCTCCAATAAACGCGGTTGGTTGCGCCAAATAACGCAGGACATTTGATTTATTACAAAAAGTGCCGTGCATAACTCATACGAAATTGGGGAATACGCTCGCGGGCCGCAAACTTCACACTCGTCGCAATCGCTAACTTTTCGCCTTTGCATCACATACATTCCTTTGATAATAATAAATATTTCTTACTTTTCCGTTTTCCGCAGTTATCGTGAAGGATATATTTTGTGTACTCTTATCAGGAGGAAAATATTATTTTATGTATCTCGTTCGTAAATCAAGCGATTATACGAGGAAGTGACAACTAATTTCGAGAAGTTAAATAGCCGTTACCACAATATGTCGTTATCGGCTATATTATTGGAATATTTTTACACTTTTTTTGTACCAAGAGAGAAAGAAAAGTCGAGAAATGTTAGTGTTTTGTGCTTAATAAACAGATAAAAAGATTCAGGCTATTTCAAGACATACGAAAATAATAAAGTTAAATGTGTTAGTAAATAAATTTCCCCCTATCACCATAATATTATATTTAATATAGAATTGTTTATGATAGTTAAAGTCGAATTATAATCAAAATATATTAGTTAAAGCAATGGTGCGTATTTCAATCGGTGGAAAGCAACCGGATGACTCTTGGTATTTGAGTTCCTGAAGCAATTTGGAAACTTTTTTGTTCAGTACCTCATAACCCCAAAATGGAAGGAATCGGAGAAAAGGGGGGGGGGGGGTCAAAACGTAAAAAAAAATTGTTTAGAAACCAAATGGAAAGGCGGTAGCATTAAAGTACATGTACTCACTATTGTTTAAAAAAATTGTCATCCGAAACGTGCGGGCGGTTTGCGCGAACCGATTTTTTGAAAATCGGAAAAAAAAAATTGTGTCGCAACCGGTTGCGATTTTGAGGAAAATTCTTGTTTTTGTTCAGAGATGCTGTAAAAAAATTGTCATCCGTTTCTGCTGGACGGATTTTGAGGAATTAAAGGTTTGAGTGGCTAAAATTCTCGATTTTTCACTAGCTTTTTTCAAACATCATAAAAAAATTGCTAAAATTGTTAAAAACGGATGACGTTTCTTATACATGTTCTCAGAGGGTCCAACTATAATATGTATCAATGTCATCCGTTTTTATAACATTTAACCCCATTTTTCAACCCCTTACTTTTGTGCGATATTAATCAGAATATTGAGGTTAGACTCGTTTCTGATGGCATACAGATAACGTACACAACCCCTTTAGGGGTTGAAAAATGAGGTTAAATGCTATAAAAACGGATGACATTGATACATATTATAGTTGGACCCTCTGAGAACATGTATAAGAAACGTCATCCGTTTTTAACAATTTTAGCAATTTTTTTATGATGTTTGAAAAAAGCTAGTGAAAAATCGAGAATTTTAGCCACTCAAACCTTTAATTCCTCAAAATCCGTCCAGCAGAAACGGATGACAATTTTTTTACAGCATCTCTGAACAAAAACAAGAATTTTCCTCAAAATCGCAACCGGTTGCGACACAATTTTTTTTTTCCGATTTTCAAAAAATCGGTTCGCGCAAACCGCCCGCACGTTTCGGATGACAATTTTTTTAAACAATAGTGAGTACATGTACTTTAATGCTACCGCCTTTCCATTTGGTTTCTAAACAATTTTTTTTTACGTTTTGACCCCCCCCCTTTTCTCCGATTCCTTCCATTTTGGGGTTATGAGGTACTGAACAAAAAAGTTTCCAAATTGCTTCAGGAACTCAAATACCAAGAGTCATCCGGTTGCTTTCCACCGATTGAAATACGCACCATTGCTTTAACTATATGTCCAAATATATCCAGTATTATTTTCATTTGCTCAAAATTGATGTTGTGACATAGACAAGGAGTTGAAGAATAGCGGAAAGGACCCATACGCGCCACGAATCTAAAAGGTTCGGAAGTTAGTCACAAACAGCGTCGCAAAGGCACATTTTAGTGCCGTTGATAATCCCACCACCTCCCAGCTAACTGTACGGAACGTGCGCTCGTCGGTGATTGGCCGTGATCGCTCGTTGCCTTTGTCACTTGTCGCTTTCCTGCTTTAAAGTACAGTCGAGTACGCCTATTGTCAAGTTGTTATTGTTATTTTAGTTTTGTTGAGTTGCAAGGTTGTAGTTTTTCAACAGACTGTACAAGCGCAAGCCCGCATTCGCGTCTAACTTCCGAGCCTTTTAGATTCGTGGCGCGTATTATAACTTGCTTTTTTAAATACGAAAATAAGACTAGATATTTTGGTATACTTTTTTTTTTGTTCCGCCTTAATAAAATATAGACCCTATACTGATTAAAAACGGGCAGTTGATGCAAAATGTATATTCGATAATGGGATGTACCTTGTTAATGTTTTCACGATTTCCACTACTTGTAATATAAGATAATGTATTCTGAGCTACCAGACCGACCCAAGAAAATACAACGGCCATTTTATCTTGAAGTTTTTCCAATGTTTTGGCATTTTCCCAATCATTCGGTGCAACACCAACGTTATACAGACACCGATTAAAAACTGAATTAACAAAAAAAAGAAGATATATAAGGCAGTAGGTGTATTATAATATACAGGCTGTCCCGCGACATGACTGCCATAGCCTGGGACTGTGTTGCTGGGGTGATTTCAAGTCAAAAATGTCTAATGAACATATACCCGGAACGCTATCCTAACTGAGCTAGAATATTTGAAATTTTAGATAAGTAGTAGTAGGAATTCCCTATACTAATTTAAAAACCATTTAAAAAGAAATCGTTTTATTGAATTCGTTGCTCAAAATGTCCACCCAGTTGTTGTATACATAGTCTAGCTCTTCTTAGAATTGAAGTGGTAGCTCTGCGAAGAGTCTCAGGATCAGCACGAATAAATACTAATGGTGATTCACAGCCACCTGCTCTTTTTACCGGGGATACTGAGCATAGGAATAAAATCGCAATCGAACTATTAGGGTGCAAATATATACTTCTGTCTTTTTTTACGCCGTAAGCACTGGCGTATCCAGGAGGGCAAAACAAGCACAGGGGACCCGGCTTAAGAAATTTCTAATTTGCCCCCTCCTGGGCCAAAAGCTGGTGACGTCCATGTTAACGTCATAGAAAAAGACAAAGTTTTTGAAACAGAGATACTTTATTCAGATTGAATGCAAGTACATCAACCAATCCTATCATCGGAGAAATCAGGGAATTACATCGAAGAAAGAGACGCAGATATATTTTCGATACGCTTTGTTGCGTTCATTCACCGCACATTGAGTAGATAGGCAATGACTCATATAGTTAATTAATAGATATATGGTAATTTTCAATACATATTATATTTTTATGTTTCAAGGTCAGTACGGTGTTTTTGCACTATTTTTGAAAAGAATTGTGTATGTACGTACAACTCATGCGCGTTATTCATGTTTTATCATGCCTAAAAACCGAACCCTAAATAGCCATTTACCGACTGGTGACAATTACTTGTCATAACTCAATGAAGATTCCTACTAGCTCGGCCATTGTGGAGTAATGAAAATAAACGTAACTATTTTCTGAGTCGTAACGAAATAGTAGGTAACAACAACTCCGTTGTTACCCATTGAGTCTAAAATTGAGAGGCCGAATTTTTTCGACATGGAGTTTATCATAACCGGCTAACCTCAAACCAAAACATTGAATCGTGCTGTTTGGTGCTGTTAGTATTGACAGTTTTTTTTATAAAGAAATAAATAGATATTTACAACATCTCATTATAATTAAAACATGAATAACGCGTAATTGTTGAATAAAATTATGGGCGCAACTTGTAGGCTAAGTCATGACCTGTCAGCGCGATGAATGACTTAGACTACTAGTTACGCCAATAACTATTGGTCATTTGTATGTGCATTTTTTTTAATCGCAACTTGAATGGAATGGAGGTACGTTTGGAAACAGATAAATAATATTGAGCCAACTGGAAAAAAATGTCCGTCGTTTTTACAGAACACCTGCAAGGCTGCTGTAAGGATCATTCGTGTTACCCATAGGATCAAAATATGGTCTAACATGATCACTTACCTGGATTGCTTTTCAGGTACCAAGGTGCACACATTTCGTTGTTAATAGCGCTATCCAAATCGTTTATTGTGTTCAGTTTTGTGCCTTTCTTACAAATCATTTTACTTCTTAAACTATCCACATTTCTTCCCTGTCTCAGTCTTTCTATTTGATACGAAAAATTCTCTTGTGGGCATGTCCGAACACAAACCTATAAAAACTGTTGCTTTAGAATAATTTGGAATTACATTGTTGACAAAAATATCCAAACATTTGATCGAAAATTATTCTTTTTTAGGGTTCCGTAGTCAGCTAATGGAACCCTAATTGATGACTCGAAAATAGAAATGAAGACATTTTTGGAAAGGGGTTGAATCGGAAAGTGGGTATTTTTCTAACTTGCCTGAGTTGTCGAACAGCCTATCAAAGGAGTCTCTGGCTTGGCGCATTTTGTTAAATCGAAAAACAATAAATAAGGTTTGTCTTCTACGCCAGGATCCTTTCCACAACGCTGTCCATCTGAATCTATCGCCTGTTTTAAATTATCTAAATTACCCGTCTTATAAGCTATAACATAAAAAAACATAAAATATAAAAAATGAGTATAAAAATCAACAATATAGATAATTCTGTTCCACGATTTACAGTTGTATCTCGTATTCCTTACTTAAACTTCCCAAAAATTGAATCGGTTTGAATATTTACCGTAAACTGAAATAGCTATCCATGATCCAATAAATCCCACAAAAATAAGAAGACAGATCACATCGGTGCAGCCTCTTTTTCGCAACGGCCCTTTGAAATCTGGATCAAACTGAAGAGGTTCCTCTGTAACAAGGATAGCGTTGCAATAATTACGAAAACTTGCAAAAGAGGTCGACCTTGGTAATGATACTACTCAACCAAATTATTTACTTTGTTATTATTATAATCATCTTCTATATTTTATGGCAATGAAGTGTATCGTTTACATTCTAGATCAATCTCCGCAATTTTAAAAACACCTTACCATATTCGCAGTCACGCGTCCGTTTATTTTTAAAAAATCCCATGATTTAATCAAATCGCAAACTTGAATTCGAAACAATTGAACAATGGATGATGACAAAACACGATCGCGGTTTAAAACAAACACAGCATGGAATTAATTATCACTTGCGTTGCGCTACGATATTTGTTTTAAATAGTTTTTCATTATTTCTGATTACCAACTTTTAAAATGAACACATTCTCTACAAAAGGCTTCGTCTGTTGTGATCAACACCGAGTGCATCCATGGAATGCAATTCAGATAAATGCACTTACAAAAACGGTACAATAACAAAGAACAGCTGACTGCACGGCAACTACTCTCAGCTGTTTCTGTAGATAAAAGCGATAAAAGACTCTTTTTCAAATGTTTCTGGTGCCAGGTAAACATTTAAATAAACAAGATCGGTAAGAACAGCACTGAAAAGAGACAGCAATAATAGTTTACTACAGTATAGTGTTGTGATAATCCCTACATGTTCATTTTGCAAAATTCATGCTACATCCATTAACAATTCTTCTAGTACCTTCAAACAAGTAGGGGCCCTTGTTCACGCCCTTTGGGTTAAACAATTTGCGGATTTCGTTTTTTTCCAAATTAGCAGCACCATCTTCATTTAAATATTCCATATTTCAACTCTCAATCTCGTTTGAAAATGAAAATGTTCGAATGTGTATGCAATGAGTAAATTACAAAAATTGGTATGAAAAAAACATTCAACAATAATCTTTTAAAATAATTTCTAGAACGGGAAATGTCATTATAGAACTTGCGTGAAAAGATGATTTTATCATCGATACAAAATTGCGTAAAGTCGATATGCCTGAAGTCTTTATTGAAACAAACATTAAACAGAAATCATTCAAGTAGGCGCATACAATAATAATACCGATTACATAAATATGTAAAAAACTTTATTGCTGCCATCAAATAATAAAATTGTATCAATAAACTATTGAACGCGTTTCAAGGCAATCAGTTTTAAATTGTGACCTGCACAGTTCGGACGTACGTATAGGCCAACCGACATTACTGCTGTTCACGATTTCCAATTACAATTGTAGGAGTCATTATAAACTCGAAACAATCCAAAAAAAGGGTCAATTTTATAGAACAGAATCTCCTTTTTTCGAAAAGCTACAATTTGATTTGATACAGATAGCATGAGCGAAATTCAGCTCAAAGCGATAATAGAGCGCACTACCGCCCTGTAATAAAGTTTGTGAGAACTTTTTTATCTGTCTAAAAACGTAATCATTGTCAAAATACTTTTGAGAGTAACTGTACATGAACGTATATGTATAAATGGATGACATAATCTAACAAAGAGTATGTCCGCGGGTGTTAATTATCTATATTTGACATTGGCCTTAACTTACCGCGCTGCGTGCAAAAGTTTCCACAGCACACTAACATGATGCGAACAGATAATCTAGTATATAAGTGATAATAAACAATTGATGATCGTCACAATGACACAAAAACAAAATGTGTCTATACTCTATAGTCTATAGTCTATACAAAACATCATTGATATTTTTAACCAACTTCAAAAAAGGAGGAGGTTCTATGTTCGACTGTATATATATTTTTTTTAATGTATGTTCACCTATTTCTCCGTCAATTATGGACAGATTTTAAAATTCTATTTTTATTAGAAAAAGTGCACTTCCGAGGTGGTCCCATCGGAACCAAGTCAGGATCTGATGGTGGAATCCGGAGAAATCGAGGGAAACTCTCAAACAAAGGCACGCATACTTGGCCTACCCATTGCAATACTTTATCTAACACTAATAAAAAGAGAAAAATAAAATATTTTTAACAAAAAAATTGAACCGACTTCAAAATATGCACTAAAAAGTAAAAAATAATTGCGTATTGAAATGTTTTGGAGTCGGTGTCGCATCGGAATTCGAAAGTAGCAATTTAAATCTTACATGTCTCTAGTTCTCGGAATAGATTTCATTTTGACTGACACCGACTCCAAAACATTTCAATACGCAATTATTTTTTACTTTTTAGTGCATATTTTGAAGTCGGTTCAATTTTTTTGTTAAAAATATTTTATTGAAGTTGGAATGTGTCGCCCAATTGGCTGTTTTTTATTTGACGAATCCAAAGATTGACAAGGTTTCCATAAACCAACTTTGTCCAAATGTTACTTTATTTCTTGGGTCAAAACGTTTGGACAAAATAGATGAATCATTCTTTATGCAAAGTAAAACACTCGATTAACATATAAAGAGTGCGACTCTACCCCATTTGCACGCAAATTACACTTTTAAAAACAGTACAGACTGCAGTCTATCTAAATCTGCAAAGCCGTGACCTATTTGTATCTATATCGCCATTATCAAGAGACATTTACCGCAACGACGTACGTAACTGCTATATAGCAAAAGCAAAAAAAATAATTTGAGTTTACAACCCACGCTTTTTAATTATGAACTTACATTTAATTAAAAGAGTGTGGATAATAAACTCAACGGTTCACGTTTTTATAATTATAGGAACCTAAATTACGGAACAATAATTTTCCTCTTCTTAGTATATTTACATAAAAGCTTATCTTAAGGAGGTTGATCCGTTACAGTCCCAATCAAAAGTAAGTCGAATTCTAAATGGGAACTTTTTCATAATAATTTTTTACAAAAGGTTATAAGTCGATGATATCAATAAATTATTGTCATAAAGGCATAAATAAATATTTTTTTTAATATTGATTATTTCAGTATTTTACTTAATGGACTAACTTTTGAACTTTTTGTACAAAGTTAGGTTAGAAAAAATAAATTTATATAAATATCTGTATTTTACATATTTTTTGCAGTAAATAATTAAAAAAAGAAATTAGAAGTAATAAAAATTTAAATTAAATCATTAAAAAGTTGAAAATTCAGTTAAAATTGTCAAGAATAAAAGTCCATAATCGAAAAGTGCTAAGGTTTAATAATTTTTTTATTGATTAAAGGTCTCCTAATTAAATTGGAAAAAATATTAAAATATGCGTAAGACATCGATGCTTTACATAGTTTTCGGAACTGCTGACATTATTTGGTTATTTGCAAAAAATTAAAATGTACCGTTTGCATGCTAGGTTGACATGATATTTTCTATAAGATTTTTTTCATTATCTTCGCAAAACGGCTCAACCTCCTTAAAAAATATTTTTTGGCTATTATTTTATTTTGTTCTTTTCGCTAAAAAAGTTTATTTTTAATACAACAAAGAATAAAACAATATACTCGTCGAACGTAGGGTTCGAACCTACTACCCTGCGATTATGAATCTCATGCTCTATTAATTACTGAGCTATAGCCGGGATTGCTATATATTCTACCACAGAACAATAATTATTGTTCTGTGTATTCTACTTATTTATTAAAACAAAGTGAGCGTATTGTACAGCCTGTGTTAATCGACAAGGAAGTAAGTTTTTAAATAGTCAGTGAGATCCAGAGATAATCTGCATGCACAATTTAGTAGCATTTCTTAATAGACAGTGTATTTCAATTAAAATGCAATATAGACATGGGTTTTGTTGATATGGTAGCTATGTCGCCGGGATATTGTCAAATTCGTGATTTTGTAATTTCACTAGTGAAATTACAATATCACGATTGACAAAGATTCGTGATATTATAATTTCACTAAGTGAAATTATAATATCACGGGTTTGACAATATCCCGGCGACAGCTATATGGAATGCATTACAGAAAATCGTTTCACACAAATGCAACACAGACCGAGCGCCCAAGGAAGGTTCGTATGCATTTTATATGGAACGACTTTCTGTAAAACATTAATTTTTTTCATATCAACAGAATTCACGTCTGTATTGCGTTTATAATGAAATTTACTGATTAATAACATCTTTTTTTTGAAGTAGGTTAAAAATACAAATACCTACTATAAAGAAAACACGAGAAACGTCAATAATTTAAAAGACTTACTTTTAACATATTTCCATTTATTGTCAAACCTTTTAATCGCTTTATTTATGTGCGCGGTCCTCCTGTCCGCGTACGAATAATTTATTTTAAACATTCTCAAACTCAAAATTTTGATTATTCATACTTAAATTGAAAAAAAAAACGCACCTATGTAAAATTTGGCAAATACATGAAAACTGGACGCAAAAGCGTAAAAAATCTAGTCAAAAATCATTGAGACGTTTGAAGGATACCTACATACATTTATAAATTCCATAGTAACTTAGTTCACATACGTCTAACCGGTGTGTTATTCGAGAACTATTAAACACTAGCCGTTACCCGCGACTTCGCATGCGATTGAGACGAAACCATAGATATATATATATTAATAGATAGAATTAGAAACCATATGGAAGCCATTTTGTACGTGGAAAACGCCGTAAAAAGCGCGCGGGATTCAAAAAGATTAAATATTCTATAATATGATAATAAAACTCGCAGTAAACAGTGATATTTCGCTCCAAAACCTATTTTTATATTGAAACGTTTCAAAAATTACAAAACTGAGCATAAATATAATATGAAAGCTTAGAACATTTTACATTGTCAGATTGGCATCAATGCTTGTCAACCTTGATGCCAAATTGAAAATGTAAAATGTTCTAAGCTTTTACATTATATTTATGCTCAATTTTGTAATTTTTAAAACATTTCAGTATAAAAATAGGTTTTGGAGCGAAATATCACTGTTTACTGTGAGTTTTGTCGTTTTTCTCAATAAAATCATATTATAAAATAACTAATATTTTTAAATCTCGCGCGCTTTTTACGGCGTTTTCCACGTACAAAATGGCTTCTAAAAGGTACAGGAGGCGCTAGTGTATCCGCAATCTATTAAATATATATCTATGAACGAAACACGCATACATTGGAGGTATTTCGCATAGTTACTTCTTTCTCAACGAAGACCCCCCTTAATAAATTTCAAAACTGATGACATTCACGTGGCCTATAAGATTTGACCCAAGCTGACAAACTGACTGACGCACATGTGAACTTAAAAGCTTGTAAAAAAGCACTTACGGTGATAATCTGTCGTTGGATGCTTGCTTTTTGCCATTTCTCCTGCAGCCTTGGCGATTTAACAACAGCTCTATCGTTTTACTCTGTAACCAGAAAAACAGTTTAAGATACTCTGAACATATTTCTGATGAGATAGAGGTTGGGTCTTTTGTTACAAATACACATAATTATTAATACTTACATCCGGACCCCCGGGTGGAATTTTTATACACTGTGCAAAGTAAAGAAAAAATTGTGATTCTCTAACGATATAAATAATATATTTTAAATGTTTGCGATATTTTACGATCAGTGGCGTACAGCCCATTTATTAAATAGGGTATTCTATACGTGTTTAACATTTTTTTTTTAATCATAGTCCTAAAAATTACAAAATTAATGGCGAAAGAATTCTTTATAATATACCAAGCGCGGAGTGGCGTAGTGGTGAGAGCACTATATTCGCATTCGGGAGGTACCGGGTTCGAATCCCGACGAGGGCAGATGTGGCTGGGACTTTTTCCTGCTGCCTCTCGACAAGAAACGGTAATTCCTGTACCGACCATCTTGTTGAGGTTTTCCATGGTTTCCCTCAATAATTCCTGATAAATATAAAGTTGCCTACCTTATCCTAATGTCCTAAAATTCCTTCATTCACATATTGCTATTAATTAAGTGGAAGTTTAAAAATATAGAAAATGACGGGAAGTGTGATAGATGGAAAATAGTAATGGTGCGAATAGCGTCTGTTATGACATAAAGGCGAGAAACGGACGTTAAACGCATTATTATTTATAATATCTTTAAAAATAACAAATCTATCCTACTTCAAAATTTAAATTTTACACATTATTCTCCGTGCTATGACGCTCTGAAGCAAAGCATGGATGTCAAAAAGTCGATGTTCGTACGATTCTGATGTTTTTTTTATACAAACGTTAATCGACAAAAAACATTTTTTTAAAGAAATTCGTTCATTGAAATGTTCGGACGACTCTCTCCTCCCGCAGAAAAAAGCTATCTACGCCACTGTTCACAATCGATTACGCCAGAAACTTATCTTGGACTGTTCGCATGCCTTCAACGGTTAAGATTAGGTATATTTATTATTATCATTATGTTTGCGATAAAAAAAATCGATAACTAATTTTAGCATCGTTTTTTATGCTTAAAACTAGGTTTTTTTACACATGTTCCAATTTCGGATTTTAAACACACCAAAAAAATTATATGACGACACATTGAGAAAAACATATACGGTCGTTCTCAATGGGGGCGACGTCACGCGGCACAAGTGTCACATTTATAGTAACTAAGAATATAGCAAGTCATGACAATACTTTAAAAGACGTGAAAATTAATGTAATATGTCTATTAGGAAGTTTTACATAAATTCATGACTTACTACTATATTAGTTGCTATAGAACTACTAATATGACACATTATGCCGCGAGACGTCATAGCTGATAAGACGTCGATCAGACTGCTTCCCCAGGTACACCAAATTGAATAGCTCCATTGGATCTAAAGATATCGAAAAAATTCTTTCAGCATTTCACGATGTGACACTAGTCACACTATCATTATTTTTAGCAGGGCCGGATTTACTCTAAGTGCCGCCCTGGGGCAACGTGAAAATTGCAGCCCCATTCCTTAAATCTTACATAAAATGGAGTAAAGGTTCGGTATACAATTTTCAAATAAATAAAATTATTCATTTATGTCAAAAATCTTTTTTTTACTAATGAGATAATTAAAACATTCTTTTTCGTATTAAAAATCATTAATTGACAAAACGATTGCTCATCAATTGCGAGATATTTTCAAGGGCAAACGCGTCTGACTGAAAAAAAAATTGCACTCCGGGAGTGCCGGCAGAAGTGAAAACTTGAATATTAGCTCTACTCTCCATCCGTCTTACGAATTTTCGATCAGGTCACGTGTCCTGACGCGAGTTTAACATTTTTTACCCATTACAAAAAAAGTGTACAACGCCGCTAAAGAAGTCTTCACTTCAAAATTATTTATAATTTCAACACGATCACACTTCCCGAAGAATTTTCTGTAACGCGAAACATTTTTTTCTCACGTTCCAAATTTTGCCGCCCTGGGCACTAGCCCCTACTGCCCCTAGTGTAAATCCAGCGCTGATTATTAGTATTTTCGTCAGGTGAAAACTTCCTAATTACCTGTCGAGATTATTGCTATTGTTTACTGTCCATAAACATAAATAGATATATAGATACAATAATAGATAAACGTTATCAGTTTTCAGTAACGCTATTTCGCACAAATCAATCGATGATTCATGAAATAATTAAAAAATTAGTTGTCTTCCATAACAATAGAATAAATATTTGTGAGTGCGTATATAGATAAAAAAAATTTGCGACAATTGATAAGGATGACAGCTGTTTCAGGTTTTAATCTCTGATCTAAAAAGATGAGCATTTTGTCATAAATTGTTTGTTTGAGATATTTTTTGGGTTCAAAAAAAGTCTAGTTAATTTATTTAATTCACGCCGGGTATCTATAGATTAGGGCCTTGATAGAAATATTATGCTCAATTAGTTATTTTTCTTTTTATAAAAGTCATCTTCGCCCGAATTTGCAGATTGCCACCATTTTTTCGTCGACTCTGGTCTCCACGAAAAGCTCTTTTTTTAACGCGATAATATATAGCCTATATCCGTCACGAAGGTCCATTCTAAATATTGGTGAAAAATTTTTTGAAATCGGATGAGTTGATTCGGAGATTAGCTCCTACATCCAAACATACAAACTTTATAATATTAGTATAAATCTATAGACTAAGCTCCCATGACAGAAAAAGTTACCCCAAAGAACACCTCAAAATTATAAAGTGAAAATGGATGAAAAACATGTCAGAAACATGTTACGCCCGCCAGACTAGTAAAAATTTGTTAATTGTTATTTTTTATGAATTTTTGAATTTAAAAAAAAACATGATTTTACTTTCCAAAACACCTGCTTGAAATTTATACAATTTGTAGTAAATAATGTACCATTTTAAAAAAATTTGTCTGGCTGACAATTTTTGTTAATAAATTTGTCAGACTTCATTTGTTATAAATTATTTTTTTTATGAAAATACATTTCATAACACCTCCTTGATTTTTTTTTAAATAAAGTTTAAGATCTCTTCTATCTAATACAACTTGTCTGGCTGACAATTTTTGTTAATAAATTGGTCAGACTTCATTTGTTATACATTTTTTTTTCTGTCATAGTAAAAAACATTTTTTCGCTGACAGACCAATTTTTATGCATAAAATAGATGTCAAACCTTCTTTCAGAAATGAATTAAGGTGGTGTTTTGACACGGCCCTTGTAAAAGCGAAATTTAACCTCTGCCTCCCTAGTGACAACTTTTCGTACTTACTTCAGCAAAGAGAAGAAAAAAACAATATGGTAACTTACCAAATTGAATAATATATATCCTTAATATTTTCAACGAACAACAAACAACACAAAATTGGGTAATTACTCAAAACGTTTGATTATAAAAACTGACTGTCCAACATTATCCGTTCAGATTAAAACATGATCGTTACAATAATTATTGCAACAATGCTAGCCAGAACACTTTGAAACAATGGAGACTATAGGTTAGATAAGATTAATTTGGGACATTAATTTTTTATCATTATATAAGTCATAATCGCAACGTAAATGACCTTGATATTGGGTTGACACTGGGATTTACCAGTCATACAAAATGAAAAATATTCACTCACATTTTTAATTTAATAATAAATTAAAAATATTATATTCTATTTAACCGAAAAAAACTCGGAAAAATATGAGAAAAAATCTTTCAAAAACAAGCGTTTATTTAAAATGTCGCAAAACAAAGCAAAAACAAATAAACAAATAAAATCATTTTGTCATTGTTGACCAGATCTACAAGCTTTTGGCGTATTTTGTACTCTGCTCACTAAAAATAGTCGCTCAAAGCGAGTCGTTCAAAGGAGCGACACTAGACAGTACGCACTACACAAGAGTGCAAACTGCAGAGGTATGAACTGTCATCAAACATGCTCAGGAGTTACGTAGCATTGCACAGCACAATACACACACTCAGCTCTGAGCTCATTTTAATATGATTCTGATCTTATATTATTCGCATTTCGGATAAACTATAAAGTCTAATAAAAGCTTAACAATAATAATGTTTATTGTTACAATATTATATCTTTGTCAACGACGTCAATGTGAATGGTTTAAGTCACTGTAAGCATTAGTACTATAACATTTACAGTATCCAGCAAAGATAACTCCGTACGTGCAAAATTCACTAGTGCCTCTGTGGCCTGTGCTGTGTGCGCTCTGTAAATGTGCGAATGCAACAGTACAGAATAGCTCAGCACAGAGCAATGGCGCTCGGAGTGAGTCATTCACAAAAAAAAGAGCGACTCGCTCAGGAGCGACACATCACTAATTCCTGAGATAAAGCGGGTGGCATATTCTTAATAAACACGCTGTACCTATTACCTGTTGTTGGTTACGCACAAATGGTGTTACAGGTGTCTAACTAAACAACAAACAAAACACGCACTCGTGCGAAAAAGTTTTGTTTTACAAATGCATCCGGTTTGTTGCGCCACGTGAGCCACTATCAAATAAGCGACTGTTTGTTATTTATTTATTATGGAAAACAAATTAAAATTTTTCGATCAGATAATTCTGCATTATCAAGTCAGATAAGTTGCCGGAAAATAATATATTGTTTATATTTTCTTGGCAGTGATAAAATTCCATACACGAGGAAACAGAATAAATTATATAGTATATACTAGTTTTTTACCCGCGGTTTCGATCGCTGTCGGCTGAATCTTACATTAATACTTTAAGTTTGGGCACCCTTAAACGACGGCTTTCAAAGTGTTTTCTAAAAATCATACAAAACCTTCGAATAGCCGTATAGTTTCCAAACTAAAAGAAATACAGAATTTTGCTTACGCTCATTTAATTCAGCTTATTTTTTCTGTAAGCTTTCTTAATTTCAAAAGTATATTAAAGAATACAATTTTTGCAATTTTTTTCAAGGCATACCCCTGTAAAATACGGGGATTTTTGACGAAAACCGAAATCTTTCGGAATTTTGGAAAAATCACCACGCTTATATAGAAAAAAACACGCTGAATCCAATAAGCACAAACAAACGTCTGTATGTCTTTTGGTTTAGAAGTTATTGCGTTTATAGTTTTCAGAAAATCATATATAAAACCTTCGAACGGCCGTAGTTTCCAAACTAAAAGGATTTAAAACTAACAATTATTAAGATTTTTTTATTCTATACGTTATTTTATTTTAAAACTGCATTATTGTTGTAGTACTAATTGATATCCACGGTCAAATTAATTAGCCTCGTGTGGGATTATTTTAATATGAACAAATAACCAGTGCTTTTCTGTAACATGTAAACCATGCACCCTCGAATACGATCGCTTAGAAAAACTCAAATACATTTTCAAGTTTTTATGCATTCATATTTTTTTTGGGTTTATTTATTCGAAAAAAATTGTCACTGCCAGAATGTGAAGTCATCAACTTCACGCTGACCATAAAACTATACCTATAGAGAGTCGATATGGGGCATTTAAATAAAACATATTTTAAGGTTCCAACATTTCAATAATAATGTCAAAAACTAAGCGTCCTAAAATAAAAATCGTTAAAAAAATTACTCTGAATCTTTGACAAAGATAAACAAAAAATATTGTCACTTATATTGCGCAATAATATTGAGCGTCTGTGGGCCGCTCAACAAATTTTCTGCGCATTCATCACATATTCTTAATCTGTATATCGTCACTGATAATTTACATTTTTTTAAACGGCAATAACTTAAAAAAGATCCATATTATCTCTAGCAATAAATTAATTAATAACATATGAGCCCCATTACGCAGTATCTGTTTTACATTTTAATATATCAGTAAAGAAGTAAACAGGATAATTACCCAGTTTATTTTAATCTTAGAACATTATCACCATCGCTTATTAGTTATGGTACTGCCTTTTTACCCGGTTACGGCAAAACCACAAGGAAGTATTATGGAATATTAATTTTTAAAGGAAATAATGGTTATTGCTGAGCCTAGAACTTTCTGTTGTTCCTTTAAGAAAGAATTTAGGGGAGTATGATTTTTAATTTGCAGTGTGTTCTTCGAAAGAGTCTATTGCATTGCATAAGCAATAATATTTATTATAATATTTATTAACATTTGGGGTCGATTTTGAAGGGATCATGTCTTGTATAAACATTAATTAAAATTTATTATCATTATCTCTATGTATTGACGACTTATATGCATTTTTATATGCCAATTAGATATTATTATTATTATTATTATTATTCAGTGAGATAAAAATTTGACACCGTTGACAATTTTTGCATTTTCAACACAGAATTACACCACAATTGCGCAAAATTTATACAAGTGTTAAAGCAGAATACAAGTTAGTACCAAACGCTGTAGACAAATACCTACTTGAATAGTAAACTTTGTTATTTTACACAAAGAACGTGAATTGTGAAAACTGAGTCAATGCAATAATATGCTTTCCAGTTTCAGGTAAATTGTGTAATAATTGTTGTTTCGTTTCAGTGATTTACAGTTTTATTTATTCATTGTGAATTATTATTTTTATTTCATGTTATTAGAAGTTTGAATAGGTCATATGCATGAGATTCCAAATTGGTTTAAATTTTTATTTCGAAATATATTTTAGTTCTTGATCATATCGTAATGGTTATTTTATTAATCTAATCACTGAAAAAAATACAAATAATAAAAAAGAAATATAGAAAATACGCGCTATTTTCGAATTTTCAAAACGCAGTGTGACGTCAGAATATATATCAATAACAGTTTCCATGGCGACTGTGTCGTCTCACAGTAAGATTATGTCAGTATTTAGAGAAAACAAACTTCATTTAGAACATTGACAATAGGTCATATGCATAATTTTTTTTTATATTTTTAATAGATTATTTAGTCAACCATAATACGGAAAAAAATTGATAATCATTTAAAAATGTAATATTATCATAAGAAAAAAAATATTAAATTCCACATTCAAAAATAGACAGTTTAAACAATCGGCCATGTTCGCGGGCTTATGTGACGTCATGATATACGATGCATGCCAACCTTGATGTCAAATTGTCAATGTTCTAAATGAAGTTTATTTGTTGTTTTCTCTAAATACTGACATAATCTTACTGTGAGACGACACAGTCGTCATGAAAACTGTTGTTGATATATACTCTGACGTCACGATGCGTTTTGAAAATTCGAAAGTAGCGCTTATTTTCTACATTTCTTTTTTATTATTTGTATTTTTTTCAGTGATTAGATTAATAAAATAACCATTACGTTATGATCAAGAACTAATATATATTTCGAAATAAAAATTTTAACCAATTTGGAGTTTTATGCATATGACCTATTTGGTTGACATGCATCGTATATCATGACGTCACATAAGCCCGCGAACATGGGATTGTTTAAATTGTCTATTTTTGAATGTGAAATTTAATATTTTTTTTCTTATGATAATATTACATTTTTAAATGATTATCAATTGTTTTCCGTATTATGGTTGACTAAATAATCTATTAAAAATATTAAAAAAAAAACATGCATATGACCTATTCTTTTGTAGACCAGTATTTGATATGAATTTCAACTTCATTTCCTAGCCGATCGTATAAAAACAAGAGTCTTGCCGGACGAACCACAAAATGATTATATTAAGTGTTCCTATTTCTCATTATTTAAGCGATTAAATATTTTGTCATTGCCATGTCAATATATATACAGTTGTTTAATTATTGTTAAAAACAATATGAACAATTTCAATAATCATACTGTGTTGCATAATCATGATACTAGGAAAAAGTTAAATCTTTGCCTACCATTACACAAATATGCTAAGACTACATACGGACCAAATTTGTATGGTGTAAAATTTTTTCATAAATTGCCATTGGAAATAAGAACTTTAGAAACAAAATATTTTAAAAGAAATGTGAAAAAATTGTTATTAGAAAATTGTTTCTATAGCATAAAGGAATTCCTTGACTGTCAGCATGTACATTAATTATGTAGGAATGACAATAAATTATTATTATTATTATTATTCTAAGGCACCGAACCCTAAAAATGGGGGAGTCCCGTTAAATACAGCAAAATATTTAGTCACATTAACGTGGCCGCATACACATTACCTTGAAATAAAAACGCGGCTTCCACGACATTGTCATATAAAAAAAGAAACAATATATTAACATTAATTTAGGTCGTAGTGAAATCTACATATAATGGTTCTGTAGGTACTTTTAAAATACAGGTGGATATGTAAATAAACTTATAGCGCACGCGAGTATCTTTTTAATTTATGCAGAAATGCACAACAATTTTTAATAACTATACGCGGAATAAATTATACTAGAGTGACCTGTGCGAATTATTCGCACTAAATAAGTATAATAATTATCAAAAAATATTTTTTAAATATGATTGGCAGGTATTCAATTCGTTTCTAATTTTGCACACTGCTTATATAACGTTCTTCTTTTTGTTGTATTACAATATGAAGCTCAGATGACAGATCGAAGAAATATTTTACTAAAATTGTCATATAGAGGCGCAAGTAGCAAAAGCGTTGAGCTAAGCCGTCACATGGCATCATGCAGCATTGCTGTGACGTTGTTCAGCGTTGCTCGCTATTTCAAAATTAAAGCCGTCGGATGGCAGTATGCAGTATTGTGTCTGTTGTATTACAATATGAAGGTCAGATGACAGATCGAAGTGTTGACGTTATTTCAAAATTAAATCAATTGAAACAGCGAGCAACGCTGAAGAACGTCACAGTAATACTGCATGATGCCATCTGACGGCTTAGCTCAACGCTTTTGCTACTTGCGCCTCTAAGTATATGACAATTTTAGTAAAATATTTCTTCGATCTGTCATCTGAGCTTCATATTGTAATACAACAAAAAGAAGAACGTTATAAGCAGTGTGCAAAATTAGAAACGAATTAAATACCTGCAATCAAAAATAATTTTGTAAAGTGATAATTATTATACTTATTTAGTGCGAATAATTCGCACAGGTCACTCTAGTATTATAAAGTTACTATAACGGATTATTTTATAAAATACCACGAAACAAAATATTAGAGGTCTTCCATTTAAATATGGATTGTGATAAAAGTTTATTAGTACTCAAACACAGTGTAACTAATTAAATTATCGACACACATTGTTTACTTGGAAAATATGACTAATCAATAATTCCAATAGAAAAATATCAGCAATTCTCAAATTTACACAGTTTTTGGCATAGAATTATATATGTTACGGGCATAGTTCGCAGCATATCGATATTGCCCGGGCTATGTCCTTATTACTGCTCGACGAGGTCCGCAAAAAATGTTGATTGGCAGATTGAAATCCATCTTCGCAGCCATTGCGTCAGCCAGCGCAAATCCCAGCGGCAAAACCAGCCTCGTGTGCAACGGCCATTAATTTCAACTTAGATTATTTATTTGCGAACAATTAAAATTTAAATGACTAGTTCCTGTTTACCAAAATTTTTAAGAGTAAAATTATTTCGATTTAGCCTATGACTGACTTTAATAGTCATTCTGTGTTTGCTGAAAATTTTAAGAGAAACATTTTGTGTAACGTTCACAGTCTGTTTAGTGAGTAGCTATTTAATAGTTTCCTTATAGCTTTTTGTTGCTAAAATAAACTGTTTTAACCGGCAATTATTAGAACAAAATGTCATTGAAGCCGCCCATGGGTCTAAGAATATCTTTAGCTTTAACGAAAGGCGATTCTATATAAGTTATGTCATCCTCGCAGTGCTTCCACATTTAAAACATTTGAAAAACAAAAATGCGTACGCATTGCGTGAAAACAAAAAAATGCGCGAAATCATTTGTCACTCTGCCAGAAATAACAAAACTTTAAAACAAACGCGATGTGTTTTCATTTGTTAATTTGTCTAGCCTAATAATGTTTTAAGAATTTAAAATGTAATATTTATATGTTCGGAGTCACATTCTAATACTTTCATATTAATTTTCTATTATTTAAAATTGACTTTAAAAGCTATATTTGATGTTTTTACGCGCGGATGCCTAGGGGAGAGTTGCCGTATAACCCAGATATTAGACATAAAAAAATAATGTAGGTACTACATAAACTTAAAAAATATTCTCAGTTTTGTTTTCTATATCCAGCACGTGAATACGAACCAAGGGAACCAAGGATCATTTACTGCACTGGTTTCCAAACTTATTTGGCCTACCACCCCCTTCCCAGAATAAAATATTACTCAACGCCCCCTGGAAATTATTTTTTTTTAATTTTAATAAAAAATAAACAGAGAGATATATGATTTTTTGTTTCTACCTTTTTTGTA
Organism: Xanthostigma xanthostigma; assembly: GCA_963575645.1. Classification (NCBI taxonomy): domain Eukaryota; kingdom Metazoa; phylum Arthropoda; class Insecta; order Raphidioptera; family Raphidiidae; genus Xanthostigma; species Xanthostigma xanthostigma. The sequence goes on along the minus strand of OY754466.1, from coordinate 815,561 downwards.
AAATATAGTAAAGAAAGGTGTAAATTAGAAACATTGAAAGTTTGAAATTATGAAACTATTTATTGAACACAGAATTCATCGCCCCCAAATGCACATGTGGTCATCACCGCCCCCTTGGATCGCTGCAGCACCTACTTTGGGAATCACTGATTTACTGCTATATATAACTACCTTAAAAAGACGGGTTGCACTCCGGGAGTGCCGGCAGAAGTGAAAACAATGGTTTGTATCATAGATTGCATTTTTATGTACGATATTTCAACGCTAGATGTCTAACGTTGTATAAATAAAAGTTTTCGTCTTACGCATTTTCGATTAGTCTTACGAATTTTCGATCAGGTCACGTGTCCTGACGCGAGTTTAACATTTTTTACCCATTACAAAAAAAGTGTACAACGCCGCTAAAGAAGTTTTCACTTAAAAAATGTTTCCAAAATGTATGATCAATCAAGAGTCAAAAGATGCATACTATTATTACAAATAATCCATGTTTTACAACATCAAACAACTACACTAATTCGTAATCAGGCTATTGTCAGTCAGCATATTTATAATATGCGAGTTTTCCAGAGAAAGCAACGATCGATAAGGGAGGTTTTAACTTTTCCCTACGGAACGAATTTGAAACGGCTGCGATAAGATACGGAAAGAATTTCGGCGCCAAGTGGCAACGTCCCCGCCAAAAAAATATAAATTATATGGCGTCGTTGAACTGGCGCGACGCTCAGTGCAGTGACGTTCGTTCACTAACCTATTTATTATTCATTTAACTGGAATTTCGCACATGTTCGTTACGATTAAAATTCTACTATGGACATAGATTTTTTCAGATTCAGTTACGAGGGTTAAAAAATACAGATTCTTTTTGACGTGATAACGTCTTATAAATTGATGAAACACCGGCTGCATGCACGAAAAAGTGTCACGTTCCGCGCACGATCGGCCCAAGTTTGACAGCTACTAAAATTTAGGTTATGTATTATTAAATATGATATTCGAGCGGAATACGTTATCACGTAAAACTATCGTCCGTAAACCGACTTTACCAGACAAGCATTTTTTTAACGATAATTCGAGTACAGTAAGTATTGATTTTGTCGTGTTTTTTTTTTTAAAGGATTATTTTGCAACTGCATGAGAAGCAGCTATTTTATACAGGAGGTCGTGCAAAAATAGACTTACGCAATTGTTGATTTATGAATACCGATCACTCATGTTTTAAAATCAATAATTTCCTGACATTTACGAGTTTCTGCAGCTACTAAAGTTTCCGCTATAAAATAACAATTGATGATTGTATTATAGTTGATTTTCACGATTAAAACAAAACAATCTCCAATAACCTACTTTATACAATTTTTTTTTGCGAAATTGAAATATTCGTCACGTTATTAAAAAACTTTATAAAAAAAAACTATAGAAATCTAGACGGAACACGCTGACCTGAGAAGATGAATTTGAACAAAGAACTTACTGAAGGCGCGGATTTTCAATTTTTGATCACATCAGGACAAGATCTATAACAAGTATTTCGTAAAAATTCACAGATTAATCATATTTTGCTGGGATCTGTTAGACACCAGAACAAACAAAAACAATTGTACCTAACTAAACTAATATATAAAGCTGAAGAGTTTGTTTGTTTGTTTGTTTGGTTGAACGCGCTAATCTCAGGAACTACTGGTTCAAATTGAAATTTTTTTTTTGTTGCATAGCCCATTTATCGAGGAAGGCTATAGGCTATATAATATCACGCTACGACCAATAGGAGCGGAGCATCAATGAAAAATGTTGCAAAATGTAACTCAAAATTTGTCCGTCCGACAAAAACTTTTGAACGGTAACTGCGATCATCATTTTTGGACACGATATTCATCTTGGTAAACTAAGATGAATGTGCGTACTCATCCGTTCTTTTGCACCCGGGTGAAACCGGGACGGACCGCTAGTACCTTTACAAACCTTTTAAATTCTACTAAACAATTTCAAACTTGTAGATACTGCAATGTATACCTATACCTACCTACATCAATTTTAAATCCAAATTAAAATTTAAGTATAGATCCACAAAGATCCGTAGCTATTATTTAACGTGAAGGCCACTGGTATAATTTATTTATGTAAACCAATTATCATATAATTACTTTATAAGAAAAACGTTGTTTACTATTTATTTATGTAGAAATGATACTGTTTACAGTCATGTAACCGGAATTCTACATACATAAAATTACAGTTTAGCGGTTAGAACCTTGACAATAGATTGTTTATTCGCATTAAAAATGTATCCGCCAATTAAAGTTTGTAAGTTGTTGGCTAAAGGAAAACATTACCTACGCCACTGCTGTCCAGACACGAAACAAAGAAAAACAACCCTTGTTTGAAAACTACGTTACGATGGCAACGGTTGGCGACACGGAAAACAAATCACGCGCAATAATTGATTGAAAAATTAGAAAAAAAGAATAACAAAGTGTAATAACTTTGCATAAGACGAACCGGAAGAAATTCATTCATGTGAACTATTTCAACTTTTCAAGGTCGCTCTTGAAGAAGTTTTTTAAATCCGGAGAGTTCAATGCTTTCAAGAAGTACCTAACCCAAAAAAAATACAAAAAAAATGAGCTTACCTTAACATTTTTTTACAGACGGGAAACTTATCTTGAAAAACACTGCACTATAAATGATTATCTCGTCATTTAACAGATTAATCTAATTACTAATTAAAATATTCAGGAACTGTCAATTACACCACAATAGTAAAATTTTATCTCACTGAAAAATATGTAATCTTTAAATAATTACGTAAATGAGTAAAATATTTTGTAAGGACACTTTTTTTAAACCTGCCACAATCCCGGATGACTGACTTCGCTACAATAAAAACCAAAATAAAGTCATAAAGATTCATGCTTGCTTTGTTATGCCCAGTCAGCTGAGTGGGGCTATTGTATGTGTACTTTAACTTGTTGTCTGCAAGCAATACATAATGCGATCCTTTTTTAACACGATAACTCTGCAATACCAGTTTTACTGTCTTCGTCTGTTGCGATCGATGCCATGCGTACTAAATACGTGAAAGTGTCATTTACAGAAATGTCAAAGTGAAATTTGTTTATTTCTGTTAATTAGATTCGTTTCTTGCAACACACAATGGCTATCTATGACAATAAGCATTGGCTTTTGTCGCATATAAGAAATTCTTTTATTTCTACGGATGATACAGGTTAGATGAATGTTTCGTTTGTAGAGGTTATGGTTGCTACCTTGTAGTAATCATTTGTTAATAAACAAAAATAATCTTCATTTCTTTCATAAACGAGGAAAGTGTATTTTTTATAGGAATGTGCGAAATGGTAATGGCAAACGAAGATTTTCCAAAACAGTTACCGAAACTATCGAAATTTGATATGTATCCTGGTTTTGATGATAGCACTGATGAAGATGACATGGATGATTATAATGATTCGTTTGATATTCATTTCAATTATTTTGATAACGGAGCTTACAGACAAAGATCTAATACAGCTCAACATTTGGAAAAAATGAACATTGCTCGTAAAAAAGCAGCAAAAATAAAAAATATAAAGTGGGAACCGTGTTTAAGAGAATTGACCCAGGATGAAAAAGATGAACTATTCACCAAAAAAACCGATTACGCTTCCAAAACAAAAGAAGTGAAAAATGACAAACACACATCGTTATTGACTGAACAGATATTAAAAACGGCAAATTTACCAAATAATCCCTTTATTGAATATTCAAAATTTGATGGTTGTGCCAGAGTTGGTATACAAACTAAAAAATTTAAAATTTTTATGACAATGTTACCAGAAAGCGAAAGAAATTATCCTCTCCCAATCTGTATTATTGCCACAGCTAGGATACAAGACCTCATCGGGCTAACATTATTGAAATACACGTAAGATTTTTTTTAAATTCTTGCAATTTAAAATTCAGACTAATATTTTTAAATTGAAAATCGTATTTTCATAGCTTCTAATATTTTGTTAAATTATCTGACATTACTTGTGATTAAATGTTTTCTCCTACTTAAAATATTAAAGAACCAATTATCAAAACCAACATTTTGACGTGATAACGTCTTATAAATTGATGAAACGAAAAAGTGTCACGTTCCGCCTGAGCCTGAGCGTGCAAGCGAGAGCGCGGTATAAGCGATAGAGAGGCACGATTGGCCCAAGCGTCGGCTTGTACGCATTTCAATGTTTCTTTATGACGTTATCACGTAAAACTATCGTCCGTAAACCGACTTTACAGACAACCAATTTTTTTTTTACAGGATGAGTCACAATGCTTACAACTTCAAATCATTATCACACTATGGACTTTTTATTACAGAAGATGATGGAGAAGTAGAGGGAGATTTCCCAGCGCTTGATCCTAGAGAATGCGTTGCTAAATTTTGTTTCGCTTGTCTTGGTTTAGTCGAATACAAGCACCACAAGAGCACTAGTTTCGAATCCAACGACACAAGTGGTCTACATAAAGACTCGCTCGACAGTCCAGACGATAAGCCGAGTGAGTATTTGGAACCTTTTCAATATAAAAATTAAAATTTGTTTACTAAAAACGCGTCCGATCGTCAATGAGTTCGTTCTTGCCTTTGCGTAGGTCTGTTCTCTGCTTTATTCAGAGGCCTTATTTTTTATGTAATTGTACTTTAAAAATTAGACAGTTTATATTTTATGCAGTTAGTTCAAATTAAAACTGCATTAGATGAAAGATGATTTGACAAGTCTATAAAAAAGATCCGCGATTATTAAGGTAAGTACCAACAGTTAGAGATTCTCCCTGTTAAAGAATTTGGTTTTTAAAAAATATACTAAGAGACGTTTCACGCTTTATATTAGTTTCACTTGTAAGTTTGTATGTACGTTTGTAATCTCCATTTGGACTACAGCAAGTGGTTTATATAGTGGTATAATATGCCAGCAGTGTAAGTACAATGGGTAGCCGTGCGGTCTAAGGCACGGGTCTTCGCTGAAGTTAACTCTCGGTATCACAGGTCGTGGGTTCGAATCCCGTCCACGCCGAAAAAAATATTGTTTTTTTTTCGGCAAATTTTTGACAATAAATCGAACTAAAAAGTGGAAAATAAATATAGTTTAAAAAAAACTAAAAAACACGCTTTATATCAAACTAAAAAGTGAAAAATAAATATAGTTTTAAAAAAACTAAAAAACACGCTTTATATCGAACTAAAAAGTAAAAAATATTTTTTTTTAAATAAGCTTAGAAAGCGTGGGGCGCTCGATGTACGAAAATGTGGAACAAAGCGCTCCACGCTTTTTAAGCTTGTTTTAAAAAAAAATTGGTTGTCTGTAAAGTCGGTTTACGGACGATAGTTTTACGTGATAACGTATTCCGCTCAAATATCATATTTAATAATACATAACCTAAATTTTAGTAGCTGTCGTACTGCGCTCTCGCTTGCACGCACAGGGTCAGGCGGAACGTGACACTTTTTCGTGCATGCAGCCGGTGTTTCATCAATTTATAAGACGTTATCACATCAAAAATTATTTTTTACTTTTTAGTTCAATATAAAGCGTGTTTTTTAGTTTTTTTTTAAACTATATTTATTTTAAATTAAATATAAGACACTGTTATTAACCGTATACTTCAACTTTAATTAGATTCCTATGAAAAACCGTTTCAAGAGTGACCTTAACCTCACTTTGGATTTTTTTAGCGTTAACTAAGCCACGGCAATCGATACAAAATCCTGAAGATTTAGAAAAACTATACAGTGTCAGAAAAAAAATGGAAGCTCCTACATATCAGTCGTATAGAGTACACATTGTAAATAAAGTTAGGGCAAAAACTGAAGTTCAGTTAGGAATCAGTGGTGAAAAAATCGAAATTGATCCGATTCAACAGAAAAATACGAAATTTTGGGTGCGGCAAAAAGCTGTGAGTTATCAAATGGACAGTATCGCGTGGTGCGAAGTACTTGAATCAAAAAGTAACAGAACCACATTTCGATTGGTGTACAGCTTGTCTCATGGAAGCAGCCATCCATCGGATACCGGTTTAGGTTAGTGAATCGGAACTGTTTTGTGGAAAAAAGATTTCTTAAAAATAATAAATTTATTTTGCAGGTACGAGTCATTCGCCGATGCTTCAAGCATCGGCCAGTTTTAAACATCACGATTTTGAAACGGATCAAATAACTGCCGAAGAAATCGTACGCAAAATTAATCACATTTTAGAGTTGCGGTCCAGCACCAGCAGGAAAGAATATTTACTTGTCCGAGAACGCAAATTAAATAAAAAGCGTAACTTTCCATTAAAATAATATTGTACTTTAATTTATATATTATGTAATATAAAACAATAAATTGTAATTGCTTATAATACGCGCCATGGATCTAACAGGTTCGGAAGTTAGTCGCAAAGGCACATTTTAGAGCCATTGATACTTCCACCAGCTACCTGCACGAAACGTGCGCTCGTCGGTGATTGGCCGTGATCGCTCGTTGCCTTTGTCGCTCTCCTGCTTTAAAGTACAGTCGAGTACGCTATTGTCAAGTTGTTATTGCTATTTTAGTTTTGTTGAGTTGCGAGTTTGTAGTTTTCCAACAGACTACAAGCGCAAGCCCGCATTCGCGTCTAATACCCGAGCCTTTTAGATTCGTGGCGCGTATTATACTTTTTAAAAGAAATATAGTATGACCAAGTAGTTGGTTTATACATCGTTTTTTATCAACTCGTCTATTTCGGATTGCAAACAAATCTGTAATTCGATCGCTTTCAATACTTTATCGACACACACCAACGACGCATTTGTCATATTTTCAACGTTTCTTTTCTTCACTGCTACTGAAATTGCTAATTCTTTTAAATCGTCAACTTCTGCATCAAATTTCGCAAAATTTGGCCGATTTTTCATAAAATCCTTATCTTCATCAGTTAAAAAATGTTCATAACTATCAATTTCTCGTGGAGTCATTCGTTGTCTGTAACAGAATACATAAACTGTAAAGGTGGCACTTCACATGGCTATTTGTGTTCGCTATTGGGTGTTTGTTGTATTTGGCAAAATATATGACGTTCAAGGCAAATATGCAAATAGAGGCAAATACGACCATCCACACATGGCAGTCAAATAGCAAACACACAAACATTTGGCAGCAGAACGAAAGGTTCAAAATTCCAGGAATTTTAGCACTGTTTCATTGTCCTAATTCATTTTCAATAGTAATTGTTCCAGTTTTTGCTCACAGCACAGACACAAAAATACTGCACGTCCGTACAGGTTCACGGCGCGTGCGCTTCTGAATATGGCCATTGTGTGGACGGTTTATTTGCGTATTGGCCTATTTGACTCCTTTGATGTGCGTCGAAAAACCGACAAGCGCACGATTACGCGTATTTGGTAATTGGTATTGGCCTTATTTGTCAAATAGACAAATAAGGCCAAAACTTTGTCAAATAGACCCTCCACACTTGGTAATTGTTTGCCAGATATGCCAAATACACAAATACAAATAGCCATAGCGTATTGGTAACAGAATTCTGTAAATATTTACTTTTTTAAATCATGGTATTTAACTTTTAGTTGTTCTAAAGTTTGTTTCCACTTTGTTTTTTCTGATTTTAATTTCTCAAAATAGTTATCGAAGATTTCTTGTGAACTTGCATTCAAATCAACACATTGAGCGACATGGTTGGAAACGATTGATTTTCCAAAAAACGAAGATCTTCTTCTGGCTTTAACTTTTTCTGCCAAACTTCTTTCTAAACTCTCTATGTTTACGTCACTATCATCCATTTTTGCAGTTAAGATTCTGAAATTGCAAAACTCTGTATGTAAGTACATAACCTTAAAAACTATTTGTAGGTCGCAATGAACATAATATTATAAAACTTTACAAAATGTATATTTTATGATTGAGTAAAAAAACTAATAGATTTATTGACAACGCTAGATTTACCTTTTATCTTATCTTCACACTCTTACGAAACTTTAGTTAACCGCCAAAAAACGTTGTTTACAAAGTTATTTTTTGAAAAATACAGTATGAACACACACTAACTGCATTATTTGCTGTACCATACGAAAAAATAAGTGTTATATTTCAACAAAATTCACAACTTCATAAAAATATATACAACAATCTATCAAGGAATCTAAAATTTACAATTGTATAGGTACTCAGTTCTCAAAGTTTACAAATCGCAGATGCTGTCATAAAGTGCGCTTCCGTTTACGTAAGTGATGTGTACTTTATTATGACGCTGAAAAGTCATTTTGTTTTTGTTAAAATAAGTTAAATAATATGCCAAGGGGTAGCGGTTATTGTATAGTTGCCGGCTGTGAAAGTAAAGCCCATAGAAAATTAAATGTTGCTAGTTTTCATCGTTTTCCTAATCAAGGTGAAAATTTCGTTAATATAGAAAATAAATTTGGAAATTTGGAAAAAGTTGATAGACTCAAAGCATGGAAAACCGTTTTAAAAATGAAAGAAGTTAACCAGTTTATGAAAGTGTGCTCATTGCATTTTAAAAACGAAGATTATTTTCCACCAAGTAAGTTTAATATTTTACAGTACCTAGAATCTGGTTTATATAATAATATATATTTATAATAAAAACTAATCTTTGCAATTCGGCACAGCGGCTGTAGCAAAAGCTAGGCGTTTAAAGAAGACTGCCGTTCCATCGTGTAATTTGCCCAGCAGCTCTGGAAAAAAAATAAATATAAATGCACAAACTGACCAAGCACAATTTCAAAAACGCGTAATGGTAAGTGATTTTTTAAATATCTAGTGTTTCAAATCAAAGATAAAATTTTGATAGTTTTAAAAAGCAGCGTACATCATTTTTGACGTGATAACGTCTTATAAATTGATGAATCACCAATCTTATAAATTGATAAAATACCGGCTGCATGCACGAAAAAGTGTAACGTTCCGCCTGACCCTGTGCGTGCTTTTCTCGAAAACGGCCCTAACGATTTGGATGAAATTTACTGAAAAGGGATTTTGGGGGGCAAAAATCGTTTTAGCTAGGTCTCATCTCTCGAAAAAATCGTTTTCATACAAATTTTATCATTATAAAAATCAATTTTTTGACGTATGAAAATACTTAAATATTGTAAGTAGGTTTTGGAATTTTATATAAACAATGAAACAATTGTTTTCAAAATATTATGACAGTTAATCTTTGAGACTTAAAATAAATACGAAAGAAAGAAAGTTAAAAAAAAAACAATTATATTATAGGTGGTGAGTAATTTTAATAAATAAAATTAACTTAAATTTGAAGCAAAAGATGCAATATCATAGATTCGAATTATTATAATTATTATATAAATTTAGGTTATGTATTACGGAATACGTTATCACGTAAAACTATCGTCCGTAAACCGACTTTACAGACAACCAATTTTTTAGGGCTAATTTACGTAATTTGCATTGATTTTATTAGTAGAAATTTTGTTCCAAAATATGTATTGAAGGAAATTTATTTGGTTGGGGAACAATAGAAATTAGCTTTACCAAAGTATCGCTTTATATAATTTTCGAAACGTTGACCACAAGCGATACTTTGGAAAAGCTTATTTCTATTGTTCCTCAACCAAATAAATCTCCTTCAATTGATTTTATTCCTACTTAAACAACAAATTATTTGTATGTTTTTCTTACAGACGGAAAGATCCGAAAAAATTAAATCTTCTACCAACCATTGTGCATACCTCAATTGCTTCCACACCAGATATCAAAATCAACAGTCACGAGGCTTTAAATTTCCTACTAATAAAGAAAGACGCCGAGCATGGATAGAAAATTGCGGGAATCGTACGTTATTTAACGTACCGGATTATTTATTAAATAATCGATATATATGTAACAGACACTTTACAGATGAATCTTTTAAAAATTCAGAAAAAAAGTCTTTAAATGCAAACGCGGTACCCATAAAATACGATACTGATAAACAAATCGAGACCGGGAAAAAAAGTTATTGCGCGGACGATAGTTCGACTCCTTCTGATGAAAATTTTGACGATGTCAGTTCCAATACAGTACGGTCTAGTTTAAAAGACGACTTTAAGGTTGAAGATAATTCACGTGAAAAAACAAGCAGCGACTGCGATGAAACGAAAAACAATTTTACGAACATAAACATCAAATGTGAGGTACCAGACTTTAATTTTACAGAATGTGAAGATTCAAAAGCAGGTTTAGAAAACAGTAAAGCTACTGTTCTAGAGATTAAACCTGAAGCTGTGTGGTTAACGGAGAAATCCGATCTTGATACGAACTCTGATTTGAAAATAAAGTGTGAGCCTGTCTTTGATTCATTTGAGGATGAAATGTATATTAAACAAGAAACGTGATTGTTCGATTTGTTTTCATAACACTAAGGTGACAACAGAAGTATATGCATGTAACTTATATTTAGTTTTAAATGTTATTTTTTGTAATCTTTATTGCAATTGATTAAACAAAAATGCAATAAATACGCGCGAAATATAAAATATCAAAACGCAATGCTATTGATTCGACCGTAGTGTGACGGCAAAAAACACGTAAACATATGCAAATTTATTTTAAAAAAAAGACGGGTTGCACTCCCGGAGTGCCGGCGGAAGTGAAAACCTAGATGTACTTAAACTAAATTTTGCTAGTAGCAATATAAGTTACATGCAGTGCAAAAAATTATAAGCTATAAACTTTGACAACACATTAAGAGATGTCGCTATGCATCCAGGTTTTGTAAAACTACACATTTATATAATTACATGCAGCCAGTCACTGGATGTAATTTTTTAAATTTGTAGTTTTACGAAACCTGAGTACATGGCGACATCTCTTAAGGTTTTTGCATTGCATGTAACTTATATTGCTACTGACATCTAGCGAATTTTAGTATATGTACTGCCGAAGCAAGTACGGTAGACCGTCTGAACAACTCGTCAGGGTCACGTGACCCTGACGCCTGACGCGTCAGATCTGACGCGAGTTTAACAGTTTTTACCCATTACAAAAAAAGTGTATAACGCCGCTAAAGAAGTTTTCACTTCAAAAATTGTTGACATGTTATATGACGTCACAAATCTCCCGCCCAAAAATGGCGCGTTTAAACCATCAAAATAGCTTGCCCAAAAAGAATATTTATTTTTTAATTCAATAAGAATGTTTTAATGAATGATTTCATGTGTTTTAAAACTTTTAATATGATGAAGCGAATTTAAAAATGATTTTATTTTTGTTTTTGCGCCTGCATGTAGGCAAATCCCTTTACCTATAGTAATCGCTCTGCCTACATACAGTGCTATTAATTTTATTTTTTTTAAATCATATTTTATTACTTGCATAAACCTTCAAATTTTATAATTTAATGAATTGAAGGGGCAGCTAAGGTCGCCTGACAGGCATTCCTTGACGAGAATTTTTCATTTTTACCGTCAGAAGTTTGCGTTTCTTGCATCCTACCCGATCCTATTTAAATTCTGTCAATAATTCTGTTAGAATTACCTTTTTTGAAGTGAAAACTTCTTTAGCGGCGTTGTACACTTTTTTTGTAATGGGTAAAAAATGTTAAACTCGCGTCAGATCGTCAGATATGCGTAAGACGAAAACTTTTATTTATACAACGTTAGACATCTAGCGTTGAAATATCGTACATAAAAATGCAATCTATGATACAAACCATTTTGATCGAAAATTCGTAAGACGTTAATATTCAAAATTTCACTTCCGCCGGTACTACCGGAGTGCAACCCGTCTTTTTTTAATTGATTTTTGTCGCTATTTATTGATTCATTTTTGTAATAATTTTTTTAGTTTTTTTGTTAATTACCAAGGAAGTATATTTTTATTTTGCAAATACATTATTATTTATATTCTGTTAAATTGTGTTTTTTTTCTATTTTTTTTATGATCTACGGGGCGTTTACCTTTATTTTTTATTTTAAACGCCACAATGAAAATAATTGATTGTAAATATTTTCAAAAATTGTGCATATACTCTATTGTTTTTAAACTAATCAATTTAAAAAGTAGCAAATTTATTAAGGAGAAACTATATATAATTTGTTATAATATACCTATTAGTGAGAAACCACCTAACACGTTATTGATTGTAATGTGGAAAAAAATGATTGACTTGAGTCTTGATCTGAAACAATAGAACAAATGTATTTTCAACCCATCGGTGCTAATCGACTCATCTGACCTCATTTCGTACCAGCTATCGATCAATCAGAACTCTTTTTACATTTACACGGCTGAGCAGCATAATAAGAGACGCTCGGCGTGAGAAATATGAACTAAAAACACGTGGGTAAAATTAGTTGAAAATAGATGGTGCTGAAAGTACATTACTCTGACTAACATCGTCGCACATCAAATGTCAGAATTTTATAATTTTAAACATTATTCTTTATTAATAAACAAAACGTGTCAACCTATTTAATCCATTTATCCTTCCTCTAAATTGAAAATATGAACTGAAAAAACAAATATTTTAAACACCGCGGACATAAGTATCCACCGTGAACACAAGCGTGTCAAACTTCTTTTGTTTCTTTTTACCGCTCTTTTTGGGGAATCACTAATTAAATTATTACGTTGGCTATGCTTATTGGTTTGAGTCCCTGTTGTGTCGATACCTTTAAATAGCGGAAACATCACAAAATCGGTTTGCGTCCGTAGCTATGTTTTACCTTTCGTTCAAGATGGTTTCTACGATGCCGCCATCTATTAGTTGATGCCTTTAAGTCGCGAAGTTTTACTTCAAAAACTTCACATAATATAATATAGACACACATAGAGGAATTAAAGGCATTGAAAAAACAATAATTAATATCTATAGCTTTTATTTAATACATGTTCAAAGGACATGATAAAAAGCATTTTTTTTCTGTACAAACAATACGTAACGTGTAGTAAAAAATAAAATAAAGAAAATTCTATAAATATAAAAACGTAACTAATCTTTCCAAAATACTTGATACGCCATACCAAAAATATTATATCCACGTTACAAAAAAATATACATATCTATATATACAAAAATTTATGCTATCACAGTTTTGTACCTTTTTATCAAGTTCGTAATTTTGGAAAGATTATAAAAAAAGAGTCTCTATTTAGTTAAAATTGAAGACACATGCCAAATGGAATTCGTTATTCGTTCTCCATGGACAGGGCCGTAATTAGAACCTCGGGGGCCCCGGAGCAAGAAATAAAATTGGGACCCCTACGTAGAATTTAAAAAGTGCTTAAATTATTATGACATAAGATTGTCATTGGTGTATTACATTGCTTTTAGTTGGGGGCCTCGGGGTACCGCCCCGCTTCCTCCATTCTCGGTGCGGCCCTGTCCATGGAAAATAAATTGTAGCACAATCGTCGGATTTATTTTTAAATTAAATTTTTATATTCTTTGTTGCATTTCTGTTGAAATAAATATAGTCTGCACGGCATTCAAAAAAAGTATGGTCACAATCAAACATCATTTTTGTGCAAAAAATTAATTCTTTATCGATTTTTCATATCATCACTTGGTGTATTTACGATTTCAAAGTCTAAAAATATGCTTACAGTTTTTATTTTTCTATATATTGAAAATAAATTTTTTAATATTCATCAAAGACTTGAGGCTAACAGTGTTTTTCTTTTCTTAAGCCACCAATTTCTACGTTTACAATACGCACCAGGTAAGAATCTGTAAAGTGGAACTTAATAAAGAATAAATAATCTTCGCAACACAATAAGTTCGTTCCAAGCAGCCGCGAACAGTAATAAAACCGTACACAGTCTTGTTACTGCGCAAGACTGTCTTGCGCAGTATCGATTTTTGAACTAGTGCGCAAATTAGTCTTGCGCAGTGACAAGACTTGTAGGTTCGTTCCAAGCAGCCGTGAACGGTAATAAAACCGTACACAGTCTTGTCACTGCGCAAGACTAATTTGCGCACTAGCTCAAAAATCGATACTGCGCAAGACAGTCTTGCGCAGTAACAAGACTGTGTACGGTTTTATTACTGTTCGCGGCTGCTTGGAACGAACCTACAAGTCTTGTCACTGCGCAAGACTAATTTGCGCACTAGCTCAAAAATCGATACTGCGCAAGACAGTCTTGCGCAATAACAAGACTGTGTACGGTTTTATTACTGTTCGCGGCTGCTTGGAACGAACCTACAAGTCTTGTCACTGCGCAAGACTAATTTGCGCACTAGCTCAAAAATCGATACTGCGCAAGACAGTCTTGCGCAATAACAAGACTGTGTACGGTTTTATTACTGTTCGCGGCTGCTTGGAACGAACCTACAAGTCTTGTCACTGCGCAAGACTAATTTGCGCACTAGCTCAAAAATCGATACTGCGCAAGACAGTCTTGCGCAATAACAAGACTGTGTACGGTTTTATTACTGTTCGCGGCTGCTTAAACAATGGTATCCCAACGATCTCGGTTTCAATTAAAATTGTCTTTTTATAGTCTTGTGCAAAAATTGAAAACACTCCCAGAGAATATGATAAAAACACAATGCTAATATTTATAATAGAATTTTTTATGTCTTTAATTTCGACAATGATAAACATTAAAAAATTTAATCGATCATTTAATTTCTAACAACGTCCGCTCAAGAAAATAAAATAGCGTCATCTTTTATAAACATAGACATCAGTTATGAACCTTTTTTTAAATTAACATCTTAAAAAATGCGCCCATCAATTGTGCAACACCCGTTATAAATTCTAAATTCAAAAGTGACATAGGTATATCTTAAAATTTAAAGAAACTAAACGTGGAAAAGTCGAAACGTCGTTAAAAACTTACAACTAATTAATCAATTAATTTATATTTTGAATTTCTATTTTTTGGGTCTACGTCTAACATAATAAATTGTTTGTTTTATATATAGAAAAATAAGTTCAGGACCCCATTATGATAAATTTGAATTTAGATATGAGAGTCGATTTTGCAACAATCCGAAACCGTCAGCAAACTGGCGACGCGTGCGAAGACTTAAACAAATGCGCATGCGTCGTCAGTTTGTTTACGGTTTCGGATCATTTATTAACTAAATTCAGTTGAAATTAATTAAAACTGATAATTATAATGCCGGCCCTGAAATAGTAATTTCGATTGAAATGTAACAGTCACACAAGTGAAAAAAAATCTGAGAATAATATCAACGATTAATAATTATAGCTTTCTAATTATATTTCACTGATGCAAAAACATTAAAACTAATTAAATATAAACACTGTAGTTGTTGAAAACTTTGGATTTTTGTTATAATAAGTTATAATAAATTAACCTAGGCTTATTCTAAATGAGGTTTTAGGATCTAAATTCCAGCGGAGGATCGGCAACATGAATCTGAAATTGAAATGAAATATGAAGCTTGTTAGCAATGGTCGTGGAGATTAGTTTTGTTAAATGCTAAAACAGGAAAATTCTTACGTTCGTTCGCATCAAAACAAGCTAGTAGAAAATTATTTTTTGTTAAAAAAAATAGCTTCACACAAAACGGGACGAGATTTTTAAAAAAGTCATCTTTCGGCCTCTTTGGCAGAGAGTTTGCACTGCAGGAGTTCCTTATACAGTATGTAAACGCGTAAGGTGCACATAGGGAAATTGGGAAAAAATACTTGGATCAGAGTTAGCCATGATTGCATTAATTGTTATTTCTATTGAATTATCGTGGTAATCTTGAGGATATCTATTTTATTTTGATCTATTTTTATTTTACTTGGCTTTTTTAATAATAAAAAGCTCTTATAAATCATTATTTTAATTTTTTTGTACAAAAATAAAACAAAAAAAACAACTCCATCTGTTTGGAAACATTTCATTCAAAAATTGTCTGACTGGTATGACGTATGCGCGTTGGTAAATCAGTGACCCAATGTCTTTAGGTTCAACACGAATAGGCGGAGATATTTGATCCGCACCATATTTAAGTATTTTTGGGAATTTAATGTCCCATTAATAAAAAAAAGTCCGATTATGTTGTAATGATTTGAATATTTTCTTCGGTAGTATACACATTCATTTTGCAAAAGAATATTATCTGTCAAATTGAAAAACAAGATTTCAAGGCTCATTTTGATCCAGTCATTTTTTCCCAATGTTAATTTCCCTATTAACGTATGTTTATGAATAAAAATATCGGCTAATTTTAAATGATATTAAAAATTGCAGACATTCGATAAATAGACAATAAATAAATACTGTAATACGGTAGAGCCGAAGACTCCACTACTGTTGTATGCTTCATCTCAATATGCTGCGGGTATCAGCTAGTGATTTTATAATTCATAATTAATTATTGTGTCGTCTCATCTTGACCCCATCGCAAAAGAGGATTTACAGAGGCTCCAGTGGTCAATTTTTTATACATATGGCGCTATTTCTAGTATGGTCAATGTTAAAATTAACAGCGCTGTTAAATCTTAATAGTATGGTAATCAATCGTTTCATAGTCACGAAAAAGTCCTATTTCATGTGAAACTCTAAGAAAAAATGAAGCAGACACCACAAAACATAAGAATTGCACAAACGCATGCATTCTACGTTAAAAATCGTTTAAAAATACCTGTCTTTGTTGAACTCTTTTAAAAACTCAATATTTTAAAAATCAATAACACTGTTAATAAAAAAACCGATGTAATGACATTATAAGTTAGTATTAAATTATTTAGTAAATTCGCCAAAATGTCTGTTAGTCACGGAAGGAAAAACAGTGTTTTCAGGAGGCATCTGTAAAAAAGGATTTAAAAATCAAGGACTTATAAACTATCTTAGAAGTCGTAAGAGCATGCTTCATCATCTCCTTTTCTAACCTTAAAAATTAGCTTGTAGACTATTCCAGCAAGAATTCCTCCAACAGTTGGTCCGATTAAATATACCTAAAAAACAGAAGAAAGCAGAAAATATCAGTTTTAAATACCGTAGTTCATTTCTTCATTTGTTAAACGTGATTTCTCAATTAAGCTATATGATTGAACTTTTTATAACCATTCCAACTCTACCCAATAAGTAATAATTAAGATTACATAAAGATTGACTCTATTCAATAAATAGAGTAACTGTGATCCATTGAAGTTAATGATGAGTATTTGGAAAGAATTCCGTGGCATAAGGATCGAAAATGAAGCAATACTGAGACTTTTTTAAACTTGCATTTAATACTAACGTTTCGATACGTTTTGTATCATCATTTGAACACTCTGAAGATGATACAAAACGTATCGAAACGTTAGTATTAAATGCAAGTTTAAAAAAGTCTCAGTATTGCTTCATTTTCGATCCTTATGCCACGGAATTTTTTCCAAACACTCATCAGTAATAATTAAGATCAAAGTTCACTTTTCAAAGTTTCGAGATAGTTTTTCGTTTTGAGTGTCCTGGAGTCCAAAAAGCATGTTTTGGCAATTCAAATTCATGTCACTATACATACCCATATATTGTCCCAAAGTCCTCTGACAACAGCAGGCCCCAGGGTTCTAGCAGGATTCATGCTTGAACCGGTATATGTTATCTAAAAACGATTAAAAAGTTGCATATTCTGTCTAAAATTGTTAACCAGTTGTTGAATGAGATTGTAAGATTATTATGACGCTCGAAGTTGTTGAAGCAGACCCATTTAAAAAGTAATTTAAAAAAATTTAAATAAATGAACAAAGAATATACAATTTGTCAATTTCTTTATTGTAGCACTTTCTAGTTCAGGATCTAGAAGGCTGTAACAGAAGACAGATTGATTGGTTCCATTCAGACAAAAAATTACATTGAATGGTCCTCAACCACTGTGGTTACATAATACAGTTAATTGTTTTGTTTTTTGTTTTTTTTTTGAAGTGAACTTCTTTAGCGATATATCTTTTTGAATTTTTGTGTAACATTAAAGCGGGGAAATACAAATGAAATCTCGGCAACGCAAAATGGCATGAATCATAAGTTTATTGGAGTTTCATATCCTGCGTGGACTTACGGGAAGGAGGCTTCCACGTTTTCTTTTTTTTTTCGATTCAGGAGTCTATATGTTACGGTTAATACAAGAAAGTATTTAATTCGCGAATTAATTGGCTAATTACCCGAATTAACCAATCCTTGACGTTGGTTAATTCGGGTATTAGCCGGTTAATTCGCGAATAAACTACTTTCTTGTATTAACCGTAACATATACACTGTTAGCCATAGATATATATGTTACGGCTAAAGGTAGGTGTGAACATAAACTAAGATTAGCCGGCTAAACTTAGGTTTATCTTTAGCTGCTCGAATATAAACCTAAGTTTAGCCGGCTAATCTTAAGTTTATGTTCACTCCTACCTTTAGCCGTAACATATATATTAATAGATAGCGGATGCCTATCCTTGAGCATTGTGCGGAATGATTCCAATTAAAAGCCATATGGAAGCCATTTTGTACGTGGAAAACGCCGTAAAAAGCGCGCGGGATTCAAAAAGATTAAATATTCTATAATATGATGTTAATGGAAAAACAATAAAACTCGCAGTAAACAGTGATATTACGCTCCAAAACCTATTTTTATACTGAAACGTTTCAAAAATTACAAAACTGAGCATAAATATAATATAAAAGCTTACATTTTACATTGTCAGATTGGCATCAATGCTTGTCAACCTTGATGCCAAATTGACAATTGTAAAATGTTCTAAGCTTTTACATTATATTTATGCTCAATTTTGTAATTTTTGAAACGTTTCAGTATAAAAATAGGTTTTGGAGCGAAATATCACTGTTTACTGTGAGTTTTGTCGTTTTTGTCCATAAAATCATATTATAAAATAATTAATATTTTTTAATCTCGCGCGCTTTTTACGGCGTTTTCCACGTACAAAATGACTTCTAAAAGGTACAGGAGGTGCTAGTGTATCCGCAAACTATTAAATATATATATCTATGCTTAAAATAAGTGTTATGATTGAAAAAGTTACTCACTGCACTGAGATGGCAAGCAGTAATGCTAAGTCCGATGGCCAACGGTATTGAACCTTTGACGTCATTGCGTCGATTGTCGCAAACTCCTTGAACAACCAGCACAAGGACAAACGTAATCACTGCTTCAATGATGAAACCTTGCAGCGCAGTCAGAGCAGGATTAATTGTTGTCATTCCTAAATTACCGGCTTGGGCTGTTGGAGTAACGGTCTGTAAAAAAAAATTGGTTGTCTGTAAAGTCGGTTTACGGACGATAGTTTTACGTGATAACGTCATAAAGAAACATTGAAAATTATTAAGGAAATCAATTACAGTTATTATAGGTATTTCTATACACACCATACTCGTAAAGTGTTGAAAAATAACTTTTTTTATTTTTCACATTATACGTATACGTTTCCAAACATTTATTTTTACATATTTAAATAGTAAAATTAGAGTTCTAACCAACTGTAGAAACGGTTTTTAAATATAATGAACCGTTTTCAAAATACACGCAGTTTTAATAAACGGACTGTCGGGTGGTGTGCATTTTTCACTCCCTGTAAGTATATATACGAGCGAACTGTGGCACCCTATTGGAAGTTTGTGTCTTGTGATCTTTAATAAATAAATTTTAGTAGCTGTCAAACTCGGGCAAGATCGTGCCTCTATCGCTTATATCGCGCTCTCGGTTGCACGCTCAGGCCCAGGCGGAACGTGACACTTTTTCGTGCGTGCAGCCGGTATTTCATCAATTTATAAGACGTTATCACGTCAAGAAAAACATTTTACAGAAAGTAGTTTTAAATCGCTTTGATGGTCGGCAAAGAAATGAAAGCAATCGAAAATATATTTAAGGATTTAAGAAAATTATTAGTTTACTTCTGTAGGTTGGATGATGACAACCTTAGTTGTTTTTTTATAGAACACTAAATATTTTTTATATACTTTATCAAGGGTTGATAGCCAAATATAATATGAATACATATAAAAATGATATTTCAAATGTAAGGCCATTTTTATTTCATTCTAGCGGTCCCGCCCGGTTTCACCCGGGTGCAAAAGAACGAATGGAGAAGGAAGGGACATGAGTACGCACATTCATCTTAGTTTACCAAGATGAATGTTGTGTCCAAACTTCATAATGATCGGAGTTACCGATCAAAAGTTTTTGTCGTTAAAAAGCAGGATTTATACTTTTTTTAAGTAATAAATTTCTTTTAATATAATAAATATTTAATTGAAAACACTGTAGGAAAATTATTTTTATATAGGTACATATAGTTGTAATAGTTTTCAAATGAGCTATTAATTAGATTTATTTAATTTTAATTAGTCGTAATACAATTTAAAAAAATTGAAATGAAAGCCTTAGAAGAAAGCAATGTAGAAAATAAAAAAAAAATAAAAATATATTCGCCGACGTGGGGCTTGAACCCAAGACGCTGGCATTAAGAGTCTTACGCTCTACCGATTGAGCTATCCAAGCTTGTCAACGCGACGCGCTAATATTGCAATATTTAGTTAAGGCATTTCACCTGATAATATTATTTTGTCGGAGATTAGCGCGTTCAACAAAACAAACAAACAAACTCTTCAGCTTTATATTTAGTATAGATAAAAATATAAGTACTCAGAATCGTTCTTTAAAAACACCAGTCTAAAACATGACAAATTCAATTTGGGAACTTATATTCTTAAAAAGTTTTTGCGATTTCGACCATACTTTTAGTCGAAAATGCAATAAAAAATATGAATCCTCAAAAATAAGTGACTTTACTCTACTTTTTACAAAAAAGTGCATTCGTTAATTTGGTCGGGTAGTGTAGGTACTTTAGTTACAGAGAAAAGATGAAAGAATCCATTAAAGGGTCAAAAAGTCAAGGTGATGTTTTATGATTTTGCATTTTGCTTATTTATATATTATACTAGTATCTACTATGTATGTCCAAGTAACATTATAGGTGTTTCTGCAAATAACATAATACTTGGTTCTCACGATACTATTCATTATGATTATGAATGATAAAAAAAACATAATAATAAAATATGCAGTAAAATGTGATACAGCTGAAGTCCAAAAAAATGTACAGACTTCTTAACAGCGGGACAGACGCCAATACCGATCAGCTTTTTTAGGTTATCGGAAGTAAACGTTATGCTATAACAGGTAGAAGCTAAACGACTATCAGTTCTTTGCATTTTCAAAATCTATATACAGGGTGCCCCATTAAGAATGGGACATAGAACAACCACAGATTCTCCAATTCAAAATAAAACGATTAAGCGAAATATGCTTAGATAAAATGTTACTCGTTTCCGAAATACGGGGTGTTGAAGTTGAAAACTGAAAAATTATTAATGTCCATAATTTTTTTAATACACCGTATAATTTTACTCAAATCGGCACACTTGTTAAATATCATAAAATGCACCTAACAATAAAAAATTAGTTCAGTACGCTCTACCAGTGGCGTACGGCAGGAGTAAGTAATGCTTGTACCCCTTCTAAATGTTACGCCGCTGTCTAAATTTTAATTTTGACTATAATTTTAATTTTTTTGATATTTTCTAAGTCAATAATGTACACTTGTTAGTTTGTTGTAAAGTCATTGGTTTTCGAGATATTAGCAGTTTTTTAAGACAAAATTGTAAAAATGAATATTATTAATAATAATACAAATGAAAAGTACATGTCTATCTATCTTTAACTGCGAATATCTCGAAAACCAATGACTTTACAACAAACTAACAAGTGTACATTATTGACTTAGAAAATATCAAAAAAATTAAAATTATAGTCAAAATTAAAATTTAGACAGCGGCGTAACATTTAGAAGGGGTACAAGTATTACTTACTCCTGCCGTACGCCACTGGTAGAGCGAGTAACATTTTATCTAAGCATATTTCGCTTAATCGTTTTATTTTGAATTGGAGAATTTGCGGTTGTTCTATGTCCCATTCTTAGTGGGACACTCTGTATATAAAATTCCCGTGTCACAATTTTGGCCGCGCTAATCTTCGAAACTACTGAACAGGTTATAATGAAATTTTGTAAATGTGTCTTGCTTGGTGCAACTTACGCTATAAGATAGTGTTTATTAAATATTTTGTACAAAATTACGGTATTTTCTCAAAAAACCTTTTTTAGTAACACGTAACGACATCTGTTCTGTTAGAAGTAGTGTTGTTTGTTTGCTTCTGAACTAATAGTTAAGTACCAAATAGCGACATCTGTTAGAACTTGCAATTTGCCCAAAGCTATTAGTTCAGACGATAAAATTTAGACGGATTACTATTAAGGAGATTTTTAAGCTCTTGTTTAGTTCGTGATTAAATAAATGTATGGATTTCTATTGTAGAAGACACGACACACATTATTTGTATGTTATTTTAATTTTATTATTTAATAAATGAGCTAAAAACACAATACGGAAATGGCCGTTTTGTGAATGAATATTTAAAGAGACATTGAAGAATTATTACACACGTACCATAAACATTATTATGAATTTATAAGGCGGTTCTTCCTCATCAATAGGTACGTGGCATCTTAGTTTGAGGGTCACGTCATTAAATATAAATGATAAATAGGGAAAAGGCAGTTTGTAAAAATTTAATGTATTTTCCCTTCAGTCAAATTACGTATTAAAAATATAAATATTTCTAAACCAGCTTTCACCCTTTGTTTAGCTTGCGTTAATAAATTAATAAAAAAAAGACGGGTTGCACTCCGGGAGTGCCGTCAGAAGTGAAAACTTGAATATTAACGTCTTACGAATTTTCAATCAAAATGGTTTGTATCATAGATTGCATTTTTATGTACGATATTTCAACGCTAGATGTCTAACATTGTATAAATAAAAGTTTTCGTCTTACGCATTTTCGATCAGGACACGTGACCCTGACGCGAGTTTAACATTTTTTACCCATTACAAAAAAAGTGTACAACGCCGCTAAAGAAGTTTTTACTTCAAAATTAAAGCTGCAATGCAATAAAACGAAATTTCAGACAGGTCTCGTAAACATTTTTTATTTTAGTATTGATACGTGGCCAAAAGACGAAACTACTTCGAACTCGCAAGAAAGTCTCCCCCTATACGAGAAACAATTTAAATAATAGTAGTACATATCTTTTACACTAATTTCATTACTTTTGATCAAGTTTTGAAAGATAAAAACGCTTACTGTGGGTCATTTATAGAAGATAGACATATTCTAACGTGGACTTTTCTATAGGTTTTTTTAAGACCTCCAATTTTTTATTACATTAATTTGATGTATCTCTCGTGGTTTAGTTCGCGTAAGCCATGTAAGCGTCTTCTTACAATTCGATTACAAAATATCAAGATTTCTCTACTATCTTTAATATTGTACACATAAACATTCCGGAAGAAATTCTCTAAATGAAAATCCGTCGAAATCCATTGTGTAATTTAGGAGAACTAAGCGAACAAACAGACGTGAATTAGAGCGACTTTGTTTTATACTATTCTAGATTTTAAGAAACAGTTCAGGCCACTCATTTTATAGTAGATATTTGTAAATCGTCTCACAATGTTGTCTTGGAAAAATAACAGTTTTCTGCCGCTTCATTTATAACGTTATCAAGGCAGCTGCTTTCATTTGTTTAATATAATTATATTTATATATTATTTGTCTTTCAACTGTTTTAACTGTCACGGCCTTACGTGCACGCGGCAGTAGACGCGTTCTATTTAACGCTTCGTTGACCACACAGGGTCAATGTTCTTTTTGAGGAAACATATCTCAAGTTAATCGAAACTGTTCATTATAAATCGACATTTTGCTTAATGATGTTCTGAGTTATCTTATTTATTTCAAAAAGATCAGTACAATTAAGCTAATTTCCAAAAATTAATGATTTGGGACACCATTTCTTCAATTTGCACCGAATAACCCAACGTTGAAAGTACTATAGATCACATTCCAAATATCTTGAATTGGAATTTCGACGTTTTTTCCTACTGCCTTACGCCTAGACTATACTGCCCACATTGTTGAGATTTTCCATGGTTTCCTTCAATAATTTCAGGTAATTATATAAGGCCATGATCTGCCAAACTCTTTTGGAAGTATATAGTATAATACGCGCCACGAATCTAAAAGGTTCGGATGTTAGATGCGAATGCGGGCTTGCGCTTGTACAGTCTGTTGAAAAACTACAAACTCGCAACTCAACAAAACTAAAATAGCAATAACAACTTGTCAATAGCGTACTCGACTGTACTTTAAAGCAGGAAAGTGACAAGTGACAAAGGCAACGAGCGATCACGGCCAATCACCGACGAGCGCACGTTCCATGCAGGTAGCTGGGAGGTAGTGGGAGTATGAACGGCTCTAAAATGTGCCTTTGCGACGCTGTTTGTGACTAACTTCCGAACTTTTTAGATCCGTGGCGCGTATTATATTAATGACGTGAGTGGCGTTTTTAAACGCATTATGATATTCAAGTTGCTTCTGATCACTATAGAAACGTGAGTGAAGGTGTTCTTAGGAAGCGGCGACTGTATATCCGACAACATACTAATTGTGTCTTGTGAGAATATTATGTGTACCGCTAAATTAGTCATATGTACTCGGGACGTCGACTTTAATGGTAGCAAACTGACATTTCGTAATGTCACAGTTTCCCCCTGCCACTTGCAAATCTATTATCACCAAATGTTAAACACTAGTGTTGTAAGGCACAACAAGTGAATATCTAGGTCACTCAATTGTTACGTACAACAATGGAAATCAGACACGGTTCAACTAAGTGCGATTTAGCTTCAATTATTGTTATTTTTGTTATCTTTCTAATTTAAATAATGACTTGTAATTTTCATTATAATATAAATTAGCATGCACCGTGTATTGTTTATTTAAACCAAAAAGCGTAAACGATTATTTTGGTTTAAATTGGTAGATTATATACCAGCGTTGCCAGACGTCCCGATTTTGGCGGGACGTCCCGATCTTTAAATCAAAATTAAATGTCCCGCGCGGAATAGGCTTAGTCCCGCTTTGCGGGGATAACTCGGGGATAACTTTAAAAGAAGTTAAATCTTCACAGAAATATCATGAATAAGTAATTCTTATAAATAATTATTCTCTTATTGCAAGTTGCAATTTGTAACACTCACTCCACAGACTATTGTTTGAAACGCCATATTTTTCTAATGAACAAAACTTTTTTGATTTTGATTTCTGTTTTTTTTTATTTATTTTATTCTGAAGACGAATAAGACTCAACTATTTAACGATAGGGTAAATCTGATTTAAAATATTATATTTTTATTAAAATACATTTTCTATCGCTATTTTTGCTATCTATTGTCACGTAAACGTAATTTTAATTCAAATAAAAAGATAAATAGGTATTTGAAAACTTCTTATAATATACGTTTTTTTACTGTCCCGCTTTCGACGAAAGAATCCCGCTGTTTTGACTCAAAGAGTTCCAAAATTCCGACTTGGCAAAAAAAAAACTGGCAACGCTGTTATATACCTAGTGCCGTAATATCATTTACTTACGAGTTATTGATCGACCTACACCCTATAAAATCAAGCACGAAAAATAGCCCCCGTCCTTTCCATCCTCGCAGTCAGCACAAGTTCCAGCAGCGAATCCAAGGACAAAGCCAGGTTTCGTGTGCAGGGGGAGGTACATGAGTACGCACGTTCATCTTAGTTTACAGAGATGAATGTTGTGTCCAAACATGATGATCGGAATTATCGTTCAAAAGTTTTTGTCGGACGGACAAATTTTGAGTTATATTTTGCAACATTTTTCATTGATGCTACGCTCCTATTGGTCGTAGCGTGATATTATATAGCCTATAGCCTTCCTCGATAAATGCACTATCCAACAAAAAAAATGTTTTTCAATTCGAACCAGTAGTTCCTGAGATTAGCGCGTTCAACCAAACAAACAAACTCTTCAGTTTTATATCTTTATATATAAAAATTACGTGTCACGTTGTTTGTCCGCGATGAACTCCTAAACTACTGAACCGATTTTAAATTTGATTTGCACACCGTGTGAAATTCGACCCAAATTGAAAGATAGGATAGCTTACATTTCAATTTATAGTCGCAATATTAATTTATTGCAAATTATTTGTCTATTCCTTGACAGTCATAATTATCTGTTAGCTCCAAAGGATTCTAACAGATGGCGATACCTGTTGACTGGATTGAGTGAATATTCAATAGATGGCGCAACGTTTCATATAGCTACAATTCAATAAAAAATTTAAAAATTGCGCGGAAAAAGAGAAAATTTAAGAATCCTTATTTAAGAAAACTTAACAACCATATATCTAGATCGAGGATGTAAAAAAACTGAATATCGTTTAAAACAAATGCTTTTTTTTCGAGCACGACATACACACATATACGCCCATGTATATTTTAAAATAGCTAGCAACTAATAAAATAGATAGATAGATAGATAGATAAATGTTCCAATTAAATTGTTTTATTATTTCACTTTATACGTAGCGAAGCACGTACAGGGCCGCTAGTATTAGTATAGATTGATACTTACGTTGAGGATGGCCGCACCAGCTATAGCTCCGATACATTGCACAGCCACGTAGAAGAGTCCTTTGAGGAGGCTGCAGTCGCCGGTGACCATAAAACCGGCCGTCACGGCCGGGTTTATATGGCATCCGCTCACATGACCAATCGACTAGAAAACAGACAAAAATAATTTTATTAGTCGGATATTTAGGTAACTATATCAATATCATAGTCCAGGAAGCCATATTTAATTGAACGCAATGCCATCCCATAAAAGTGTCGCGCCAATGCGCGGTTTTACTCCCAACCAAACGCGCTATTAAATGTTTCACATCAAAACTATATCTGTATTAAATCAGAACCATTATATAATAAAATAAATCAATTGAATTTGCAATTAAATAATCTATTTGCCTAAACATTAAAATACGCCAATAGCGCACCCTTGACACTCGTACAGGTAAATAATTACCGCCAATTTAGAAAAAGAAAATGAAACCGTGTTAATAGTTCGCGGTGATGCCACGGGCTATTTGTGTCTTTGAAACTAAAATATTGTTAGCATAGCATAGCGTAATAATAATATGGATGTATGAACTGCATCATAGCCAAACTAAATCATATATATTAATACACGCTAAGGTTAAAGATGTTTGCCTCCCTTTTTAGAAAAAATCTCACAATTTCTCCACATAAATTATATATCATTTTACAGATAATTGCTTGCTCTACAGCTGACATCGACAACTAAAACATTTATTATTGCTTTTGTTTGTGTAAATTAATTAAAATACAGCAACGCTGAAACCCGTCTGCCATCTGACGGCTTTAATTTGGAAACAACGTCAACACTTCGATCTGTCATCTGACCTTCATATTGTAATACAACAGACACAATACTGGATACTGTCATCTGACGGCTTAAATTTTGAAACAGCGAGCAACGCTGAACAACGTCACAGCAATGCTGCATGATGCCATCTGACGGCTTAGCTCAACGCTTTTGCTACTTGCGCCTCTATATGACAATTTTAGTAAAATATTTCTTCGATCTGTCATCTGAGCTTCATATTGTAATACAACAAAAAGAAGAACGTTATAAGCAGTGTGCAAAATTAGAAACGAATTGAATACCTGCAATCATATTTAAAAAATAATTTTGTAAAGTGATAATTATACTTATTTAGTGCGAATAATTCGCACAGGTCACACTAGTCATAATATAATGTGGTTGAAAACCATACCCAATCTACCCTTTTTACGATTTACTCAATTTTTTTAAGTAGTTAAATCTCAAACGCTGGAGAGAGGGGGCGCCATTTCGAAAAAATCGTATAGATCCCGGGCTGCACGAATCAATTCACTCTACCGTGCTTGTTTGTAGGGTATAAATAAATAAATATAAAAGTTTCACTTCAAGAGGCACCAGATTAATTATTATTCATTTCGTGCAGGCTATAGTTTTTTACCAGATTAGAGCAATGTTAGTGATATATTATTTAAATAAGTACTAAAATATATTCGTAAAGATAAATAACTGGTTTATATCAAATATTATGAATTATAATAAATTACCAATATACTTGCCACTGCACGTGGTTATCATACTTGTATATATGGACATCACTTCAACATATAGACATAATTATGCAAATTAGCCGGCAATATGAGATTGATGTGAGTTTATCAAACTAAATCGACATGAGTCATAAGTATTGAACGTTTACGGGTCTCTCTGATACAATGTTGCACTTTCTTACCAAAAAAAAAGACGGGTTGCACTCCGGGAGTGCCTGCAGAAGTGAAAACTTGAATATTAACGTCTTACGAATTTTCGATCAAAATGGTTTGTATCATAGATTGCATTTTTATGTACGATATAAATAAAAGTTTTCGTCTTACGCATATCTGACGATCTGACGCGAATTTAACATTTTTTACCCATTACAAAAAAAGTGTACAACGCCGCTAAAGAAGTTTTCACTTCAAAAAAAAAACTATTATATTGTAGCAAGCTTTGTTACATTAACTCTCTTTCTCTTTTTTGTATTTTTGTCAAAATTAATTTTAATTGTAAGAACTAAATAAAGTTCTTACTAGAAATAAATAAAACACAAGCTTGAACTTTAAAGATTCGTAATTGATGTTTTCTCAAGAGACGTTAGTTATCAATTAAATTTTTTCCAAATAATAACAACCTTCAGTTTTCCAGCGTAGCTAAGGAAAACTAATTTTGACAAAAATACAAAAAAGAGAAAGAGAGTTAATGTAACAAAGCTTGCTACAATATGTATAGTTTGTTACCTCGTAGAGCAAAAATCGACTGAAGCGATTTTCAGAATCCGAGGTGCCTTCCTGTATTGGCTGTTGTTATTTGTTGTAAATAAGGCTACTTTATCAAACTATAATACATATAGGTACTACTTATTTTTTAATTAATTTTGAAAAAAATTGGTTGTCTGTAAAGTCGGTTTACGGACGATAGTTTTACGTGATAACGTATTCCGTAATACATAACCTAAATTTATATAATAATTATAATAATTCGAATCTATGATATTGCATCTTTCGCTTCAAATTTAGGTTAATTTTATTTATTTAAATTACTTACCACCGTATTTATTTTAAGTCTCAAAGATTAGCTGTCATAATATTTTGAAAACAATTGTTTCACTGTTTATATAAAATTCCAAAACCTACTTACAATATTTAAGTATTTTCATACGTCAAAAAATTGATTTTTATAATGATAAAATTTGTATGAAAACGATTTTTTTGAGAGATGAGACCTAGCTAAAACGATTTTTTGCCCCCTAAAATCCCTTTTCAGTAAATTTCATCCAAATTGTTAGGGCCGTTTTCGAGAAAAGCACGCACAGGGTCAGGCGGAACGTTACGAACGTTAGGAACGTTACACTTTTTCGTGCATGCAGCCGGTGTTTTATCAATTTATAAGATTGGTGATTCATCAATTTATAAGACGTTATCACGTTGGGATAATATCTGTACGTTAAAACTATAAAAAAATATTTCGCGTGTTGTTTTAAGGTGCTAATTATTTAAATGAATCATAAAAGTACTATTAATTAATATAAAATACATAACGCAAAAAAATATTAAT
Source organism: Xanthostigma xanthostigma (assembly GCA_963575645.1). Taxonomy (NCBI): domain Eukaryota; kingdom Metazoa; phylum Arthropoda; class Insecta; order Raphidioptera; family Raphidiidae; genus Xanthostigma; species Xanthostigma xanthostigma. The sequence goes on along the minus strand of OY754466.1, from coordinate 785,974 downwards.
TTAATAATTCGTTGCAAAATATTTATTTTATTTAATTTCAACAACACGCTAAAAATAAAATTACATTTCCTCCTTCGATTTTCTAGAACAAAAAAATTGAGCATCGGTCCTTGTCATTCGTATCGGGAAAAATTAGCAATTAAACGTATCTGTTATTAGTGTCAATTTTATACAAAATTTGTTGTTTAAAATCGGTGATTTGAACGACACAAAAGTGAAAAAGTGTGACTAAGCATCTCGGGTAGGTACCCATATTTTCAAAATAGGGCATTACTTGAAAAATAGCATTTTCAGTGAAAATAAAAAGTATATTTTGACAATAAATGCCATTAAAAAATAGTATGACGGGAACATAGGCCATAGCATCATTGTATCCCACCGCCAATAACTTGCTGGTGCTTGATGTGGTCAACTTGACGACTTGAAGTGACAATTGATTTTGCATTGATTATAATTATTAATCTTTGTTGTTATAAAACTTTGATTTTAATTTAACAAGACAGGTTCGTTTTAAGAACAGATACTTAATTGATACGTTTTTCATATAATTTAAAAGTGGTTTACTGCCAAATATGTTTTTTGATCTGGAAATTTATTAAATTATTAGAGGTCATTTAGAGGTTAAACCTAACAGCCGTGTAATGTCACTTCAGTTTCATGTGGTGCAATTAATAAGGTAAATCTATTGTATTATTGTTTTTCATAATTATTCAATGCGTTTTTCTTGTGTTGTTTGGTAAAAGTATGATAGAAAGATATACCTATAGTTAGTAATTTCATAGCTATGGAACAGCTGATTTTGTAGGGTTAGAATCAGATACCTAATGTGAACATTTTTTCGCCGGTTTGTGATGCTTTTTTGCGACATAAGGTACGTTTCAAAGAAAAATGAGTTCTTTATTATTAAAAAAATGCAGATGTCAAACTATCTTTATGTTAAGGTGGCACTTCACATGGCTATTTTTGTTCGCTATTGGGTGTTTTTTGTATTTGGCAAAATATGTGACGTTCAAGACAAACATGCAAATAGAGGCAAATACGACCATCCACATATGACAGTCAAATAGCAAACACAAACATTTGGCAGCCGAACGCAGGTTTAAAATTCTAGGAATTTTAGCACTGTTTCATTGTCTCAATTAATTTTCAATAGTAATTGTTCCAGTTCTCGCTCACAGCACAGACACAAAAATACTGCACGTCCGTACAGGTTCACGGCGCGTGCGCTTCTGAATATAGCCATTGTGTGGACGGTTTATTTGCCGTATTTGCCTATTTGACTCAATTGATGTGCCTCGAAAAACCGACAAGCGCACGGTAACGCGTATTTGGTATTGGCCTTATTTGTCAAATAGGCAAATAAGGCCAACACTTTGTCAAATAGACTGTCCACACTTGGTAACTGTTTGCCAAATATGCCAAATACACAAATAGTCCAGGAGGAATCGGCGCATGAGTATCGAAAACTATTCCACCTCAATTTTTTTATGCGATTCTCTTCAAATTACCCTACTGATGATATAAATGCATGTTGCCAGGGGGCAACCCCGTGCCATATTGTTTAAACCGAAATTGTTTAAACAATTGCGAGGAATTGTTATTTTTCAACCGGACAAATTTTTTTTGTATTCTTTGTTAAAATACAATTAAAAAAGGTCCTATGGCTTTTCACGATAAAGTTAATATTTTTAGAGATATCAATTTTTAAAGGTTCGAAAAATCTTAAATTTGGGTACTTTTGACCCATGAAAAATATATTAAAAAAAAAAATAAAATATAAATAATATTTTTTTTTTATTCTTTATACAATAGTTAACAATATCCTTAATTTTGATTTCTAAAAATTTAATTATTTATACCTGTTTTTAATTGTTAATTTCGCGCGTTCACAAGTATGCGTTGCTTACCTATAAGTATCGTTGTCTCTCTCTGACTCATACGCTGCGTCGGTCTCTCGGTGTCCTGAATCATTATTTTACATTTATCTTTTAAACTATTAACTTAATCAGAATTTTTAAAAAGAGCATATTATTAAAATTACTTTTTTATTGGTTTATATTATTTTTTTGTTATTATTATAGAAATTTATGCATTTTTATTAACAATAATAAAATATAATGGTATTTGAACATTGTATGGGATCACAATTATATAAAAATAATAAAAAAATTTTGGTACGCAGTTAAATTTTCAAAGTGAAACATAATAAAATAAAAAATACTTATATGTATATGTTTTATGGTGTATGTTTAATTGTGTATAAATATGGAAAAGATTTTTTATTTTTGTTTTTTATTTTTTCAAGGGCACTCTTTGTATAAAATCTCAAGATCTATGTTAGTTATTGTGACAAAATTATTTATTATATAGAGCATTTAAAAAAAAATACAAGTTAGGGCGAGTCAATTTTCAACTGATCTTATAGATCTTATAGATTATTATAGTAACATTTCCAGCATACCTATCTACCACCATTGTTCAGTTATTTCTGTAAAAATAATCCAGTTAATTTTTTTTCAGTTTCAAACCGAATCCTGCTCAAAATTCAGTGTTTCTGCTGTGCGAAGCTGAAAGATGACGGTCTACTTTTCCAGGGTGGTGTATTTTCAAGGATGGGAGATGAAATCGAAAAGGTCAGTAATTATTTTTTAGTTTTTAATTTTTTTTTACTTTGCTCATGTTTGAGACTTTTATTCTAAATGTATAAAAGATCGATCCACAAAAATAGTGGGTTTAATAAGCTGGATCGTTATTCGATCGGTCTATGGGTATATTATAGACGCTCGACGCTTGAGACAGACGCTAATTAAGAAGTTTTCACTTGAAGACTAATAATAATAGCGTCACATCATGATAAAAAAAATTGGTTGTCTGTAAAGTCGGTTTACGGACGATAGTTTTACGTGATAACGTCATAAAGAAACATTGAACCATACTCGTAAAGTGTTGAAAAATAACTTTTTTTATTTTTCACATTATACTTATACGTTTCCAAACTTTTATTTTTACATATATAAATAGTAAAATTAGAGTTCTAACCAACTGTAGAAACGGTTTTTAAATATAATGAACCGTTTTCAAAATACACGCAGTTTTAATAAACGGACGGTCGGGTGGTGTGGATTTTTCACTCCCTGTAAGTATATATACGAGCGAACTGTGGCAGTCTATTGGAAGTTTGTGTCTTGTGATCTTTAATAAATAGATTTTTGTAGCTGTCAAACTTGGGCCGATCGTGCTTCTCTATCGCATATACTGCGCTCTCGCTTGCACGCACAGGGTCAGGCGGAACGTGACACATTTCGGAACGTGACACTTTTTCGTACATGCAGCCGGTGTTTCATCAATTTATAAGATTGGTGTTTCATCAATTTATAAGACGTTATCACGTCAAAAAGATAACTTTAAAAATGTTATAGCTATGTCTTTTTTCCATAAGAGACACTTATCCGCGAGAGAAGATTATGACAGTTCCATGTTTCTTTCTCTTTTGTTTGTTGCTTTTCGCTCATAAAAATATGGCAAGATATGCTTTGGTGGAGGATGGGCATGGTCATAATACTCGACGTAAAAAAGCAATAAAACTACCGTTGGCAACAAAAGACGTTTATCAATATTGTCCAGAAAATTATTCAGCCTATATTTATAATAAATTACCTGAAAGGCTGAAAAACCTTTTCATTTTTTAAGAAAAATATATTAAACATTTTTTTAGTAGAACGGGCCTTTTATAGTATAATTGAATTTTTATGTGGCTGATTAGCTTTATAATTTTATCTTGTATTTCGTTGACGTGTCAAATAGATGTATGTCTCACTCTCAACTGACCAAATAAATATCTATCTATCTATCCAAAATGCAACGGAAACGGATGAGGAAATTTTAATAAAAGCAATTTAGATAGTTAAATGCCAAGTTTATAAACAATGTCTTTGTGCAATCATTTAACAAATTAACTGAACAGTTTGTGAGGTGAAATTGGGTTATCATTAAACCACTAATTAATCGTCTGACCATGAAAACAACAAATCTAGGTAAAATTGAAGTTCTGTGTTCAAACATCAATCAGGTATAACCAATGGTGCAACATTGTATCGAAGAATATAATATTATGTTGGCCATGTCAGTCGATGATAAAAAATAAAGTCATAATACTGACAAAACGTTTAAATATTACATAATTCAATGTATTTATGATGTCTGCATGTATACGTACAGGGCCGCATTGGTTATAATAGAAATTTATTGATAAAATATGTCGGGTATTTATGAAAAGAGAAAGAAGTTTTATATAATTTGTTGTTAGACGAATTTTTACTATTGTAATGTTGACTTGCAGAAAGCTGTTTTCAGGATGATATTTTTTTATTATGTAGGTAGGTATACCTACATCTATTTAACACAGTTTTTTGAAGTGAAAACTTCTTTAGCGGCGTTGTACACTTTTTGTTTGTAATGGGTAAAAAATGTAAAACTCGCGTCAGGACACGTGACCCGATCGAAAATTCGTAAGACGAAAACTTTTGTACACTTTTTTTGTAATGGGTAAAAAATGTTAAACTCGCGTCAGGACACGTGACCTGATCGAAAATTCGTAAGACGTTAATATTCAAGTTTTCACTTCTGCCGGCACTCCCGGAGTGCAATTTTTTTTGTACAATTTCCACTTCGCAACATTTTTCTTCGCGTTTTGATAGAAATTTTGTTTGAAAAGAAATATTTTTCTATGTAGCTAAAACAATCAGTTGTTTTTGTATCTAAATGTTTTACATAACAAGTTTGATTATTCCTCCATGTAAACAAACTGTAATTATATGATCACAATCTAAGGCCATTGTCAAATCAGAACTTTTAATAATGCTTTCCACATATACATTTTCCGCTCACTGCTCGTCCCTCTTTTCAACGAAATTATATATGCATATGCCATTCTGAAGGAAGGAAGATTGTATTAACTGTTTTTTCACATTGGTTCAGTGGCTTTTGAGATTATAGTGGACAAAGAAACAAATAAAATTTATTTTGATATATTTGTAACCGCAGATGAATATGTTAAATCCGTCTCTGTAAGTTGTTAACATTGACCATCCGAACAGACAGGCTGTTAGTCCAAGCGGTGGATGCAAAAAATTGTTACGATTTTATGGAAGATCAAACTTTCAGATAAGATAGTACAATATTACAGTGATTTCAATCAATTGCCTAGGCAGCTCTGCGATAGAGGAAAACTACTTCCTGCAGTTTTCAGTTTTATTGATGTAGTTACTAGTTCAGTAGAGTTAGAGCTTTTGATTTTTATGAATTTGTTGCCGTCTTAAACATTTACCAAACATAATGGCGAGTCTTTTTTTCATGCAGTACCTAACTTAAAAAAACATTTGCTATTATCTTTGATTTATTATTTAAGACGGCAAACATATATTTCCTAAAAGCTTTCGCCGACCAACAAATTCATAAAAATTAAAAGCTCTAACTCTATGGGATTAGTAACTATCAAACTATCAAAATGTTTCCCGCTGTCGAATCAGGGTTATGTGATTGAAGTCACTATATTAAGTACTATTTTTTCTGAAAGTTTTATTCTCTATATAAAATAGGAGCTACTTTTTACGTCCGCCGCTTGGACTACCTGGTATTAGTAGTAATTAATTAATAATAAATAACGCAATCTAGTCAGCATGCGGTGTGGATATTCATGAACTTAGGATTAGTGTAAATAATAATAACAGACCGGATATGATGAAATGGATTAAAGATCGATAGATCAATACCGTTGACTTGTTTTTCTCCTTGCATTATTCATTGCAACTTAACTATACTAATTTTATTTTTGTTTCTTCTAATTATGGTGCTAGACTGACAACATATTATCGAAAGCATTAATTTTGTTTATACCTATCATTCAATAACTTGTCAAATATGTAATAAAATAATAAGAGTTCGTTTTTTTAAAGATTAATTGTTGAAGTAAAACTTCTTTAGACGCCTTTTGTGTATTTTCAGCGAGTAGCCCCTACACTCGGCGAGTTATGCCAACTCTCAGCTACCTGCACAGAACGTGCGCTCGTCGGTGATTGGCCGTGATCGCTCGTTGCCTTTGTCACTTGTCGCTTTCCTGCTTTAAAGTACAGTTGAGTACGCTATTGTCAAGTTGTTATTGCTATGTTAGTTTTGTTGAGTTGCGAGTTTGAAGTTTTTCAACAGACTATACAAGCGCAAGCCTGCATTCGCATCTAACTTCCGAGCATTTTAGATCCGTGGCGCGTATTATACACTTTTATTATTCACGTGGTGTGGCAAACAAGCCTAAACAAAAATATTCTATGAAATCTGAAATGTTTTCTGGATATTTATTTTTTCATTCTGGCAGCCCTATATACTCTTAAAGGACAAAAACAGGGAACAAAATTTACCACTCGGTTATAAGTAATAATTATTTTCTATAAGAAATGACATACATAGATAATAATGTCGCACGTTGAAAACAAAAGTGACATTAGGCAAATAATTACATTTTACAGTAAAGCACTTTTTAGTTTTAATAATATTGTTTTGTCCTAAAAAAGTTACTATTAAAATACTGCTTATAGAGATTCTTTTGTTAATAATGAAACAATTTATTATTGTTTTAATTTATTTGTTGACCACAATGTTAAAAATAAAGTTATTAAAAAAAAAGACCTTTCAACAATAATTTTTTGTTTAGTGTCATTGTTGTCATAACCTATAATAATCAGTAAATTGGAGACTTCAACTGCAAAAAGTGTCACTAAACAAAATGTGTCATTTTATGTATTTACTTACTTGCATTAATTTTTGTAGCAACTGTAATCAGTAAACTGTCATTTAACAAAATGTGTCACTTTTTCACTTACAGCGACGTACGTACCAAACAACTGCTTTGACACAATTAAAATAGTGTCGTTATATCATACACGACCATGGGCGATTCTTTCAAAATATAAAGTGACACTAGCTCAATCTAGCGGAAATAAGTGGATTTATGAGCAAACGGAAATTTTCGTATAGTGACACTCTTGCAGTAAAACATGAATCTTACAAAAGGTGAACACTGAAAAGTTAACTTTTTTGTATAGTGTCACTATTGTTTTCAACGTGCGATGTATTATATCATTTTTATTTATAAATACAAATGTGTTAAAGTTGCACAGTCAATAAAACGAATTTGTCGTAGGTACAATAATTATAGTTTGGAACGCCTTCAGTGCAGGACAAGTCATTGTATTATATTCAAATTAAGACATCCGACAAAATATGCATTACATATGAAATACGGACAACAATCGACTGACAGTGGGCTGTTCCCCTGCAATGTTATTGTTATGAAACACCTGAAATGTCTTACATAACATTGTTGTAGTCGAGTCTGTTTTGTTTGTTGACACGGCATTATGTTAAACGCTATTTTCGGGTGTTTTTTTCAACAACGCCATTAGCTACAGGCCCGGTCTTAGATCGATTTAAATCAACCTGAAAATATGTTGAAAAGTTTATTAATATTTTTTGTTTACAAAAAATCTTTTGAGACCACGTTCATTAATTGCTTGCAGGCTTTCGACCTTTTTTGATTTAAAAAAAGTGAAAATTTGAATTAATTTCATTTCTGACATTTGTTATATGTCATGATAATATCTCTGATCATGTGAATTTTAACTAAAAAAATTCCAGCCAATTGGACGACAGGACCATTCCAACTTCAAAAATGTTGACATTTGATTATAATAAAGAAAATAAAATTTCTCATATCGCGTGAGGTGACGCTGGTAATGGCTAGTATTCCGTATGATATTTTGCTATTCGTTGCCATGGTTACCTACATAATATGTTCACGTCATGTAAAAATTAATTAAAGCATGCCGAACTAGTTTATTTCTGACAGATCCATAATACAAAAGAGCGGCTGATTTTTTTTTATTTTCAAAATATTTCCGAAACTATAAAGTTTAGAAAAAAAAATTTTTTACGAAACTTTCTTGAAAAAATAAATAGAATAATAAGCCGTTATGAAAAGTGTACCATTATTATATAAAAAACACCGTTTAAGCATATATCTCTTCTGCGCATGCGCCGATTTTCCCAAAAAAACAATAGGGCTCTTCATATTTGCATACCAAACATCCTCCCAAAATTTGGTTTCGATCCGCTCATCCGTTTGACCTGTATCGTGTTCACAGACTAACAGACGCACAGAGTTTTTTTTTCAAAAATATGTTTTTTGGATTCGGGGGACCTCAAAACGGAAAGATATTGTAAAATTTTTGAAAAGTGATTTTTGACCTAAACTAGTACCATTTCCCCACTTGTGGGTTGGAATGGTAAAATAATATTAAATAAATCAGTAACAATAAATGAATACCAAAAAATCAAAATTAACAATTGAACATTTTTTTTCATCTGTAATTTAACTATACGGTGCGAAATTTTAATAATTGTTATAGTGTATTTAAACATTTTTTTTATTGCTCGCATATTTAAACAAAACAAAGCAGAAAAACAATTAATAAACGTAATATTCGCAAATCGTGAGCTCTAACGACCTGGTTTTGCTAATTATAATAATTGAGAAGTAATTATGTTTTGTATCTATGCATATTATAAAAAATAAACATAAAACATAATAAAGATGAGATTATTAAATTGTTCGATGCAATTTGTCTAAATATAAACAATTAAGTCTATATACTATTGGACAAGGTTTTCTTTGATCTTTACTATTCTAAATATATTTTAATTTCTGACAGATTGATTTTTGTAAACGCAACCGGCTCCGCACGGCAATTTTCACAGTTAAGCAGGGATACACAATTTTTTATATTAATGTTTCTATAGGTTCTTTGGTCCCTAAATAATCAGAATATACTATTTATATACAACAAAAAAAGTTTCGTCAGTTGTAAAAGGATATAATAGCATATTGTGCGACTAGTGAGAGAAGGAGAAGATTCCATGAGCGTGTTACCGCACTCGCTACGCTCGTGCGGCTACACGCGAGTGGAATATTCTCTTTCGATCAATGGTCGCACATAATACTTTATTCAACTAGCACGAGTAATATGTAATCGGGGCCCTGATAAAAGAGGGAAAAATAATAAATCACTTGATTGATTGACGTACCCACCGCCCTCGATGCACACAAGATGGCCCTGACTTTCGCTGAATTGCGATGCTGTTTTCATATACACAAATCGCTACCGCGTTCCTATTGGTCCAAAAACTATGCAGTAATAATTCATTATCGTACAGTACGGCTCATTATTAGCACTCTACGCGTCAACATGAAGTAATTTATTATTTCTCCCGAATTTAGCAGGGCCCCGAAATTACATATTACTCACGCGTGTTGAATAAATAAAATTATCGACCAATTTTTCAGACAAATATATTAACAAAAAATATAAGAGCGAATATTTTTCAAAAACCAATTAGAAACTAATTATTAATTAATTTTTTATATTTTTTTAGATCAGTTCTGAGGAAGCTCCAAATCCGGACTAAAACGTTAATGTATTAATTTTTATATTTTTTGTTATTATATTTGCCTGAAAAATTGGTCGATAATTTTATTTATTGAAAAGTTATAATCTAATCAAAGATTTGAAAGGGATATAATGTTTGGATGTTAAAATAAAAAGTGAAATATTTTTTAAGATGGAGTTCAAGGGCCTTGTGCATAAGATGGCTCAAGAGATGGAAATACCCTTGTAAACCAGTTTTAATGAGCCTTTTTCATGAAGTACGAAAAATCACTCACTAGTAGCGCTAGTAGTTCGGTAGGGACAAACACTGTCAAATCCCCATATAAACACACATTAAAGTGTACTTGAAAAAAAATGTTTTTAACAGAAGATGATGTTCCTGGAGCAAAACTAAAATTTGCAACTGTAAAAGATAACAATGTAGTAACATTAAAACGTTGGCTTGCGTGTCGTAATTTAAAAGTATCTGGAAAAAAAATGAATTAATAGACAGGTTAGCATGCAGACTCTAGTAAAATATTAGCGATAAATTCAAACTGTAATAAGAGAAATTGAAAATAATTATGAATTTCAGATTTATTTCCAAATGAAATATGAATCAAAAATATATGGTAATAAAATAAATGTAATTAAATATAATAAATGAATATAATTTAATAAAAGATTGAGGTTATATCTCATTCTAATCAATGGTAATAAACTGTCGAAAATTTACTATTCATTTTTTATTCATTTAATTAATTTTAAAAATAATTTCGATAACATATGTAAATGATGACTCTCAGTGATAAGTTTATCAGTTCAATTTTTTTTTAATTTCAGATTTATATTTTTAAATAATAAAATAATATCACGTAAATAACATTGGTTGGCATGTAAATATTTTATGTTTGTCCCTACTACTAGTGCTGCCTCTCGTGACACTTTCGCTGCACTATTCTGAGGAAAAAGGCTCATTAAATAAAATATTTCATAAGTTCACTTTGCTCTGATTGTAATTTTATTAATATTTTGATATTATTTCACAGATATATCTTTGACGATCAATATTATCTCCTGTATCATTCAACACTTGCAGTGCTCATACCGTTTCATATTACACCTTGTCTATTTAATAAAAGCCAATAAATACAGTTTTTTTTTTGGCCGATTTACAAGTGATCATAGAAAGGTCAAGTTCTCAATTTTAATCGTGTTTTAATATTTTGAAACTGTAACGTGAGAAATTGTTTAATATTTTGAAATAATGATTAGCGAATCTGAACTGAATTGATGCAATTTTTTGTATGCCGCGAAGTTTATGACAAACAATTTTTACTTTCACAATAACAGATTTTCAAAAGAGATAGGCAAACTTCAGAACTCGAGAAAATTAATCGTAAATCAGATATTAAAATATTTTACGATTTAAAGTTGGTACTTATAGTTTCAATTATATCTGAAGGATTAAGAACATCGATTTTTAGAACGTGAAGAGAAAATATTCAAAAGCATTTCTAAAATTTTCGAAACCTTACAAATTACTCTTAAAAAAAATAGTGGCAGAGAGTCGGTTATTTTGTTCAAATAATATAATTATTATTAATTATTAAATTGATGATAGCACTTCATCTACTGTTTTCTAGTAACTGTCTTCTGTTTAAAACAAATTCCTTTCGCAGTTTTCCATTGTTTCTATCAACAAATGACAATTCAGATCACATTGCGTGGTTGTCCATACCATTCTTTAATAGTTCTTTATCCACAAACATCTTTTCAACTTCCGCGCTCAAAAAATTACTTATCCTAGTTTCCCTTGGTTCCATCCGCTTGGAATGTGTTATCAACGAAGAAAAAAATAATAAAGAGAAATTATTAATTTGATAAATGACCATTAAACACTTAGTCTGTAGTCATAAACATCTATTTTTTGATAGCGTCAACCTTCTTAAATATATTTTTATCTCCGGATATCCTGACTGTATTTTACGGTTAACCCGACTGACATCGAGTAATGATCCAAAATTTTGGCAGCCTTCTCTTTATGTCTGGCATTAAGTAATTCAAAGTCATTTGCAAGTGTCGCCGGTTTAGACCATCCGGTCAAAAGTAATAAAAGCATTAAATTCAAAGTCAATTCCGAATCACAGATCGAATCATATTTCCGTAACAATTAGGCCCTTCTCACACGAAGCTACTCAAATGAAACTAAACTGATTACTAACTAAAATCACTAACTAGTTAGTAACCAAACTTTGCACACGATGCTACTCAAATCATTGTTTAATCACTTGTTTCATTTGTGCTGTCATAATGTTTTCTGCTTCTGAATCAAGTGATGAGGATATTATTTTATATTATTATAATCAAAAAAGGCAACGACGAATGAAAAAACGCCAATATTGGATTCATCCTTATATAGAAAAATATTTGAATTGTAGGGCATTTGTTGCTGCCAAAGAGCTACAGGAAAATGATGCGAAATTTTTGGCATTCTATAGAATCTATCGCACCAACGTCATTCCACGCTTTTTCCGACTTATCTTTTCGAGAATAATTACTTAACGTGTAATTATATAGGCAAGGATGCCTTTCGACAGCTTCTACCAGTTTTAAATTTTGGATTGGATCAGCCATTTTTGTTGTTTTATTGGTAACTGGTTAGTAACTATAGTAGCGTGGCGACCAGCACGCCGCGTCGCTTGAAACTGATTACTAACTGGTCACAAACTGATTACTAATCGATAGCGCCGTGTGCGAACCTCAATTGAAATACTAGTGCTAGAGACTGATTAGTAACTCGAGTTAGTAATTGGTTTGGTTTGAGTAGCTCCGTATGAGAAGGGCCTTAAAGTAATTACAATTTATTGTCGCCAGGAAAATGATACCGGCAATAATCTTTATTACTTGCAATAGATTGCTCCGAACTTAGGTACAAAGAATGCTGTCAACTTCGTGTGGATAATATGACTTGAATCATAATATGTATTAATACGCTAAGGTTAAGAAATTTGCCTCCCTTTTTAGAAAAAACCTCACAATTACTCCACATAAATTATATATCATTTTACTCATTTGCTCTACTGACATCGACAACTAAAAAATTTATTATTGCTTTTGTTTTTGTAAATTAATTAAAATACAGCAACGCTGAACAACGTCTGCCATCTGACGGCTTTAATTTTGAAACAACGTCAACACTTCGATCTGTCATCTGACCTTCATATTGTAGTACAACAGACACAATACTTCATACTGCCATCTGACGGCTTTAATTTTGAAACAGCGAGCAACGCTGAACAACGTCACAGCAATGCTGCATGATGCCATCTGACGGCTTAGCTCAACGCTTTTGCTACTTGCGCCTCTATATGACAATTTTAGTAAAATATTTCTTCGATCTATATTGTAAAACAACAAAAAGAAGAACTTTATAAGCAGTGTGCAAAATTAGAAACGAATTGAACATCTGCAATCATATTTAAAAAATAATTTTGTAAAGTGATAATTATTATACTTATTTAGTGCGAATAATTCGCACAGGTCACTCTAGTTAGTTAGAAATTTTGGAAGTCAGTGGATTTGAATTAAAGCAGGATAATGATCGAAGTTTTTATCTAAATGTATTTTTCATAACCACACTATTTATTAATTATTTATTGAACAGTTCGTAGGTCGAATAATTTTTTCAGGGTATCCCGGCGTCATGTAAACTTTCGTTAATCGTTAATCTCAAAGGCATGCCTACATAATATTTTTTATCTGCTAGATCGATAGACGTGGTTAATGTATACCTATCTGTGACCGTCGAGCACACCTTCTTATAATAATCATGTGCATTGCATCTCACAGACAACACCACACATACACCTGTTCAGATTGCAGATCAGTAGTGAGTTCTGATTTTTAAGGCCGCCTGCACACAACCGCTGCTGAAATACTTATGCGCGGTGCGAGATATTAAAAAAAACTGGTCAGATGCGAGCCGAACTTAGGTAAAACCCTAAAAAAATGGTAAATAAAGGCATAAACAACACCGGGGTCGTTCGGGATCGAATCAGTAATCTTTAGGCTTTCGACTTAGGAGCTCTTAACCGCTCGTCCGCCGAACGTATTCAGTTCAAAATTGTTATTATTATACTCAATAACAATATGATACCGTGGTGACTAGATTGTTAAATTTTTGCGTCTGTAAATGAATTATTTTTTCTTCATACCTCGATCGAAAGTACATATACTTTGGGCATCAATTTTAAAGCAGAAAGTCTAACATTTACGCATTGGTGGGATTACATTCACTGATGCGGGAAGTACGTACGTTCCGGCGGCAGTTAAGAAAAAATCACCTATCAACTGTTGTTTAGATGTCGTTTCCATAACAACCCTATTACATTTTGCTAATAGTCGCGAACAGCTGTCATTCGTGTTTTTATACGTATACCTAACCTCAAAGCTGCTTGCTTGGAATTTATCTGTGTTTTTATGTAATTAATAATTAACTAATTAATTAATGTATTTAATAAGCATACTTACGACCGAGGTATGAAGAAAATAGTATACACCATACTGGTTTAAGTTTGATATCCTTGCACTGCGCGCCATGATATCATCATGACGCGCAGTGTAAGGATATCAAACTTAAACCAGTATTCAAGATATCGAACTTTTGGCCCTTGCGGTGTAATATACTATTCTATTGCATCTATTTTTAGTATTAATGAGTACTTACAGGTTCCCACGTAAAGCTGTTTTTGTGATAAATCTGATAACGAAATATGTCTATTTTTAGATTTCTAATATTTTGGTGGCTGAACAAAGCAGTTGAAGAGACAATTCGGTTCTTTCTTTGACAATTAGTATTCTTGTAAAATGTAAAATAGCGTTATGAATTTGTGAAAGCACCTTTATCACAATTTAAGTCCACGTGCATTAGATCTGACAGCTCACACACATCGCCCGGAGCCCTAGGCGGTTTGGATTTAGGGCATTGCTGGTACAGTCATATACTGTACCTAACATGTATACATGTAAATAATATTACATACAATAACGCAGTACACTTGTCGGTTTGCTAAAAAGTAAACGCAACATAACATATATACCAACACCCATTAAGGCACCTACTTGAGTTGAACCGAATGTACATTATATACAGATTGATCATAAACTTGTGTCGTTTAATACGTTCATTTGGTAGTTTAAGGGCCGCAAATATTATTTTTACACACTAGCGCTAGGCACCAAGTTTAGAAAAATAGGGCCGAAAGTGTGATAATCTTGCCCTGCGCGCCATGATGCCTGAGGCTAAGACGAGGGAAACATGGCACGAAGGGCAAGTTATCAAACTTTCGGCCAGTGTGGTGTATACTATTTTTCTCTTCATACCTCGGTCGTAAGCACGCTTATTACATACATTGATTAATTACATAAAAATACAGATAAATACCAAGTAAGAAGATTTGAGGTTATACGCAAAAACACGAATGACAGCTGTTCGCGACTAATAGCTGAAATGTAATATAGGGTTGCTATGGAAACGACGTCTAAACAACAGTTGATTGGCTGTTTTTGCCTTAGTCGTGTAGCATGAAAAAACTGCTGTCTGCGTGAAAATAAATTTTTTTGACGACTGGTGAGTTTTGCTACGAAATAAGTTTCTTTGCAAAAATTAATGCTTATTTTCGAAAGATACAATTATTTGGCATAGGTGACTTGGTTTTAGGGTCATTTCGTTAAAATAAAGCTATATATCGTCGGTCTAATTTTAAAACCTCGTAAGTCAAAATTTTATGAAATTATGATTTTAGGCTATAGTGCTTTAGGATTTTAGTACCTACACTTCTGTAAAACCTCGTAAAAAATAACCAAAATTGACTTACGGGGTTTTAAAATTAGACCGACGATATACAGTTTGCAATTTCTTACGAGAGAATGATCCAAACCTGAATAAATAGACTTACCTTTGTATAAAGTAAAGCTATTTTACCTATAAGAACACATTTGCGTCTAATTGTCGTGTAGCATGAAAAAACTGCTTGTCTGCGTGAGTACCGCCCGAACGTACGAACTTTCCGCATTGGTGCGTGTAATCTCACCAAGGAGGAAATGTTAGACTTTCTGCCTTACAATTGATATACCGAAAGTATGCACTTTCGATCGAGGTGTGAAGAAAAAGATATTTAAGAAGTTCGCATTTGTGCAACCCTGATATATGGGCTGTGGGCAATTGGCCGGCAGCTATGGAAAACAGTTTAAAATGTCATCCATATTTTATTTCTATTCATAGTACCTACGATTGCATAATGGTACATATTATTATATACCACATACATTATAACTGTAATATATGAAATGTACATACTGTCATGGTTCTATACTATCAGATAATGCCACAATCACATACTGGATGTTCCGAAATATTTAGACCACGATGAATTGGTTTGTTTGATACATTAATTTTTAAATGTTGGAAGATTAAACGATGAATCCTGGTGGCATAGAATCGATGAACTAAGCAAATACTGAATGTTTTTTTTAATTGCACTTTATTGTCTGACGTTTGGCAAACTTTATGTCATCTTCGGAGAATCTAAAAGATTTATATATAAAAATTTTTAAATTATTGTTACAGTTGTTATTGTATTTTTACAATAACAACTGTAACAACAATAATTTAAAACTTTTTATATATAAATCTTCTTCTTCAAGTCAAAAATGTGTAATGTACATATATCCGAAACGCTATCCTAACTGAGCTAGAAGCATGTGAAATTTTAGATAAGTAGTAGGAATTCCCTACTAATTTAAAAAGAAATCGCTTTATTGAATTAGTTGCTCAAAATGTCCACCCAGTTGCTGTATACATAGTCTAGCTCTTCTTAGAATTGAAGTGGTAGCTTTGCGAAGAGTCTCAGGATCAGCACGAATAAATACTAATGGTGATTTACAGCCACCTGGTCTTTTTAATAATAACAAAACCAACAGCCGAACCTAATACCTACATTAGTGGGCTTACTTATTTAAAATTTCAAATGCTTCTAGCTCAGTTAGGATAGCGTTCCGGGTATATGTTCATTAGACATTTTTGACTTGAAATCACCCCAGCAACACAGTCCCAGGCTATGGCAGTCATGTCGTGGGACACCCTGTATATCTATAATATATAAATATACATATCATTACAATTTACTATAGAGTGTACAAGATGTATAGTGAAACAGATTTTCCCACGATCACGTCTCAGCTATTTTCTTTTAAATAGGTAATAATTACATATTTCTGACTTGTACACAGCGTAAGTACTTTACGAATTTTCTTTGTAAGTCATTAGAAAGTGAAAATACTGAACCATGTAGATACAATTAAATTCTAGACCTGAAATTATAACATTTCTAGGTTAGAAACTCCCGATCGAGTTGGAACCAATTTCTTTTTTCTTTTATTATTTACGAAAATATGTCACTGTCTGCCGTTTCTTTTTTGAACCCACTTAATTTGGGTCTAGAAGTTTGGAACAATAAAGGGAAAGACAATTAATGAAAAAAAGTTAATTTTATACTTCAGTTAAAGTAGTGTTGATCCAATAGAATATTAAGATGAAGGAAGGTTTTGGTTGAGGATCATAAAATAAGCTTTACCAGTGTTTCGCTAGTGGCCAACGTTTCGAAAAATTTATTTTCATCTTCAGGGCCTCAAGATGAAAATAAATTTTTCGAAACGTTGGCCACTAGCGAAACACTGGTAAAGCTTATTTTATGATCCTCAACCAAAACCTTCCTTCATCTTAATTTTATACTCTTATAACGTGTTGAGAATTACAAAAATCCACTATGTCTGACTCAAACAATAGCATTTTTGGAAATGGGGTCAATGCCCATTGGGGGAGTGTAGAAGCAAAAGGTGAAACAATATTTCACATTTATGACAATTTTAATTATGCCTAGAAGGCACGAGATGAGCACTTTTTTTGTTTCCATTGTTTACATTGGGTGCGGTTTACACCGAAAATTACATCATTTTTTTTCGTCATTGCATCACCGACTGTACATGGTGTAACAATTGAATGTCAAAATAATATATTCATACATGCTTCACTGTCTTGATCCATATGTTCTCAATATTGCTATTTCGAGAGACAACGAAACGGGGTCGTAACTTCGGATTTAATTTTACTGAAGTATGGGCTATGTGCAAGGAGGCGGAGTTACAAATTTTTCGATGCGAGCGTTTGTGGTGAGCACTAGGGGAAACTCTAACCTCAAATTTTCCGTATGTCAGTGAGCAATGTTTATTAAAAGTAAAAATAGTTATAATTTTATGAAGTTTTTTAATTACAAAGATACATGGGCAAAACTAAGCGATCTGAAAATGCTTTATGTGTTCCGGGATGTTGCGCTGATGGCAAATTAAGTAAAATAATGACCATTGGCGCCATAATTTGACGTTCCGCTGTCAGTGTAAACAAATTTATATATTGTACGTCATAAATGATAAATAATTCCCACGTACCTTTTATGTTATGCTATTTATATAATGGTTTACAATCTGAATTTTATAGTACCTATATAATTTTCCTTATTACATTTTTTTTGACACATCATGGCCAACTAAAGTTTTTGACTTATCACCATAGAAACATGTCGCGATTTCCATAAAAAGTGAGTTCAATAAGTCTCTATTACTCACTAGCGGCGCTAGTAGGCTTCGTGCACACAACTTATACAAACATTAAAAAAACTGAACTATTAAATGATGCGGAAATTAGTGTGCCCTGGAAAATATATTCGGCCAAAGAAAGAAATAGTTGGCAAGACCAAAAGTGCACATCCCGCAAGTTTTCCATTGTATGATAAAAAAATAACAATTAAAAAATATTTTTAATAAATTTAAAAAGATTTAAAAATTTAAAGAAATAAATAATTAAAAATTGAAAAAATATTTTTTTTTTAAGTTTGCAAAAATAAAAAAAAATAAGAACTATACATAATATAATATATAATTAATATCAAGTGGAATAAAATAAAACAAAATAAAAAGAAAAAAAAAGAAAAAAATCAATGATATCGTAAGGAATCGAACCCAGGACCTTGCCCTCGGGGATCCAACGGCATAATTATTACGCCACGGCTGCCTAATACGTATAGTGGTGTTATCACGGTATACAAGTGTAGCACTTGTTTTATGGATTACACTATATTTACCAGCAATTATTATATTGTTTTTAAACTATTAGCTGTCAAAAATAATAAAAAATAAAACTGTTTATAAAAATTAAACTACTGAACACATTTTAGTGAATTTAAATAGGGTTCTGGTCTGATAGTAAACAAAGTGAATAAAATATAACCCAAGGCAATCCGACCAAAATTGCGATCTGTAGAGTCGTGACGTACGTACGTACATACGTACAGACCAACCGACAACTGCTGTTTGTGATTTTCAATTACAATTTTAATAGTATTTATGAACTCAAATTGATTTAAAAATGGTTCTATTTTATAGATTAGAATCTCCTCTTTTCAAAAAGCTTCAATTTGAATGGATTTCGTGTGAAATTAACTTAGATATAACTTCTTATATGAACGAAAGTCAGCTCTGACGCACAAAGCGATAATAAAGCACATACCGCTAGTTTAGCGGTATGTGCAATACATCGTTTTTATGAAAAATTCACAAAAAAAAAAAACAAATTCAAAGTCTGATGTCTTCAAGGACTGACAGTATTCACGATAATTGTAAATTATATAGACGCCCGACAACTAAGATCATTAGCATAGCAATATTATTCGAGATACGCCATTGCTCATTCACAATCAATCTATATTCTGTGTGGTTGTATAAATCTTTAAGGAGGTTGATGCGTTACAGTCCCAATCAAAAGTCGAATTCTAAATGGGAACGTTTCCATAATAAATTTTTGCAAAAGGGTATAAGTCGATGATACCAATAAATTATTGTCATAAAGGCATAAATAAATATTTTTTTTAATATTATTAATTATTTCAGTATTTTACTTAATGGACTAACTTTTGAATTTTTTGTATAAAGTTAGGTTAGAAAAAATAAATTTATGTTAATATCTGTATTTTACATATTTTTTGCAGTAAATAATTAAAAAAAGAAATTAGAAGTAATAAAAATTAAAATTAAATCATTAAAAAGTTGAAAATTTAGTTAAAATTGTCAAGAATAAAAGTCCATAATCGAAAACAGCTAAGGTTTAATATTTGTTTTTTATTGATTAAAAGTTTCCTAATTAAATTGGAAAAAACATTAAAATATACGTAAGACATCAATGCTTTACACAGTTAGTTTTCGGAACTGCTGACATTATTTGGTTATTTGCAAAAAATTAAAATGTACCGTTTGCATGCTAGGTTGACATATTTTCCATAAGACTACATGTAAAAGTTTTTTTTAATTTTTGACTTTATAAGTCTCCTAATGATTCTTGATTTTTTACAGAAAATTTTATCATAAAAAAATCTATTAAAAAAACTTTATTTCAGATTTTTTTCATTATCTTCGTAAAACGGCTCAACCTCCTTTCTAACCACTTTCTAACAAATTTAGCATAAGTCAAAGTGACACAGACGTTTAACAGCGCTGTTAACTTTAACATCGATCATACAGAATAGCGCCGATAGTTAATATGCACAATTACCAGTTTTTGTAATTAAATCTATTCGTGTTAATGCAGGTACAAAATGGGATTAGGGACATTAATGAATGCACAATAAGTTGGCAGCAATGTGTTGAGAGATATTAGATCATTCATAAAATGTAAGTATTATGTACTTGACTAGGTACATGCATTTATTTATTGCCTGCGGTTGTTTTTTTACGTGTCTAAAGAGTTTTTCTCTAAGCATTCAAATAATAGACATTAAAATTAGGTTAATAGTTTTGCATTATGAAGATGCGTTTTTTGCATTAAGCCGTGTTAATATGCCTCGTCGTTTATAATGATGCCTTCTTATAGTTCTAGAAATTGATTAATTATTACAGATTTTGCGTAGGCCACAAATTATCTATATCAATTTCGTTATGTATATATTTTATTATCACTGAATTGCTTATAGTTGAAAGGGATCCAGTATAATTTATAAAACTTACGGGTAATTTTTTTTAACTAAAGGTATTACCCATTTTAATAAAGAAATGTGATCACTAATGGAAAATATTTACTTTATATATTTATAACTTAGTCGTACCTTTCAATAATGCATCAGTACATGCATTTTTTAGGTGTAATGTTATACTAATAATATAATAATAATATTGTGCATGGGCTGTTTTAGCACCGAACGATATTTTACCTGTGATCACTGTTCGCTGAAAATCACGTGCATAGTCATTCAATTGATCGGCGAACGCTGGTCGCTTATTATATTATCTGCACTGCATGTGCATAGGTTACCAGCGATCACGGGTCGCAGTTAAAAATCACAGGTATTTGGAAGTCGCAGTCGCAAAAGTACCTGTTACTTGAAAGTAGCTAATAATCTCATCCCTACTTTGTATCTTGGGTAAATGTGTCTTTTAAAGATTTTATTAGTACTATTGGCCTTTGACTCATGAAATTTGGAGGATATACTTATTCAACCAATAGTTTTTCCAAAATTCCAGCTCTAAAGGGATAAAAATAAAAAAGCGAGTGTGCTTTAGAGTTTAGACCACACGACTGAAGTAAAACTTCTTCCTGCCATAATTTGTTATTATTCACCCGAAAATTCACAAAATATGAACTTTACTATGGATTTACAATTTTATTCACTTTAAACGTAGAATAATTCAATGTATTGAACAAAATATTAATTTATAAAATTGTTCAAGAACGAAATGAACAGTCTAATGTAAAACGAAAGAAATATAAACATAAAGTAATAAAAACAAAAGTAATACATTGCAATTACTTAGCTCTCGTTGGATTTTAAGCGGAAATCTTTATGAAATATTATTTAGCTCTGTAAGTTAAGTAGGTTTACAAAACCCGATAGCGCCACTGGCAAGTAAAGTATGTGTCATTCTATTGTTAGTACTACTTATATTTTCGGACACCTGATGGCGCCACTAGCCAGTGAAGTATTTGCTATCTTCACTAACTTATATCTCCCTCTCAACTTCCGTTCGCCTCGCCTGATCACACTTCCGTTAATCTCTCGTCAGGCAACTTACTCCTCAAGTCAAGCGTGCGTGAAGAAGTTTTACTTCAAAAATCCTTTTTTATTCCTTAAATAAATATAATGGGAGACATTTATATTTTTCTAAAAATTCAATGAGTTTTCATATGTCTTGAAGTGTGTCGCTGAGCAAATAAATCCTTTCGTATAATAAATACTACAAATTATAAGTATGCAATTATCTATACAAAGGGGCGTATCTAAATATTGGCTAAATAAGTTACTGATTAAATTAACTTTTATTATCTAATCAGCCCCTGGCTTAATTAACGCCGTTTATCAACTCTGACAGTCGAGATTTATCTCTTTATTTTAAATTATTTCATTAGTGTGGATATATTTATTTAATTCACATTGCTCAACTTTAATCATTATAATTAACTATATATCAGGTTTGATAATGCGCTTTTCAGATTTATTATTTTTTTTAGTATTAAAATATTTTTGGAGTTTCCTCCTTAAGAAACGATTTTGAGTTATAAGGCCCGGAACGGAAATTTTATGAGTAGTAAAATCAAGTGGTGAGGGGTTACGCTCCACCGCTTCAAGTGTGGCGTTATGCTCGTCCGCTTCAAAAAAGACAAACATATATATCTGTAGGATTTAACGTACAAAAGAATGAGATGGAATACAAAAAAGACAAACATAATATATTTAGAGGATTTAACGTGCGAAAGAATGAGATGGAATACATTACACAGCGTATCTAAGGAGTAAACTCCAGTCGTGCGTCGGAGCTGACACAAACACACTTTTGTTTTACAATGCAAATGTATAATCAAAAGAAGTTTATTTTTCTGTCCCCAAAAAAAATATAATATAATGAAGTTTATATCAGTAAATCAGGTACCTATTATTGATAGTTAAGGAGGTTGAGCCGTTTTATGAAGATAATGAAAACAATCTGAAATAAAGTTTTTTTTAATAGATTTTTCTATGACAAAATTGTCTGTAAAAAATCCAAAATCATAAGGAGATTTATAAAATTAAAAATTAAAAAAAAACTTTTACATGTAGTCTTACGGAAAATATGTCAACCTAGTATGCAAACGATACATTTTAATTTTTTGCAAATAACCAAATAATGTCAGCAGTTCCGAAAACTAACTATATAAAGCATCGATGTCTTACGCATATTTTAATATTTTTTCCAATTTAATTAGGAGACTTTTAATCAATAAAAAAAATTATTAAACCTTAGCACTTTTTGATTATGGACTTTTATTCTTGACAATTTTAACTGAATTTCCAACTTTTTAATGATTTAATTTTTATTACTTCTAATTTCTTTTTTAATTATTTACTGCAAAAAATATGTAAAATACAGATATTTACATAAATTTATTTTTTTTAACCTAACTTTATACAAAAAATCCAAAAGTTAGTCCATTGAGTAAAATACTGAAATAATTAATTAATATAAAAAAATATATATTTATTTATGCGTTTATGACAATAATTTATTGGTATCATCGACTTATAACCTTTTGTAAAAATGTATTATGGAAAAGTTCCTATTTAGAATTCGACTTACTTTTGATTGGGACTGTAACGCATCAACCTCCATAAACAGACATTGGAGAATATGTTTTTGGGGAGACAGTAACAGAATCTCGTCATGGGCTATTAATATAAACTTTATGATTATTTTCTATTGCGAAAGATATAGTATAAACTGACTTCTCAATTAAATAAGATTTTATAGATTGCTTGCAACTTCGAGTAACATTAATTATATTAGTCTGCAAAAAGAATACAGCAAAAGTCAAAGACTCTTTTGCACCGTGTTGAGTAATAACGTGCGTGCGCTATACAGACCTGGGTCACGGCCAGATTTATAGGTACCTCTACTGCACTATCTATTTATCTTTTTGTACATATAAACGTTCACGTGTGAATTAATAAGTTTATTGCTCTATCAGTTCACAAAATCTTACAGTGCGCCAATTAGAAAGTCACCGATTGACTATTATAGAACATAAACCATAATAACTATCTGCGGCTAAGTGGCAAACCTGCTTATGTCGATTTTGACGTGATAACGTCTTATAAATTGATGAATCACCAATCTTATAAATTGATAAAACACCGGCTGCATGCACGAAAAAGTGTAACGTTCCTAACGTTTGTAACGCGTAACGTTCCGCCTGACCCTGTGCGTGCTTTTTGCTAATTTCTCGCTCAATTTAAATCAGATCGGTTTGAAACCAGTCTTAAACGAAAGAGGAGAACATTTTACATAGATTTCGTATAACAGAATTTGTCTAAACAGTTTTTTTATACAAATTTATATAGAAAAATAGCTGTATAAATGCAACATGAAAACGGCTGCATTTCTAATGTTTAATTCAATTTTTTGACATTAGTATTTTGTGAAATGCAACGCCTTCTAAGTTAAGTATTGGAATAACTAATTATTATTAGAACATAATACTTTGACAGTTGCAAACGTCACTTTTGACATTTCTTATCATTCCGACACCAAGGATAAGCGGATTGAAACCAAATTTTGGGAGGTTTAGGTTATGTATTACGGAATCCGTTATCACGTAAAACTATCGTCCGTAAACCGACTTTACAGACAACCAATTTTTTTAAGTAAAACTTCTTTATCGCCGTATATATGTTTGCAATTTTCGGGGAAATACAAGAGAAACCTTTGTAAAGGCTAAAAACACTGCTCTAGTTTTCTATAGCGCTGGTTTTCTTGATTGCTGTTATGTGCTCGCTTCACACGAGACGTCTTTGCAAGCTTGTTTTGTGGACAAATCTGGTGCGCGCGCAGTGACAGTTCAAATATAAACACAGAGCAAAACGTGTCTGTTGTCTGTGACTGTCTCTGCGTACACTGGTACAGAATGACGCCGTGTTGGTTTGTGGGCGTTTGTTCAAGTCGCCCACGTGACAAGATACTGCTTCGTGATTGGTTCTTGCTCATACCTAGCAGCGGACCTAGCAACGAAAATAGCCCCAGTTCTAATTTTAAAACCTATCTTGAGAACTAGCGTCCCACGATGGCTCACATTTTCTTTGATATTTTTACCGTTTTGATATACGAAACAACGAAAAATTGACTTGAGCGATTTTACCTTTGAAGTCCAGATATTATTATGTTCTGCCTTCATTCAGAAGAATATTAACGAGATACATTAAACATGATATCTATGACATGACATGACATTATGTAGATACTCGTAGTATAGAAAACACAATATGTTTTGTTATTATCTGATGCTTATAGAATTAGCGTAGCTGCGAATTTATGGCGCCGCCGTTTCGGACAAATAGGTCGAGGTACTGCAAATAATCTCTATCACATCATTTGACTAACAGTAATACCAACTCGGCTGTCGAAACGGGTGTCGAAACTTTAATAAAATTAAAATTTAATAATACCCCACGGCGCCGAAAACGCGCTAAAAACATACCCCACGGCTCCAAAAACGCGCAAAAACATACCCCACGGCGCCGTACACGCAAAAAAACATACCCCAAGGCGCCGAAAACGCGCTAAAAACATACCCCACGATGCCGAAAAGCGCTTAAAACACCCCACGGCGCCGAAAACGCGCTAAAATATACCCCAAGGCGCCGAAAACGCGCTAAAAACATGCCCCATAGCGCTGAAACGCGATAAAAACATAACGCACGGCGCCGAAAACTCGATAAAAACATACATCACGGCGCCGAAAAGCGCTGAAAACACGCTAAAAACATACCCCACGGCGCCGAAAACGCGCTAAAAACATACCCCATGGCGCCGAAAATGCGCTAAAAACATACCCCACGGCGCCGAAAAGGAGTAAAAACATACCACACGGCGCCGAAAAGCGCTAAAAATATACCCCACGGCGCCGAAAAGCGCTAAAAACATACCACACGGCGCCGAAAAGCGCTAAAATCATACCCCACGGCGCCGAAAAGCGTTAAAACATACCCCATAATTGCTTGCTCTACTGACATCGACAACTAAAAAATTTATTATTGCTTTTGTTTTTGTAAATTAATTAAAATACAGCAACGCTGAACAACGTCTGCCATCTGACGGCTTTAATTTTGAAACAGCGAGCAACGCTGAACAACGTCACAGCAATGCTGCATGATGCCATCTGACGGCTTAGCTCAACGCTTTTGCTACTTGCGCCTCTATATGACAATTTTAGTAAAATATTTCTTCGAACTGTCATCTGAGCTTTATATTTGTAATACAACAAAAAGAAGAACGTTATAAGCAGTGTGCAAAATTAGAAACGAATTGAATACCTGCAATCATATTTAAAAAATAATTTTGTATAGTGATAATTATTTATTTAGTGCGAATAATTCACACAGCTAGTTTTTAATAAAAAAAAAATATAGTTTAAAAAAAACTAAAAAACACGCTTTATATCGGACTAAAAAGTAAAAAATAATTGTTTTAAAATAAGCTTAAAAAGCGTGGGGCGCTTTGTTCCACATTTTCGTACATCGAGCGCCCAACGCTTTTTAAGCTTATTTTAAAACAATTATTTTTTACTTTTTAGTCCGATATAAAGCGTGTTTTTTAGTTTTTTTTAAACTATATTTTATTTTTCACTTTTTAGTTTGAGGATCTATAAAAGAATTTATTAATCCTGGGGGTCCTAATAAGGATAATGGGAAACTGTTATCAAATTATTGCATTGTCATCGGTCCTTGATACGTATGCAAAGTTTCAAATTAATCAGACTTCGGGAAATTGGTGAAAATTATGCTCAAAGATTTAAAAGAATTTATTAATCCTGGGGGTCCTAATAAGGATAATGGGAAACTGTTATCAAATTATTGCATTGTCATCGGTCCTTGATACGTATGCAAAGTTTCAAATTAATCAGACTTCGGGAAATTGGTGAAAATTATGCTCAAAGATTTAAAAGAATTTATTAATCCTGGGGGTCCTAATAAGGATAATGGGAAACTGTTATCAAATTATTGCATTGTCATCGGTCCTTGATACGTATGCAAAGTTTCAAATTAATCAGACTTCGGGAAATTGGTGAAAATTATGCTCAAAGATTCCGTTACGGACATACATACATAGTTAGTTACATACATAGTTACAACCCAAACTAATATAAAGCGTTTAATTAAAGTTGTTAATTTTATTGCATTAGAAAACTCGATGGGTGAAGATCGAGCCAAATCGGAATATTGTACTATAATGGGCGTTCACTGTCGAAAGGTTTCATTGTATTAATTTTGAAAAACAACACAGCGACATTATTAACTCATGTAACGTAACAGGTAATAAGGTTATGTAGGTATATCAAACACAATCGATATAATAATATATACATGCATGTAACTTTTTTTTATAGCATGTTGTTACAGTTACTAGTTACAAAGTGCAATGTCCCAATATAAACGCTATAAGAGAAGACGGATTTTCCTGAGGCAATTTACTATACAAATGCAATTCATTGATCTCTCTGTCTGTCGCAACATGTGTGTCACTATGTCTATCTTTGTCAGATACACACGCGGCATAATTGCACTTTAATAATAATATGCCATATATACGCGCTTTGAATGACCAAACACAAAATGGCGGGGCATGCCAGTAAACCGGCAAGGGAAAATGTTTAAACAAGGTATAGATTCCCCACTAAAGGCTCATAATAGCCGCAATGAGTGTCCGACAGAACTTTCGGTTTCGGCCCAGTTTCGGCCACAAGGGCCGAAAATGTGATATTCTTGCCCTTCGCGCCATGATGCCCTTGGCTGTCGGCCAGTGTGGTGTATACTATTTTTCTACATACCATGGTCGTATAAGCACGTTTATTTAATTCATAAATTAATTACATATAAACACGGATAAATTCGCAGCAAGCAGCTTTGAGGCCGTTAGATGGCAGTATGCAGTATTGTGTCTGTTGTATTACAATATGAAGGTCAGATGACAGATCGAAGTGTTGACGTTGTTTCACAATTAAAGCCGTCAGAAATATTTTACTAAAATTGTCATATAGAGGCGCAAGTAGCAAAAGCGTTGAGCTAAGCCGTCAGATGGCATCATGCAGCATTGCTGTGACGTTGTGCAGCGTTGCTCGTTTCAAAATTAAAGCCGTCAGATGGCAGTATGCAGTATTGTGTCTGTTGTATTACAATATGAAGGTCAGATGACAGATCGAAGTGTTGACGTTGTTTCAAAATTAAAGCTGTCAGATGGCAGACGTTGTTCAGTGTTGCGGTATTTTAATTAATTTACAAAAACAAAAGCAATAATAAATTTTTTAGTTGTCGATGTCAGTAGAGCAAGCAATTATCTGTAAAATGATATATAATTTATGTGGAGAATTTGTGAGGTTTTTTCTAAAAAGGGAGGCAAACATTCTTAACCTTAGCGTATTAATATATTATATGATGAAGATGTAAATATCACAATCAACAATGCAAAAAAACAAACGAATCGTGAATTCCTGATCCGCATTGCGTAATTAACTTGCATCCGGCGACAATAACGACGGTCACGATGTGTTGTTATTAATATCGGCGTCGGAAGACGGACCAGAATCACACGGCATGAATGCCAATGCGATGAAATATCATTCTGGTCGTGAATCAACAATCGATCATTAAACGATAATCGTTATTATAAATCGCTAATTAAAAGAATATTTGTACATGAAATGAGTCTTCGCGGAAAATATAGGTAGTGTTGCCAGCAAAACGAAATTTCGATACAAGATAGAGATTTATTTGCCGAGATTTCGATTATTGCAACGCACGAAGTCTTTAACCAGGAGACTTAGCTTCCTCTGCTTGCTTTATATCGAGACGGACCGCGAGATGGCGCTGTTATCGCTGCCTGGGTAAACTTCGGTTCTTCCCGCCTGTTTTCGTCATTGTTTAACTTCACAGACACTACACACATGTAAGCCATTAACGTGTGTGCTGACGCCATATTGGTTCATGCGACAGATATCGGTCCACCGCTACGCTCGAGCTGCGTCTCCTGGTTACAGACTTCGTGGCGCAACGCATAAAATAGTAGATACTGATGTCACCATAAAAACGAAACGCAATAAATGTATTAATTAATACAGAAACAATTTTTCCGAGATTGCATTTTTGAAGGAAAAATGTAAGATCTGGGGAAAATTGCGTGTGACTCCATCGAGATTTTCCAAAATTTTCGATGAATAGATGTTCAATATTTATGTGGAGATTTAATGTTTCTGGAACAGTCTTCCTACTAAAGCCTTTCGCGGATAGCTCAGTCGGTAGAGCGTATAACTCTTAATGCCAGGGTCTTGGGTTCAAGCCCCACGTCGGCGAATATATTTTTATTTTATTTTTTACATTGCTTTCTTCTAAGGCTTACATTTCAATTTTTTAATATTTTATTACGACTAATTAAAATTAAATAAATCTAATTAATAGCTCATTTGAAAATTTACAACTATAGGTATATAAAAATAATTTTCCTACAGTGTTTTCAATGAAATATTTATTATATTAAAAGAAATAGTATAAATACTGCTTTTTAACGACAAAAACTTTTGAACGGTAACTCCGATCATTATGAAGCTTGGACACAACATTCATCTCGGTAAATTAAGATGAATGTGTGTACTCATGTCCCTTCCTTCCCCGTTCGTTCTTTTGCACCCGGGTGAAACCGGGCGGGACCGCTAGTTTACAGATAAAACAGGTGAACGTATATATTTTATATAATGAAAGGTTAGACGATGATCTTTAATATAGTAATAAAAATATGGAAATAAGGAATCAGGACAACGCTTTATGAATGCATATAATAAATATTGTATCGACGGTGTTACATCGTAACCTTGGTCGATAATGTAGAGTGTTTATGTTACCGATTGAATGAAAATAGCTGTTGACATTTAAATCTGCGAACATTGTTGACCCAATATACACCTCTTGTTGATCATTTTAGGTCAAGTGTTAGAGAAATGTGAAAATATAATGCCATTATTTATGAGACAGCCCTTTTTTGGAACAAAACGAGATTATTGTTCACATCACGAAATAGTGGCTTTGTAATTTTTTTATCTCGACGGTAACACTATCAATATTATAAAATGGTGGTAAGTAGGTGTTTGAAAAATAATAAAAAAATGAAGTTTTATTAAGTTGTGAAAGGGATTTAACATTTTCAAAATGGCCATAAAATATATGTAAGGATAAACAATTGATTGCAGAAACAAGGACAGCTGTCGTAATTGTTTTTAGCTCATTATTTAATCATTACTTATTATTATGGAAAATAATACTAAAAATACTATTTTTTATACAATTATGGACGATTGATTACCTGATAGCCATGAAAATCTAATGGTGCGTTTACATTTTGTCAAGTTAACTTATAAGAAATATATTTGCATTGCAGAATAATTATTATTATCGTTTCAACACCTAGTTACTTTTTTGAACAATAACAAAAAAATAGAGTGTAAATAATGTATGAAAATTATATATCTACTAATTTGCTGGAAAATTGACTATATTTCGTATTAGAACTGTTACGGTTAATTTAGAAAAAGACGATGAGAAAAAATCAATCTAAATTTGATAATCTTAGTACTACCAAACATAGAATTCAATTTTCACTTTGGGATAAGAGGCGCGTCAAAATAAGGCCTATGCCACCTATCTTGGTTATAAAATGTATAACAATGTCCCAAAATCAATAAGAGATTCCAAAGATTTTGATAAAAAGCTGAAACAATACTTAATTAATATAGTTCCATATTCTGTAAACGACTTGCTATCAGATTAATAATTATTTTAACATGTTTTAACTGTGTACTGACGTTTTATATCCATTTTATATAATGGCGCAACAAATAAACATTTATTATTATTATTATTAATATGTATACAAATATTAAGAGCACTGTGGTTGAAATAAAAATAAAAAAAAGACGGGTTGCACTCCGGGAGTGCCGGCAGAAGTGAAAACTTGAATATTAACGTCTTAATTTTTTGCATTTAGAAGCATTGTTTATTTGTTGGCAACACTTGTAAATAAAATGGTTTGTATCATAGATTGCATTTTTATGTACGATATTTCAACGCTAGATGTCTAACGTTGTATAAAAAGTATCTGGCAATTACTAGAGAGTCTCACCCAGTTCTTACTTTTCCTGACGCGAGTTTAACATTTTTTACCCATTAAAAAAAAGTGTACAACGTCGCTAAAGAAGTAGTATAGTTACTTCTTACCACAACAGTTTTATTATTAGTTTAGTGTTTGCTGAAGATGAGAGCATAGCTCTCGAAATGTACATCCGCTAATAGAACTGTTGTGATAAGAAGTAACTATTCTTTATTTTTTATTTTTATCCTTAATATGTACTTTATTCCGTAAATTTCTATAAACCTTGGGCGCTGGTAATCACAAAACTCGGAAGCGATATATAATACGAAAGTTATTATCGTGTCTGTTATTTTATTTTATAGTTGTCGCCATAAAATTTCATTAAGTACAATTTTAATACATCAAAAAACAATAACCGTAAAAAATTACAACAATAACAAACAAGCACTACGTATAGTAAATGCATAAAACAAATTTGCAGAGTATAGTACAGGCTGCTTACGATGTTATTTTTAGAATTCTTCACGGTGACTTTAAAAATGAGTTTTCGGGAGGGTGGGGCCTGCATTCGACAGCCATCTTGGAATAACGTAATAACTAGTGGACGTAATAAATACGACCGTAAAAATGGGAATTTAACATTGCAAACGAAAAACAGGAAATTGGCATTGTTAAAAAAAAGCTTTAAAATGTTGATATGCTAGTTCCAAGATTCCGTAGAGATAAAAAATTTTACAGTTGGCGTTAATTATCCCTTTATTACATCAGACTTTGTTGAATGAGGCATTATTTAATTACCAAGTAATTTTATATATTGGAGTGGCCACATTTTTCATGTCGTCTTCAACATTCGTGTGTGAAATGGGAGAGTTTTCATTAAGCTCAAGGTCATGCAGAATACACTTGACTATATTTTATGTAAATAGCTCAAGGTGGAATGCAGTATTTATTAAAAAATAAGGATCAACAAATACAAGACTTTGCTTTGCGTGAGGGCCGTTGTCGCAACAGTAAAAAAAATTGGTTGTCTGTAAAGTCGGTTTACGGACGATAGCTTTACGTGATAACGTATTCCGCTCGAATATCATATTTAATAATACATAACCTAAATTTTAGTAGCTGTCAAACTATATTTTTACCGACTCTCTATCGCTTATACTGCGCTCTCGCTTGCACGCACAGGGTCAGGCGGAACGTGCAGACACTTTTCGGAACGTTACACTTTTTCGTGCATGCAGCCGGTGTTTCATCAATTTATAAGACGTTATCACGTCAAAAAATCGTATCGTTTTTTTAGCTTTTCTTTTGAAGTCGTTTAATAATCAATTACTATGGGGACCGTGCGTGACACATAGAGGCAGCACTACTGGCGAAGTTGGCGCTCTCTAGTATCTAATTAATGAAGTAAATGGGATCATTTGATAATAGTAAACAATGAAAAATATTTGAAAAAATGGACAAAATAAGAAGTACGCATTTCAGCCTGTAATTAATACTCGTG
This sequence comes from Xanthostigma xanthostigma, assembly GCA_963575645.1. Classification (NCBI taxonomy): domain Eukaryota; kingdom Metazoa; phylum Arthropoda; class Insecta; order Raphidioptera; family Raphidiidae; genus Xanthostigma; species Xanthostigma xanthostigma. Next base: position 753,730 of record OY754466.1, on the reverse strand, counting down.
TACATGGACGGAATAGCTCAAAAAGCGAAAATTTATATAATTCTGGTCATGTATATGATGTTGTAGAAGGTTATTTAAATAGGCAAGTTGTCATAACCGCAAATTTGTACCACAAACAACAGTGTCTAAAGTGTATAATGTAAAAATTACGCTATGTATAAATAATTTCTTCTTCATAATATTAGTATTTTACTTTGTAATTGAATTATATTTTCGATAACTGAAAAGCAAACTGTCACTAATTGACATATAAATGCAATTTTTTTATCCAAAGCCTGCTCTTAATATATCATTATACTTTGAAAAAATTCTCCCATAAAATGAACATTTTTACCACCAGTTGGCGTGAAATTCACGAAGCTCGGGCCCCATAGAAGTTGAAAAATCAACAGAACTGGCTTCTTATAACGGATATATAGTAATTTATAGTAATAACAATAATTAAAGCTATACTTAATTTTTTTTTCGAGTTTTAAAATGTTTGTTTAGTGATATCTATTTTTTTTGTTTGAAAAACAAATTAAGTAAAATCTCAACGAAAATGTCCAAGAGTATTAGAAGATAAATAATAGTTTAAACTGATTCTGTCAATTCTGACAATTTAATATAATGTCTAGATAAATTTAATTTACTTCAAAAAATAATCTTAAAAGAAAATAAAAATAAATTGATTAATTAAATCCACAATCAACAATAATTTGAATTAAATTAAAATGACGATAAAATATTTTATTTTAAAATAAGTAACACAAATGATAGATACTGGCAAATCTATAGCTTTAAAATAACACATTCTACAAAAAATCGCCTTTGGAAAATAATTGCTTCAGATTCGATCTTCAATTTTGAAACTGGTTTGTCATTCATAAAAAGCTAATCATACGGGATAAAAATGACACACTGGAAATAGTCCAATCACGGCACTATTGATGCAATTCTTTTAGTATTCACTAAATTTTTAAATTTAATTTTAAATTACAACATTATATCAGCATATCGTCGTTGGTTCTGTAATAGCTCTTATGTGCATAATTAACAGATTTTACGTTTTTTAGATGAACAGATTCAGGAAACGGAGCTCTATACACTAGTAATACCTCCAAATTAATTTTACAGTAACCAACAAGGGGAAGTTGTATCAAATAATTCCTCCCATGTGCCAATAAATCCGAAATTAACGTTAAATATTTTTTAAGAAAATACTTTGTCTTAATTAAACACGTATAGTAAAGATCAGTATGAATTAGTACTATACCTCTGAAATTGCTAGTTCTTACCATCTATTGCTGAAATAGCCACTTTTTGGCCTTTCCTGCAAATTTTACTTTTTGCACATAAGAGGTATTACAGAACCAATGACGATATTTTGCTTCTTGTAGTTTTTAGTACGGTTTACTGTTTCCCTGAAGATCGGTTAATACCAAATACGAACGAATTGTATTTTCCTCGAAAAACGTTAACTATACGGTTTTTATTTCAAAATGTCCAAAGTTTTCTTATGGAATTAATATTTAAGGCGCTTAACAAAATTGGACATAATTGTATGATTTTTCTAGTCATGGACTTACAAAAATTTCTTGGAGAAATTGTATGAATCCAAACCCACTGAGTCTGTTCTCTTAGGTTAGGGTGCTTTGGCTTGTGGGTACTTGGACGCTATCAATGTTTAAGGCGTCCTGTGTACAAGGGGCCTTATCAAGCAGAAATAAACGCAGACCAGAGAGATATAAATCTTGCATATATATACATAATATTTCACAGCAGGAATAACAGGCGAGGTTTGAACACGCGACCTGCCCTGTCCACGTCTTCTGGAACTTCCTTTTCACTAATGTAAATCATTTTCCGTTGGTCAGTTATGTACAATGATTGGCAGATCAAAGCCCGATAACATTGCTTCGTGACAATTTACGTTCTCTGTTCTTCCCCCTCGCCCCCTTTCACCGAATATAATTTGTAATAAAATGATAAATTGATGTTGTATTGTCATTAACGTTTCAGAAATTAACAATGACTGATTACACTGCGTACAATAAAAGAAACAGTTTGTTGAAAATGAAATAAGATGAATTATTGTGTACGAAAAAAACAAGGTTATGTTTAAAATTTTGGCGCATTACAGTCAACTCTCTCTAAAAACTTCGGTTACTTCGTAATCCTGCGGTAAACTATCTTTGAACGAAGATCGGCGTTGATAGGTAGTTTTTGCATATATGTAACTGTTTCCCCAATTCATTAGTTCCAATCAACCTCACGCCATAACGGTTATGGCGTGAGGTTGATTGGAACTAAAGAATAAACTAAAAAATAAAAATGTAAAAAGATGTAAAACGTGGTTATGGCATAACCACGTTTTACATCTTTTTACCTTTTTATTTTTGATCTTAAACCATTACTATAAAATCCCTGCAGCGTGGAGAAGTGGGAACTATACTACAGAGGTTGGCTCGTTGCATCTGACCAATCAGCGTAAGCGTGAGAATGACGCCAACTGGCGGATCGTTCATAATTTTATCAACCCATAATGACAATATCAAAAATGTCAGTTATAATTAACTAGGACTATGCACATAGCTTACCTTAAAAATTCAATTTATTATTCTACCTTGGGTTTATTTTCCACAGGTCTTCCGGATGACGTCATCCCTCTACTACTAACCAACGGAGTGAGGCAACCTATGTACTACTAACCGTGACTTTCGATAAAAAAATTCAATAACAATAAACATTCTTTATATTATTCTTCGAATTAAACACGTAGGTATATGTCAAATAAAAAACGATAATCGTAATATTAGTAGAAGGATTATTTCCTATACGTACTACATTTTTCCGTATCTAATCAAAGTTCGATCAATAAACAAGTGACCCGTAATCTAGGATACTAAGTATTTTGTAAACAGTAGTAACTTGAGCATTATAACGAAACTGTTTTCTTCACTCGCATTTTTCAAGCAATAGTTCAAAAGAAACAATTTTTGTTTCATAAACATTTTCTTGTTTTTTACTTTTTTTGTCTGAACAGAGAAAAGTAAACATATTTAACAAATAAATTACGCATTGATATGGAAATTAATCAAGTAAGAATATTTATTCAACTCATGCGCGCTATTCATGTTTTATCATGCCTAAAAACCGAACCCTAAATAGCCATTTACCGACTGGTGACAATTACTTGTCATAACTCAATGAAGATTCCTACTAGCTCGGTCATTGTGGAGTAATGAAAATAAACGTAACTATTTTCTGAGTCGTAACGAAATAGTAGGTAACAACAACTCCGTTGTTACCCATTGAGACTAAAATTGAGAGGTCGAATGTTTTCGACATGGAGTTTATTCATAACCGGCTAACCTCAAACCAAAACATTGAATCGTGCTGTTTGGTGCTGTTAGTATTGACAGTTTTTTTTATAAAGAAATAAATAGATATTTACATCTCATTAATAACAATAAATAAAACATGAATAACGCGCAATTGTTGAATAAAATTATGGGCGTAACTTGTAGGCTAAGTCATGACCTGTCAGCGCGATGAATGACTTAGACTACTAGTTACGCCAATAACTATTTTAATCCTGTTTATTTTTTTCGTATCACTGCAATATTCACGGTTGAAATTTTGGACAGCTTCAAAAAAAAAAAAAATTAAAAATTGAAAGTCAACATTTTGACTTTTTGAAATATAATTTAGTGCAGCTGAAATGCTCAAAGAATCGTAAGAAACTTTGCTATTTCAAAATTTGCCCAGGAATCTTTAAAATACAATATGGCGCCGGCCAGCAATATATTAATGTATCTGCACTAATATAATAAAGAGAGAGAGAGCAAATTTTGTGAGTTTATGTGTATGCGGAGGGTAAACACCGAAACTACTCATCCGATTTAAAAATTCTCTTCACCAATATTTAGAATGGACCGTCAAGATGAACGTAGGGGCTATATACTATTGCGTTCGTGAAAACCACTTTTGCAACGTAAGTCGCAAAAAAAAACTCGGGCACTCTACAAATTCGGGCGAAGCCGGACCGGGCCAAATACTCGTAGTTACATATAAAACTTAATGTTTTATCGGCCAGTTTGTACTACTTGAGTGTAGTTTTGTAAAGCAAATATTATTTCAACAACGGATTTTAGATAAGATAAGAGAGCAGGTTTTACACAATTTAATAACTTAATCCTGAGGAATTAGTGTACATAATACGTAATTCCTTTATCGATATAACAGTTGTAAAGCGCGGTAGTCAAAATGCCTAGCCAGATAAAGGGATTGATAATTTTATTTGTAAAGCGCTGATTTAACTGATTTAACTGTCTTTATAGTCAGGAACGGATAGAATCAACTATTCCCAGCGTAAGGAATATTTAAATGACACGATCTGATTTTGTATTCTTCACTTTTCAATATGTACCTATTTATACATCATATGAATAAAATTATTATTATTATTATTCCGGCCCGGGACATAATAATATATGAGCCAGTGGCCGGCTACCAGTATGTAATTGACCAGGCCTGAATTTTTACGCAGTGAGTCTCCTATACCTACCATACATGGGGTGGGGACTCACTAAGCCAGAGACATAAATATCTCTGCACTAAGCCCAGCGTGGCCGCCGCGCCGTGCTCAAGTGCGACCGGCGGACCCCGGCCAACCGGGAAAACTCCTCATTCGCCCCTACTTATAGTTCAAGAGCCATCAAACATTTTTGGGTTGGCATTTGAGGCAGAGCGAAAATTTGTGTAACACTTCTTTTGTAATTCAAATCTTTGATTAACGTCTGAATAGAACTCTTCAAGTAAATAAAATTGTCGACCAATTTTTCTCAGACCATACGATATATTGACAAAAATGATAAAAATACAAATCAATATAACATAAGATGACGTTTCGATCCGGATTTGGATCTTCTTCAGAAAAATCTAAAAATATAAAAATTAATTAGTATTAAATTATTAATTATTATTTATTTACACGAATGATGAAGTTTGAAAGAATCAAACAAATTAATGAAAAATTAATAACAAACAATTTATTAATACGTAGCCATGGATATCAAAGTACCCATAAACATCTTATGTTATATTGATTTGTATTTTTATCATTTTTGTCAATATATCGTATGGTCTGAGAAAAATTGGTCGACAATTTTATTTACTTGAAAACTTCTTTTGTAATGTTTAACACAAAATCGGAGACCAGGCTGAAGGGTAGTAGGGTCTGGCCAAGCGGTGAAATTTTGGAACTTTGCGAAACCAAGAATGATTATTATTTTACCATTCCAACTCACAAGTAGGGAATGGTACTAGTTTACATAAATTTTACAATATCTTTCCGTTTTGAGGTCCCCCGAATCCAAAAAACATATTTTTGGAAAAACTCTGTGCGTCTGTTAGTCTGTGAACACGATACAGGTCAAACAGATGATTGGATCGAAACCAAATTTTAAGAGAATGTTTGGTATGCAAATATGAAGAACCCTATTGTTTTTGGGGAAAATCGGCGCATGCGTAGAAGAGATATAATTGCTAAAACGGTGTTTTTTATATAATAATCGTATACTTTTCATAACGGCTTATTATTCTATTTATTTTTTCGAGAAAGTATTTTTAAGAATTTTTTTTTCTAAGCTTTATAGTTTCGGAACTATTTTGAAAATAAAAAAAAATAAGCCGCTCTTTTGTTTTATGGATCCGTCAGAAATAAACTAGTTAGGCATGCTTTGATTAATTTTTACATGACGTGGAACAAATTATGTAGGTAACCATGGCAACGGATAGTTAATATCATATTGAATACTAGCCATTACCCGCGTCACCTCACGCGATATCAAAAATGTTATTTTCTTTATTATAATCAAATGTCAACATTTTTGAAGCTGGAATGATCGCGTCGCCCAGTTGGCTGGAATTTTTTTCTCGGGCTATTCAAATAATCAGTCACTTCATCTGAACGTGAATATCTCGACTCAAATAAATCAACAAGTTACCTTTAACAAACGCGCTAAATCGTTGCGAAGAGAATTTTCGCAATTCTAAATATTGTTCTGTTTTTCTTTCTCAATCATTTGTTGATGTTATCAATCTGCGGCCATGTCTGAAGGCGTACATATTATATTAGTCACTGTTGTTATTGCGTAATAATGATTTAGCTATTATTAATGAGGTAGCTGATTTAATAGCTCATAATTAAGGTCCAACAGAATACAATCAAGTATATAGGTCCGACCGGTGTTTAATGGCGTTCTTTAATGAGATTATAATCGCAACGTGAGTATCGGAACATGGTAATGGACAATATTTTATATACGCATTATTTTGACTGATTAATATCATCGAACGAACTCTTTAAAATCGAAAGTTATAAGTTCGATTTTTCAACGGTGAAGGACATTATAGCCGGTGGAACTTTGTTGTGTTAAAAAACACCGTCGGATTTCAATCGCTACTATACTACGAGATCAAATAACGTGCTTACAACGGGTAGAGCATCTCTTTACGAGCTCGTCGCGCAGGATTTGTTTTGACTGTGACGTGTAGCCGCACGCGCGCGCGATAGTCATTGTTGGATTTGTGTAATAACAAATAGTAATAACAAAAAACACGTAAAAATACTACAAAATATTTTCTCTTCTCAACGATTGTTTCGGACATTCATTATATTCAGTACTAGCGGTCCCGCCCGGTTTCACCCGGGTGCAAAAGAATGAATGGGGAAGGAAGGGACATGAGTACACACATTCATCTTAGTTTACCGAGATGAATGTTGTGTCCAAATTTCATGATGATCGGAGTTACCGTTCAAAAGTTTTTGTCGATAAAGAGCAGTATTTAAACTTTTTTTAACTAATAATTTTTTTAAATGAATTAAATAAAATTAAAATAAATTTAAATGTAAGCCTTAGAAGAAAGCAATGTAAAAAATAAAAAAAAAATAATAAAAATATATTCACACAACGTGGGGCTCGAACCCACGACCCTGATATTGACAGTCGCATGCGCTACCGATTGATCTACATGACGTTGTGTCCTTTCATCACTAATATGAGTATATCTAGTTAATGCATTTCACATGAATAGAAGCTTATTTTTGAGATACTTTTTGCAACATTTTTTATTAAAGCTCCGCTCCTAATGGTCGTAGCGTAATATTATATAGCCTATAGCCTTCCTCGGTAAATGGGCTATCCAACAAAAAAAAATTTATTCAATTTGAACCAGTAGTTCCTGAGATTAGCGCGTTCAAACAAACAAACAAACAAACAAACTCTTCAGCTTTATATATTAGTATAAAAGTATAGATATGTGTGTACTCCTGATGATGGACTTAATGTCCGAAGCGATAGTTGAGAAGAGAAAATATTTTGTAAAATTTTCACGTGTTTTTTGTTTTTACTATTTGTTATTAATCATGTTCTACCAAATGGCGAGTGAAAAATCAGTGCAAATTATCTTAGTTTTTTTTTATCTGAAAACTAATTGCATACGCTGAGACTAGTTTTTTGATGGTTAAGAAACTGCAATCTTGTTGACAGTAATTAATATTTATTATGAATGTTTATAAGAGCACGTTTTGTTTAATTATTTATGAAAGAAAGGTTACCTTAAAAGCGAGTGTGACTTTATATAGCCATGTCGACGTGCATTACATTTTATAATTAGCATTTGAAGCACGAATCGCGCTTAGCTATGAACTAAGATGTGATTTAATTTAATTAATTAAAGTACAAATTACATTTGCTTATTACCACACGCAGGGTAGTATCAGAAGTTCAGCGAATTGCCATTCAACTCATCACTAAATTTCAGAAACATTAAAGCCACTAACTTGAAATTTGGACAGTAGATTTCTTTTGTAACCTATGCACCTACTAAGAAATAATCTTTCGAAATTCAACCCCTAAGAGAGTCAAAAAAAAATGTAGTTGTTTTGATGACAAAATGTTAGAAAGTGAAATTATAGAGAATTATCAATGGGCGTGTTTGGCCGAAGTAAGTACTTACTAAATTTAGAGTCACTTACTATACTTACAAAATTTTCGGCCGGAACACAAAATAAGTGCTAACGCAGTAAGCATAACTTAATATAAGACTCCATTTTGCTTATTGTTGATGTAAACAAAACAGAAAGGCACAGACCTGTCATTTATCCATTTGCAACTATTTACATGAATTAAATTATATTGATAAATTTAGTACTGTCTGGTACTGTCAATTATATTCTGTCTGTGAGGTTATGTACGGGATATAACGTAAACCAGTGTTTTGAGTTATGTCAAGCCAGTAAGTCTGTTCTGGCCGATAAGCGCTATAGTCAGCTTGTAAGATTTTAATTTTTTTATGCTAACTGGCTTACTAAGTTTAGTTAGTACTTACTTCGGCCAAACACGCCCAATATTTACATTTATCATCGTCTGCTTTGCAAATTTTATTCACATAACTGCCCAGATAGACAAGTATGAACTCATAATATGATGAAAATGAATTATCTAAATTTTACAGAATATTGAACATATTTTATTTGATAAAATTAGTGTCTAAGAGATTTAGATAAAATTGACATCATCAGAAAAGTGTAATGTAAGCACCGAAAATGTAGAAAAGTATTGAATGAATACTGTATCAACAATGTGATATTTTTTTGAGTCATTTAATTGAATCAACATTCATAATTGAATTTGAAGCATGATGGAAAAATGCAACTATGGTCGACATCTCTTCAAATGGATAAATATCCAATATGAGGTCCGCCAGGTATGCAAAAAAATTGCAAGGCAAACAATGATAATGCTTTCTATAATCTATATCAAACATCTAGTAATGTTGAACAGTATTCGAGACACTGATAACAAAAAATGATTTAAATAAATATAGTTTAAAAAAAACTAAAAAACACGCTTTATATCGAACTATAAAGTAAAAAATGATTTTTTTAAAATAAGCTTAAAACAATAATGAATAAAAAATACTAGTATTATTGTGAAAAAAGCGCTCGATGTACGAAAATGTGGAACAAAGCGCCCCACGCTTTTTTCACAATAATACTAGTATTTTTTATTCATTATTATTTTAAGCTTATTTAAAAAAAAAATATTTTTTGCTTTTTAGTTCGATATAAAGCGTGTTTTTTAGTTTTTTTTAAACTATATTTTCCACTTTTTAGTTCGATTTATTGTCAAAAATTTGCCGAAAAAAAACAATTTTTTTTTGAAAAAAAAAACCCTTAGACTTAGACCGCACGGGTAGCCAGTGTACTTACACTGCTGGCATATTATACCACTATATAAAACACTTGCTGTAGTCCAAACGAGTTTACAAACATGCATACTTACGTACAAACTTACAAGTGAAACTAATATAAAGCGTGTAAAAATTGGATTAGACAATCCGCTACAACAGTAATATTTTAGTAATGTATCTAGTCCAGTATAATTTGGTACGGTCAGAGATTGGACATAATATTATCACCATGAATATTGAATACGCCTTTTGAGACACTAAACAAAAAAAATTGGTTGTCTGTAAAGTCGGTTTACGGACGATAGTTTTACGTGATAACGTATTCCGTAATACATAACCTAAATTTATATAATAATTATAATAATTCGAATCTATGATATTGCATCTTTCGCTTCAAATTTAGGTTAATTTTTTTTTATTTAAATTACTCACCATATAATATAATTGTTTTTTTTTAACTTTCTTTCGTATTTATTTTAAGTCTCAAAGATTAGCTGTCATAATATTTATAAAACAATAATTTGTTTCACTGTTTATAATATAAAATTCCAAAACCTACTTACAATATTTAAGTATTTTCATACGTCAAAAAATTGATTTTTATAATAATAAAATTTGTAGGAAAACGATTTTTTCGAGAGATGAGACCTAGCTAAAACGATTTTTTGCCCCCCAAAATCCCTTTTCAGTAAATTTCATCCAAATCGTTAGGGCCGTTTTCGAGAAAAGCACGCACAGGGTCAGGCGGAACGTTACGCGTTACGAACGTTAGGAACGTTACGCGTTAGGAACGTTACGCGTTAGGAACGTTACACTTTTTCGTGCATGCAGCCGGTGTTTTATCAATTTATAAGATTGGTGATTCATCAATTTATAAGACGTTATCACGTCAAAAACATCTGTATTTAGTTTGATTGTACCTTTATGAACATTACGTTTGAAAGTGTGCCCTGAAATGATTGGAATTATACAGCAAATGGAAAGATTCTTTCTCTTTGGGCCACCTTATGCCCTTATTTCATTAATCACGACCTTTCACTCTCATTTCTCTTTATAACTTTTATTATTATTACGTTTTGTTATAATTTACAGTTGTATATTATTATTATATGGATTTGTTTTTATAAACAAATAGCGGTCCGGCCCGGTTTCACCCGGGTGAGATAGATATCAAAATGTATTTCGTTTGCGGTCCAGCGTCTGAACTAATAGCTTTGAGCGAATTCTACCAGATTTGCTTCTGAACTAATAGCTTTGAGCGAATTCTATCAGATGTCGCTACATGATACTAAGACACGATATATATAATACATAAGAGCCTTTATTAAAAGTATTAAGTATTACATAGTATAGTGCCCGCGGTGAGAGTTGAAGCCAGGCACGTCATCAATAATATGGCAGTGAACGCCTACTTGCCCGCAGACAGTGGCGTGTGGAATAAATTCGACATATCCATTTATAGCGATATAGAATAAAAATAAACACTCGACGAACATGGATCTCCGAAACAGCCAATAGCAAACTAGAAGGCGGGCGCAATGCGTTCACGTCACTATGACGCGGCGGCTTCATCTTTCGCTGCCGCTATTCTACTACTAATATACGAAAACTGCGTCTAGTTAGTAAGTTCTACATACCTATATTCTTTTATATTGTAAAAACTATTTCCCAAGTAAAAAGTTTCTAATTTTTTTTAAGTACTTAGTATCATTTATTTCCTTTATATATTTTCTAGTATTAAGTTATTGTACACTAGAATCATAGTATTGTGTACTCTTTGAAGTGCCACTTCTAAATTGGATTACAGGCGTTATGCGTATGTAATTTGGGTTTAAAGAAATTTGTTTTTATGTATACATACCAAAAATACGTGTATAAAAACAGTTCCAAAAACGGTGCTCAATTGCTGAGGAAGCTATAAACGTCGAGATAATAATAATAATAATAACCACTTTATTAGAAAGTATTTTTTTAAAACACATTAATGGCGTCAACAATAAAATGTATTACAACATTATTTATTAAAAAATTCATTTAAGTCATAAAAGTTGTTTTGCAATAAAAATGTATTTATTTCCTTTTTAAAAAGGGATTTTTTGTTAATATCAATATTTTTAACATTCTGTGGCAGATTATTATGTATTCGAATCATGGCATTATGTTGGTCTCGCCGTCCGACCGAAGCCAATAGTGTATGTGTATGGCAAATACCCTAATTAGATAGTATCTAGTAGGTAATGTAGTTCGACATTACAAATAAGTATTTAAAAACAAGTAACAGGAAATATAATATATCAAATGAAATTTTTTTTCACTCGGTAATTTTCATGTCAAAAGTCTGACAATACAATAAATTATATTCTAAACTTATTCGAGTGGAAGTATTTTCTATATACAATAAACGTTATTCATAAAGAAAAGCTTATTTTATTGTAAATAACATAACAACCATTAAAGTTATATACAAGTGTAACTTTAATTTCGAAGGAATATCGTATTACCCGCGGCTTCAGTTTTTAAACAAATCACAAAAGTAGAGTAAATAAAGCCAGTTCGAGTTAAAGAATATGCATTTCCATATTTTCTTCTTCAACATACTTCATAAATCTTTATATATAAAAATTACGTGTCACGTTGTTTGTCCGCGCTGAACTCCTAAACTACTGAACCGATTTTAAATTTGATTTGCACACCGTGTGCAATTCGACCCAACTTGAAAGATAGGATAGCTTACATTTCAATTTATAGTCGCAATATTATTTTATTGCAAATTATTTGTCTATTCCTTGACAGTCATAATTATCTGTTAGCTCCAAAGGATTCTAACAGATGGCGATACCTGTTGACTGGATTGAGTGAATATTCAATAGATGGCGCAACGTTTCATATAAGCTACAATTCAATGCATTCGAGCACGACGGCGCAGCCGGAGTGCTCGAAATATAGCAAGTGTTTTGAAGACCAGTTATCCACGAATACTTTACGCTATTTTTTTTCGAGCACGACGGCGCAGCCGGAGTGCTCGACATACACACATATACGCCCATGTATATTTTAAAATAGCTAGCAATTAATAAAATAGATAGATAGATAGATAGATGTTCCAATTAAATTGTTTTATTATTTCACTTTATACGTAGCGAAGCACGTACAGGGCCGCTAGTTATTCATAAGAATCTATAATGTCATTTTTTCGGTTTGCAAAAAAAAAAATAAGTCAATTCCTTCACTAACTCGGGCAGGAATTTTTTTTATTAGTAGGTAATTTTGAAATCATTGGGTAGAAACGTTTCCAAAAATTTTTTACTGTCAGTTTAATATCTATAGAACATTGTCTCTAAAATGAGCATAGACAAAGAAGATTAGAAAGCATCCTGCATTCTCAATGTTGGATGCCGATTATTTGGAACTGCACTGTACCTTATATCAATATAGACGTATTTTATTACATTTTTATTCGAACGAACGGTCACGTGCACACAATAATAATAATAAAAATCGACCTCATTTAGAAAATAAAAAAAATATATATCTATTGATTGTTACCGGCAGGAAAGTAGGGTTTGCCCACAAATAATTAGCTAATTGAAAAGTCTTAATTAATACCGTTTCGACAAAATATCACCGTATTATACAGGGTGTCTCTAAATGCTGCGGAAGTCGGTATATTTTACGAAGTAATGTCTCGAGTAAATGCCGGATACTTGTTCCCCTTAAGTTTTGCATTACTAAGATGTCACTTATATTTTCCCGCCGTTGTATCAACCCCCCTTTAACGATACAGAAAATTTCAAACAGATATGGCGCTGAAGAAGTTTCACTTCAAAATAAAAATACAAAACATCATTATTTTAAAATGCCTCAGCATTGTTTGAAATATACATTTTGCAATAATATAGACTAGCGTGGCCTGTGGGAATTATTCGCACTAAATAAGTATAATAATTATCACTTTACAAAATTATTTTTTAAATATGATTGCAGGTATTCAATTCGTTTCTAATTTTGCACACTGCTTATAACGTTCTTCTTTTTGTTGTAAAAGAAATATTTTACTAAAATTGTCATATAGAGGCGCAAGTAGCAAAAGCGTTGTTCAGCGTTGCCCGTCAGATGGCAGTATGCAGTATTTACAACATGAAGGTCAGATGACAGATCGAAGTGTTAACGTTACGCCGTCAGATGGCAGACGTTGTTCAGAGTTTAATTAATTTACAAACACAATAGCAATAATAAATTTTTTAGTTGTCGATGTCAGTAGAGCAAGCAATTATCTGTAAAATGATATATAATTTATGTGGAGAAATTGTGTGGTTATTTCTAAAAAGGGAGGCAAACATCTTTAACCTTAGCGTATTAATATATATGATTTATGGTATCTCGGCGTTTCACTTCAAAAACATCTGTCGAAAGAATTAAAAAAAATGATAAAAAATCCACGATACCTGTGCCATAGTAGCAACGAGCAATCCAAATGTGAGTGCAATCTGAACAATGGACGCCTTATATCCTTCTTCCCATTGGCCTGTGCAGGAACCGCATCCGATCGCAACCAGAAGGAGCGTTCCTAAAAACTCCGCCGCCAACATCCGCCATATATTGCGGTTGTCGGTTATGTCCGACAAACCGATGATTGATTTCGTACCTGTAATTAGTAAATAAAAACAAATCATTATTAAAACTAAATAATGATCGTAACTGCGTTTTTGTATAAGAATTTTTTATTTGTCCATAAATTGAAACTTCACACACAAGTTTTATAAAATTATTTTTATATGTTTTTACATCCTCAATAATTACAAGGTTTTAAGCAATTTAAAATTAATTATTAAACCAATAAAAGATCAAGCATACTGAATGTTTAGGAAGTTCATTTTGGCATGAAAATGACTGGGGCGGAGTAACGAAATCCTCGATATGCGCGAATTTTATCTATAAGTAGGTATAATACGCGCCACGAATCTAAAAGGCTCGGAAGTTAGATGCGAATGCGGGCGTGCGCTTCTATACAGTCTGTTGAAAAACTACAAACTCGCAACTCAACAAAACTAAAATAACAATAACAACTTGACAATAGCGTACTCGACTGTACTTTAAAGCAGGAAAGCGACAAGTGACAAAGGCAACGAGCGATCACGGCCAATCACCGACGAGCGCACGTTCCGTGCAGGTAGCTGGGAGGTGGTGGGAGTCTTAACGGCTTTTGCGACGCTGTTTGTGACTAACTTCCGAACCTTTTAGATCCGTGGCGCGTATTATACTATCGTTAGAAATTCATGGCGGCTCAACTGAGAAATTCGAGTTACGCGGTAATAATTGCGAGAGATCAAGCTAACATACGATACTTTAAGTAACCAATTGATGACTTAATGTGTTGCTCACTCTTTTTAATTGAGATCTACAAGTTTCCACTAATATGTTATAAATTATTTGTGACTTAAAAAAAATGTTGATTTCAAATAGATATATTCTTACCATCGTCCATAACGATACTATTTTGTTGTTGGAGTTGAATTTGAGGGTGGTGAGAAAAAGGAAGATGAAAATGACCGTTTAGGTGACTTAGGCGTCGGGCTCTATGTCCCATAGATTGATTGTCAGTTACAAACTGTTCCAGAACTCATGTATTGATATATTTTTTAATTTTAACTGTTAGCGAAATGAATTCTTATTTTCCACCTAACAATAAAACATAGATTATATGAAAAATCCGCACTAGTGATTTTTGCACTTCGATTTCGCCCGAGAAAAAAAATACAGTTAGATTACTTTAATAAGTATAGAAAATATTAAAATTGTGCAACTTATCTAATATATACAGGCTGTCCCACGACATGACTGCCATAGCCTGGGACTGTGTTGCTGGGGTGATTTCAAGTCAAAAATGTCTAATCAACATATACCCGGAACGCTATCCTAACTGAGCTAGAAGCATTTGAAATTTTAGCCCACTAATGCAGGTTTTAGGTTCGGCTGTTGGTTTTGTTATTATTAAGAAGACCAGGTGGCTGTGAATCACCATTATAGTATTTATTCGTGCTGATCCTGAGACTCTTCGCAGAGCTACCACTTCAATTCTAAGAAGAGCTAGACTATGTATACAGCAACTGGGTGGAACTAATTCAATAAAGCTATTTCTTTTTAAATGGTTTTTAAATTAGTAGGGAATTCCTTATACTACTTATCTAAAATTTCAAATGCTTCTAGCTCAGTTAGGATAGCGTTCCGGGTATATGTTCATTAGACATTTTTGACTTGAAATCACCCCAACAACACAGTCCCAAGCTATGGCAGTCATGTCGTGGGACACCCTGTATTAAAATGATTGTTCGTTCGTCTGTACGGGACTGTTCGTTCCTATACCATTAATCCGATTTCGATGAAATTTTTGTGAGTTGTTGTACGCGTACCCGAGAAGGTTGGCAAACAAAATTCGTAGTGTATATAAAATTTGTGGTTGATTTTATAGTGTGCATTGAACGTATTCACCCATGTATAATGTTCAACTTCTTGCATCAGCTTGCTATACCCATGAAATATTAACAATGAACCCGATCAAAGACGTCTTATGTAATTTGATTCTTAACAAAATTTCGGCCTGTGCCCCTGAAAATAAATCTTCTAGCACTTCTCTGGGGACCACCGCTGAAGCTTTCACGATCGGCGCTTTTCCAAATATTAATGATTTCCGGACTTGTGGAGCGAATGCGGTAGACATTTTCAGAATTGGAGTGCATACAAAAATTTATCTAATTGGGAATTTTTAAGATTGGTGATTTTCGCGTCTAAAGCTCTACGCGTTGGTGTGATCTAAATACTTCTTGAGCGGTATTTATTTTTTTTGTTCTGGATTAAGAGTTGCAAATAATTGGCACCCCTAGACATGTCACATCTGAAACAGTGGTCTGATTCCATAATAATAAAAGTCGTTCAACATATAATTACTAGCGCGTAATGTATTGTTTACCAAGTACATAATCGTTTATTTGCTAAGCACTTTGAAAAAAAATGTATCTACAACGTGAACAAAAAAAAAAAATGAAATGCGCAGGAAAATTGTTTATAACGACACAAATTTCTAAGCAGTTTATCTAATTTTAATATTTTTGACGTGATAACGTCTTATAAATTGATGAATCACCAATCTTATAAATTGATAAAACACCGGCTGCATGCACGAAAAAGTGTAACGTTCCTAACGTTCCGCCTGACCCTGTGCGTGCTTTTCTCGAAAACGGCCCTAACGATTTGGATGAAATTTACTGAAAAGGGATTTTGGGGGGCAAAAAATCGTTTTAGCTAGGTCTCATCTCTCGAAAAAATCGTTTTCTTACAAATTTTATCATTATAAAAATCAATTTTTTGACGTATGAAAATACTTAAATATAAGTAGGTTTTGGAATTTTATATTATAAACATTGAAACAATTGTTTTATAAATATTATGACAGCTAATCTTTGAGACTTAAAATAAATACGAAAGAAAGAAAGTTAAAAAAACAATTATATTATATGATGAGTAATTTAAATAAATAAAATTAACCTAAATTTGAAGCGAAAGATGCAATATCATAGATTCGAATTATTATAATTATTATATAAATTTAGGTTATGTATTACGGAATACGTTATCACGTAAAACTATCGTCCGTAAACCGACTTTACAGACAACCATTTTTTTCTTTACAACGGGACGTCAATTTATAACTCTAGACTTGAGTAATCTATTTTTAAAAGGTTAGGGTAGATTAATTTTACCCTAAAACATTATACCTATAGAGAAATTCGTCAGAAAAAAATACACTAAATAATTTTGGAAGCAATAAAATAAAGTTCATTTATTTATTTCAAAATTTCCAAAACAACTTTTTCATATCACGATTATGCGTTTTTTTTAACAAGTTAAGTCAATAACGTAAAACTCGTTTAAAATATAATTTGTTAATTATTTATTTTTATTTTGGCTGCACAATTTTAATAAATATTTGCGATTTTATTTTTTTTAAATACTTTTTACACAGCGAAAATTGATTTTGTAACAAATTATAACTGTAGTAATTGTTAATTCGAAAAATATAGTTAATAAGTAATATCATTAACAAGTAATTTAGTTCGTAAAAATCGTTAAGATCGTTGGAAAATCGTTGATTATACGTGGATTTACCATAATTAATGTATATCAAACGCTCAATACTCAAGTTCTAATCTGAGAATTGATAAAAAATCAATTAGATTTTCAATTAACTAATTCGTTAAACAATAAACTCAAAACTGACACTACATACTATTGTTACGACATTTAATAAGTAACAAACAAAAAACAGATAATTTATTGTGACTAGGCATAAAAAAGTTCGTTTTTGAGAATCGGTAGAAAGTATTGATTATATTTTCAATTCCGTGTATAAAAAATAATAATAAATTGAAAAAAATGTGTAGGTACTAGGCCTGGATAATCTTGGCTGTTAAAATAATAAATTCGCAATTATTATTCTTTTCGAAACGATTTTTTTTTCTCATATCACTAATGAAAATTATCGATATTTAATTTCGGTACGTGAAAATCGCCAGCACACTAAGATGGACCACCGCCGTTTAAGATCCGATCACCGCCAACTAATAAATCGTACTTGTTTGTCATAATGAACTATGTGAACTAATAATACTTTGTACTTCTATGCTATCAAATACAATTTCAAATAGTTAACTCTAACCAGATATAGGTAAAGTGTATTGAGTATTATTATTATTATTCCATTTCCACACAGACACGTTATGTTATGTACAAGAGTTAACCTATCTACGGTCACAAGGCAAAATGACCTATGTAGAATTTTTGATAATGTTTGGGACAAGTACTAAAATAAATAACCAGAATTATAAAGGCGCTTGCACACAAGACTAGTTTTTTCACTAGCGGTCCCGCCCGGTTTCATCCGGGTGCAAAAGAACGAATGGGGGAGGGACGTGAGTACGCACATTCATACTAGTTTACCGAGATGAATGTTGTGTCCAAATTTCATGATGATCGGAGTTACCGTTCAAAAGTTTTTGTCGGACGGACAAATTTTGAGTTATATTTTGCAACATTTTTCATTGATGCTTCGCTCCTATTGGTCGTAGCGTGCTTCCTCGATAAATAGACTGTCCAACAAAAAAAAATTTAATTCGAACCAGTAGTTCCTGAGATTAGCGCGTTCAACCAAACAAACAAACAAACTCTTCAGCTTTATATATTAGTATAGATTAGACATCTCTTAAAAAATATTTGGGGGAGGAAGTTTTTCTTGTGTCTGTGATCCGAAACTGACTATAAGCCAATATAAAAGTTAAAATGTCGAAATTGGTCATTTGTCCACAACATATACATCAATATAACACGCTGGTGTATTTATGATTATTAAGGCAACATTGTGCCCGTCTAGTAAAATCGTAAAAATATATCAAATAATATATTATCTAGTTAATAATTTACTATATGTATGTTTGTATCCACATTATACACATATATAACTGGTCCCTACATAAACACCTCCCAACATATGTATTTATATGATTTATACAGAATGTTGTTCAAATAACTATCATCATGTCTTTATCAATACTAAAAGAGGTAAGAACAACGGAAGCACTCATCAAAATGCCATTAAAATTAGAAATAACCACTTTTTGATAAATTAATAAGAACTAGTCGCCCTGTTGCTCTAAAATCGAGCGAATTTATTAATACCACGTCTTAAAAAGCCACGCCGCCCGCCACTGGTGTACTCTGGTGGTCATGTAGAGAAACAGACGCAAGATGGCAGCGGAGCGTATGAACTAGGAAGTATTACGTTAATAAATATGTTGACTAAAATAATAATAATTGTTACAAACTGGCGCCCAACGTGGGGCGCCAGTTTATAACAATTATTATTTGCAAAAGTGCCCACCGTGGACATAAATGTGGACACAAAAATATATGAGTTAACCTCAACCGGCGCCGAAAGAAGTTTAATTTTAAAAACCTCGGTGCGTTTTATGAAACGCACCGTATTAACACCAATTAGCTGGTAATCGGTAAAAGGTGATTACCACCCAAATACAGTCAAATAGCTTTCCCGGTTTTTATGTACGTAACATCAATAAAATAAAACTTTTTTCAATTCAATTTTCACGAAAAAGCTATTGATTTATAAATGGAACATACACAGAAAAGTTTATGGTCGACATTCACTCACTTTTAACAATTTTTTTTATTCAAAAGTTTATATTTAATTACCGCATATCTACATGTCATTTCGATTTTTTAAAAATTGGTTCTATTTTATGTAAAAATTATTGGCGTCTATTCCTAAGCTATTTGTTTTGGAATTATTCTTAAACTAAACAAACGACGAACGTTGCGTAGGCGCCTACATATTTTACTTTTCCATTACACTTTTTTTACAAATGTGATAGAAAACTTTTTTACCAACATTGGTCTCGATTTCATTTTAACAAACATACTAGTAAATTATTTTCACATTACGGTGACGGAAACGCTATCAATTATTATCATCGATTCTTGTGGAAGAAAGTGTGGGTTTGTGGGTCCCAAGGTTGATAAAATGCTAGTGGAAGAGTTGTTCTTATACTCACTAACATACGCAGACATTTTGTTAAGAATCAAATTACATACGACGTCGTTGATTGGATTCATTGGATTCAAGAAAGCATATCAGATGAGCAGTGTTCAACATGTGAATGGATAGATAGATAGATAGATAGTTTATTGTATACTTAAAAAAGTTTGCACATGTCAGACAATATCGTTACAATTAAAATATTCAGTATAACTGTAAAAGCATTTTTTCTTAAGATAAGATAAAATAATTTTTTAAATTTATTTTTATCCATTTCCTTGACGGAGACTGGCAGATGATTAAAAAATTTCGGTCCGTAATATGAGATCCCATTTCTGGTTTTGTTTAATCTGTGAAACTCTATGTTGATGCTACCCTTATGTGATGAGAATTCCGTGGCATAAGGATCGAAAATGAAGCAATACTGAGATTTTTTTAAACTTGCATTTAATACTAACGTTTCGATACGTTTTGTATCATCTTCAGAGAAACGTTAGTATTAAATGCAAGTTTTAAAAAAATCTCAGTATTGCTTCATTTTCGATCCTTATGCCACGGAATTCTTTCCAAATACTCATCATTAACTTCAATGGATCACAGTTACTCTATTTATTGAATAGAGTCAATCTTCAAGCTACCCTTATGTCTGGTTGTATATACCTAGTTGTGATCTAGTAACGGATAATGGTGTAGATTTTCCTTGACTAGCTATGCACACTCTAAAACAGTGCTTCCCAAAGTGGTCTATATCGACCCCAGGGGTCGACGACAACTTGCAAGGGGTCCATGTCGGCGGGAAAGAAAATTGGGGGTCCATGAAATGAAAATGGGGGTCCACGATAGTGAATCTCCTAACAAAAAAAGAAACAAACTGGACATCGTTAACCGAAGAGATTTAAGATTAAATCTAACCAAATTGATGCCAAATGTTGAAAATTTATTATTAAAGCATGGTTCATCCCTCACACTAAAAGCATTTATTTTTTGCTTAGTTATTTTATGTAACAGAAAGTAAATTTTAAATTGATTCGTTTAATTTGAATATAATTAATAAATGTATAAAACTACCGTTATAAATTTAAATCGTTCAAAGTGAGTAGCACTATACCGGTTGTCAAAAATACATTTGAAATTAATGAATTTGCAAAAAATCAATATTAGATAAGCAGGCGGTCTACCCAAAACCGAAAAACATGGCAAGTGGTCTACGAGACAAAAAAGTTTGGGGACCTCTGCTCTAAAACCAACCAAATGCTTTGTAAAGTGACTGACCGTGCTGACGTCGTAGTTGCCATAGCAACGGACGTTACAAGTGCGTTTTTTGCATTCGTCTGGCAGACCTCTTCATTGTAGTGTGTAGTGTATGCTACACTAACAACCCATCAAAATATAATCTTTTAACGTACTTTAAAGTAAGCTAATTTATGATTTTTCAATTAAAAAAAAATCATTATTACACACTCGAAAACTAAGGACTAAAAAATTGTACATCGAACGATTCAAATAATATTTCTTTTTTTTTAATCAAATTCGAATTTCGCGAATCGCTCAATGATGCGCGTGACGAATGAGGCCGATAAATCATAATAATAATAATAATAATAATTCTGACCCGACATGCACGCGAGAGCTAACTAGGTAAAGTGTAACGCATATCTATAACTGGTAAACTATGTTGTGAGCTAAGGTGACATAAATATAGGCACAGAATATAACTAGTTACGTGAATATTACGTCGACATTGACCACTACAGTTAACTTGAAACACATATTTTAACCGGAGGCTAAACCCAGGGCCGAATTGAAAAAAGATATCATTAAAAAAAACTTTTTAAAGGCAAGCTTTCATTGAAATGTAAGTACTAAAAAAAAAAATGAACTTCGTAATAATTCGGGTTCGTAATGATAAAAGCGTGGGCTGTAAACTCTATACTCGCTTATTAGTCACAACTAGTGATGTGCCGGATCGTTAAAAATGTATATCCGCGGATACGGATCTGAATACGGATATTTGGTTTCAAGTTCCGCGGATACGAATACGGATACGGATCTTAACTTTCTTAGAGTACGCGGCGGTAAATAATTCACATCGACCTTTGGAAAGAGACTATCTGTTATGGGAAAAAGTTATTGACCTCTTTAAGAGTTAACTCTCAAAACAGGTTGTCTCTTTCCAAAGCTCTATAATAATAATAATAATAATAATCTTAATATTTCACCTAGCTATAGTAAGTATAGATGTGAATAGTCAAAAATCAAATTAAAATCTAAGAATTTAAATATTCATTTATACTATAAAAACAATTTGTAGTGAGGTACTTGTGCAATATCTCATTATAAAGATAGTTTTTAGTACCTTTAAGTTTTGTACTATTGGTATGGTACTCACTACAATAAATGTTTCCAATATAAAGGTGCCAAATACGATTTTAAAAAATAAAAAATAATCTGAATGGAATTTAACAGTTTTTCATTATTACCTAATCACCTATACCTACCTATATATAAAATTTCATCTATAAATTGAAAATTAATAAGGTAAAAGATCCGCCAAAAACTAACGGATACGGATCTTTCTTCTCCCTCGGATATCCGCGGATACGGATACGGATATCCGGCACATCACTAGTCACAACTCACGCTTTTATAATTATGAACCTGAATTATTAAAAATTATTTTACATTTCAATAAAAGCATCTCCTTAAAAAGTTTTTTTTTAAGAAGTTAACCCCTGCACTCCTCTCCTTTCCATCTCGCGAGAAATTCTCACCCTGCGAGAAGGGTAGACACTCTTACGAAATGTTCGGGCATCCGAGGGGCTTCTCACCCGTTATCGCTAGATTTTTCCAATAAATACTACCCACAATCATTTTACTGAGAACAGGCGTTACGGTTTATCAATCAATAACTGATTATATAAACATTAAAACAAATTATGTAGTGTTCTGATAGCAAGCATTAAAAATAAAATTTGTTAAAACTGTTAAGAAATAATACCTAGTACATAGTACAGTCAATCTGGCAAAAACCTCAACAAAACCAACCAAAAAGGTGAAACTTGGTGAGTCGTTAGAGAATGATGAAAAAAAGGTTACCTGGCAATGGCCACCTGGTACCTGTTCAAATACCTGTTCAAATAGTAAAAAAAAACTCAAAAATATTTTGAAATGCATTTTTCTCGAAAACTATCCATTTTACAGAAAAATTTATTGAACAAAAAATGTAGAGGGCATCGTTATCTACAATTAATGTCATTGGTGCTATGTTGTACAACAAAAAATGTGCGCAGTAGGTGGCGCTTAAGTGCCAAAAAAAGTGTTTTTCCACTTTTTTGCCCTGAAATTTACATTTTTCAGTTACGATTCAAATGAAAAAATTGTTCCATTTTATTTTATAAACAACTTTTATTTCAACATTTTTTTCATACAACTTACCGTTTCAGAGCTGCAGCTTGTTGAAGTGAAAATAAGTTGTATGAAAAAAATGTTGAAATAAAAGTTGTTTATAAAATAAAAAAGAACAATTTTTCCATTTGAATCGTAACTGAAAAATGAAAATTTCAGGGCAAAAAAGTGGAAAAACACTTTTTTTGGCACTTTAGCGCCACCTACTGCGCACATTTTTTGTTGTACAACATAGCACCAATGACATTAATTGTAGATAACGATGCCCTCTACATTTTTTGTTCAATAAATTTTTCTGTAAAATGGATAGTTTTCGAGAAAAATGCATTTCAAAATATTTTTGAGTTTTTTTTGACTATTTGAACAGGTACCAGGTGGCCATTGCCAGGTAACCTTTTTTTCATCATTCTCTAACGACTCACCAAGTTTCACCTTTTTGGGTGTTTTTGATACGAAATGATTTTTTTTTCGCCAGATTGATTGTACTAACACAGCCTCTTGTTAACGACAACGAATAACGGCCCGATTTTTATGTCGGGCGACGCGCAGTGTTTAATAGGTTAGTGCGGGTGTCTGACGCGACGGGCATGTAACCGTTGCAACAAAACTCCCGTCACGTAGACAAACACTCACACTATTGAACACTACGCGTCGGCCCGTCGCCCGTCATAAAAATCGGGCCGTTATCCGTTGTCGTTAACAAGAGATCTTAGGCTACAGAGTTTGCCTGCAAAAAAATTGATGACATTTTTGTGAAATACTTCTCTACTGCACATCGTATGCCGTCTTCTGCGTCACTATTTTACAGTTAGTTTTGACCTCACACAAAGTTCACACAGTTTTAGTTGAACTGACCGTATTCATAGAACAGGTTGGTGCAGGGCTGGCCTAAAAAAATAATCGCAAAGAACGATGTTTTTTGGAGTTTTTTTTAAATCTTACATACAGAAAAAGACACGTTGATTTCAACACACCAAAGAAAGCTTCTGCATCCCCTTTAGATTAGAACCTATATGAAAGTTTAAATAATTTTTTAATTTATGAAAAAGTTTAAACGCTCATAGCTTCCTGCGCATGCTTTTTCTACATGCATAATTAATTTAAATTTAAATATAGAATTCTTTCAAAGGGGTATAGCAGATATTTTTTAACCACGAACGAGAAACATATTCTGTATTTTTTGCACGTAAATCCATACAAAATATTTGATTTATAAATAATAAAAAAAAATTATTTTGTTATACCTAATGCGATAGTGCAAAAATTGGTAATTTTAAAATCGTTACACAGGCATGAAAAGCAGTCATTTGATAGGGGGTCGTGCAAAAAATATGTACCTAAAAAAATTATGTAATATTAATAAAAGACATGCTTTATTTCTCTATGGTAAAAGAGCAGCGGCACCGTCAGACGATGCGATGCGGGAATAAATCATGTAAACAAGACAATTTTTCTCGAAATGACCTTCCAAACAATCTTTACAGCATTACATACTCTTAAACTTACACCTGAATCTATAAAAAATCGCATAAAGTATAAAAAAATTGCAAATGACGCAATATGAAAAATTGTCTTTATAACAATTTAAAGATTGGATCATCATTAATTTTTTCGCGTGATTTTTTTTTAAGGATTAATAAAAATTAAAATATTTTAATATCGAATATAAAACAATTTACGGTTAATTGCAAATTATTGTTTTATTATTTTCAAACATTTGCGCGTCTTCTTTATAATTTTTATTTATTACCTGCAAACAATTTCAAGGTATCTTTGAAGTTTCATTAACGTCACGAAATTATTTTTAAAAACTTGGATTTATACAAAGCAAATAGGTCTCAACAAACACAAAATATTAATCAGCCAAGATCGTTAGAATGCTGTAATTTTTCATATGGCATTACCACATTGAACCAAAAAAGTGCATTGTAACAAAGCGTTAAAACGTTCATCGTTTTTTAATTAACCAATAACTTTTATGCTTTCAATGAAACGGGTTTTTACAAAATTGAAGATTCTTCCTCATTATATGCAGTTTTCATATGCATAATAAATTTCCTCATAAAAATGAAGAAAAGGGAATCCCATCAAGTCAAACATTACTTCCTCTGATGCTGATTTACATATCGTCGTTGGTTCTGTAATAGCTCTTATGTGCATCGTTGGCAGATTTTACGTTTTTTAGATGAAAAGATTCAGGAAACGGAGCTCTATATACTAGTAACACCTGAAGATTGACTCTATTCAATAAATAGAGTAACTGTGATCCATTGAAGTTAATGATGTAATCTTTCGGCTTATTGACAACTTTCAAACACAACATGGGTTTCTTCAATTATATATCTAAAAAATTCGACATTTTAATTCAAAACAATTTTTTAATTAAGAAAATATAATTACAGAACACTCTGAAGATGATACAAAACGTATCGAAACGTTAGTATTAAATGCAAGTTTAAAAAAAAGTCTCAGTATTGCTTCATTTTCGATCCTTATGCCACGGAATTCTTTCCAAATACTCATCACTAGTAACACCTTCAAATTAATTTTACAGTAACCAACAAGGGGAAGTAACTCTTACGTGAAAAGTTGTATCAAATAATTCCTCCCATGTGCCAATAAATCCGAAATTAACGTTAAATATTTTTTAAGAAAATACTTCGTCTTAATTAAACATGTATAGTGAAGATAAGTAGGAATTAGTAATATACCTCTGAAATTGCTAGTTCTTACCATCCATTGCTGAAATAACCACTTTTTGGCCTTTCCTGCAAATTTAACTTTTTGCACATAAGAGGTATTACAGAACCAACGATGATATGCTTTACCGTAACCGTGAAAGAACTGTTACTAAATGAAAAATACGGTTTCAACTAATTTATTATTCTGTAAAGGTTTTTTCTTATTAATCTAGGGAAGATGATTTTATTATATTGCAAAAAATGACGTCAAGGCGGATAAAAATCACCATATATGCAGATAGGTACTATATTTTAATACCAACATACGAATACAAAAGTCAAATATTATCAAATCCAAGGTCAGTTCATATTACACACACAAAAAATAAAATGTATCAGATTCAGTCTGATAACAAAAGATATTTTTAAACTATACAATGCAAAATCTGAGTCAAATACACGAAATAAAATTCGATTCCAAAAATCGTGAGAAAATTCTAACTCATCAGCTTGTTTGGACATCGTGCGAAATAAAATCTAAAACGATTTCAATATCAAGACATTTGTTATATAAATTCTAAAATAGAATATAATAGTGTAACCTCTTTCCAGTTTTATTATAATTTTTTAGTCAAATATTAAAAATTGGCAAGGTAAAGCTAACCTTTTGCAAACGCATACATTTTTTATGAGGTATTCATAAAAAAAAATGGATTTTGGGATTCGAACTCGAATCCTCTAGTTTCACTGTAGGAGTCGGGTTCGAATCGCAGCAGTGGCATAATTATAAGTATAAAACGATTCAGGTTTAAAATTTTTGTTACTCAATCTAATCAACATATTAAGATTAACATGGCCTAGAAGGATTAAAAACGTTTAATCAAATAAATCTGTAAACACTTCAACAATAATTAATTAACTAATTAACCCTGCGTGGGACGCTAGGGAACTGGGTTCTCCATTTATCTCAACTTTCTGAGAAAGACACAGGAAAATAAAATTTAAATTTATTACCAACCCATAAATTAATAAAACTAAACGTGCTTTATTGAATTTACGAATTTAACATAGTTATTTTTATTTGTCGCGACGCGGGGTTTGCAAATAGCAATACCGTCTCTTTCGATTTCGAAAAAAAATCTTTGTTATAGGTAAATTATGATCAACGCGATTATTGCACGATTTGTTTGAAATCTATAGCAATGGAAGTAGATAGACAATTTCCAAGATGTTATTTTTTAGATTTTATCCGCGATGAAGTCATTTTCGGTTGCAAAAAACAGTTGTGTGGTTTTAAGAAACCACGACGCAAGTGAAACTTTTATTGGATTGTAGGCGTTGGATTGTAGACACTTATCCATCACGATTAATTATAAACAACAATATTCACATGAATACACGAATAAAAACATGTAAACACTTGCCCGCATGACAGACTGACTATGTGTTATACATACTACACGGTCAGCTGATGCTAACCATGGGCGCCGCCATATTGGCTTTGGCTGCTCTACCGAGCGCCTGCTCCGAGCGCCTTTCACTTTACCCCTACTCCGCGGCCGCCTGTAATGCGACATGCAACAGACGGCCAGAAAAATTCGGGGCGATAGAATAAAAGTTTCACTTTAAAAACAAATAAAAAAGTTAAAATTAGATTGTAGCCGACGTAGTCAGTGAAGGGTTTATTTCAAATATAATATTTAGTTGTCGTTCATCTATAATCTGCAGTGTCTATCAATTATTATTATAATATTAACTAAAACAAACAATCGATTTATCTGCTTTCAATTAACTATCTTATGACAGCTGACGATCACAATATGAAATCAGTGATCAATTAGCAGGTAAATCTATAATTATGTCGAAGTTTTTCTTGAATTTTCTATGTAACATTAAACAGTAAGTACAATATTATTGAGACCGAGGCCGCGAGAATACTCCTACAGTTTTCTTTTTTGCAACGATCAATTCTTTCTTCAGTATTTATTAATTATAGATCACTGTAAGAGTGTGTAAGCAATTAATAACTATATGTATAAACATTATTAGTGTATTTGCCATAAGGCACTTACACTATTGGCGTCGGTGGGATGGCGGGACCTAGGGGTCGGACCAAATTTTCTCGACGTTTCATAGCCTTCTAAACACTTTGGCACCATTTTTGGAAAAGTATGTTTATATATGTATATATATATATATTATATATATATATATATATGTGTTAGCACGATAACTCTCGACAGACTTAATCGATTTAAACCAAATTTGGTCCACACGTTGGAATCCATCACCGCACGAAGCCTATTTAAAATGGGCTCAATCGGGCCATGTTAAGGGTGGTATTTAGGGGTTGAAAAAAGTTTTAGGGCCCAAAAATACCGAAAAAATTATCGGAATCACTTCAAATTTGAAATTTAACCCTTTAGTAAATATTAAAATGTGCTGCTAAAATTTTAATAAAATCGGCCCGACAGGACCGGACTTACAAATTTTATGAAAACACATATAGATTTACATACTGAAGGGTATATATAATTTGGTACAGATGTTGAATTGATATGTAGTATTGAAATTAAGTAAAAAATGTTGTTTTAAGGGGTGTATTAAGGGGTAATTTTTTTTTATTTTGTTCAAAATCAAAGTTTATACAATAGCCACACTGCCTATTAAAGCAAATACACTATATTGTCGGCAGGGTTTCGCACTGCGACCCGAGTTTTATTTGTTTTTATTTTTATTGCACAAACCTACAGACAAAAAAATAATAGTCTAACGATAAATTTTGTTCTTTTATATAACTCTTAAAATTTAGTTTGAACGTAATTTTCTCTATTTTTTATAATATTAAAAAAATTGTTTATTCAACACGCGTGAGTAATATATAATTTCGGGGCCCTGCTAAATTCGGGAGAAATAATAAATTACTTCATGTTGACGCGTAGAGTGCGAATAATGAGCCGAAACTGTACGGTAATATATTACTGCATAGTTTCTGGACCAATAGGAACGCGGTAGCGATTTGTATATATGAAAACAGCATCGCAATTCAGCGAAAGTCAGGGCCATCTTGTGTGCATCGAGGGCGGTGGGTACGTCAATCAATGAAGTGATTTATTATTTTTCCCTCTTTTATCGGGGCCCCGATTACATATTACTCGTGCTAGTTGACTAAAGTATTATGTGCGACTATTGATCGAAGGAGAATATTCCACTCACGTGTACCGCACTCGCTACGCTCATGGAATGTTCTCCTTCTCTCACTAGTCGGACAATATACTATTATTTAATTTGAATTTTCGAAAATCCTTTCTTAGTGCTCACCTAAGTTATATAAGGAACTTCTGTGCAAAATTTCATGCTTCTAGACCGACCGGTTTAGGATGTGCGTTGGTCAGTCAGTCAGTCAGTTTTAGAGTTTTATTAAGTAGGTATAGATGCGGATTATACAATGCAACGCTTCAGGTTTGATTTTAGTTTTCGAACAAAATAAGTTATGATTATTTTTACAAACAAAAAGTAAAAATGCACCTATTGCACATACCGCTATACTAGCGGTATGTGCTCTATTATCGCTTTGCCCGTCAGAGCTAACTTTCGTTCATACAAGAAGTTATATCTATGTTAATTTCACACAAAATCCATTCAAATTGCAGCTTTTTGAAAAGAAGAGATTTTGTTCTATAAAACAGAACCATTGTTAGATCGATTCGAGTTCATAATTATTACTACTAAAATTGTAATTGAAAATCACGAACTGCAGTTGTCGGTTGACCTGTACGTACGTACGTACGTCCGAGCTCTACAGACCGCAATTTTAATCGGATCGCCTTGGTTTAGATTTTCTTCTATTTCCGCTAAAAATCGCGTTTTGACTGCTTGAAATAAATTCTAGTTTTGAAGGTAACACATAAACATAAATATAAAATGATATAAAAAATAAAAAAAAATATTCAGGCACGATTGCTCACAGAAGAGCTGAACCATAAATAAACGACAGTTTATAACTTGCTCGGAGATTTTATTAAAAAAAAATTGTGCGCGAACTAAAGTTACCCGTCACCACCACCATTCGTGATTCCCATTAAAGCGTAAATAGACCTTGATGATGTTAATAGTGATACAATAATTTATTACATTCACTTTTTTGCCACATTTCTATAGAAATGGTATCCGTTTTTATTCAATCAATGAACTACTTATATATCTTAAAAAAACAAGATTTTTTTTTTTATATTTAATAAAAAACGTTTACAGTAAATAATTGGCAAAGCTGTAGCTAAAAAATCATTATCATTCGGAAATTATTTTTTGTCCACAGTCCTCTAAAATAGAGTGTATATTAGGCGTGAAATGAGACATTTAACACGAGTGATGTAAAGTTGCGCAAAACAAAAACATGAGAATTGAACGCGAATTTAGAAGTGATCTTGTTCAAAATTGAACTGTTAAAAATTTTGAAAATTATATGAATATCAACCCGGTACACTTTCAATCATTTTCCTTTCCAAAAGCTATTAGATTTATAAAAAATCTCTATGGATGCTAAACTCCTAGAGTGAGTGATGAAATTTGTTTAGAGTAATATTTTTTAATCAAATATAAATTCCACTCTTTAGAATGGAAGCTGGTCTATCATGCGTGAAGTTCTAGTTCATGAAATAATCGAGGTAATAGCAATCAATAATAACAAGAATATATTTCTGTTAAAAACATTTTTTATCAATAAAGTAAACAAATAAAATTATTTTAAAAAAATAGCTGATATATTCGTTTTTGCTTCTTGATTTTTATCATAAACATTTGTAAGTAAATCAATTAAGATATTCAATAAATAAAATTATCGACCAATTTTTCAGACAAATATATTAACAAAAAAATAATAATTAATACATTAACTTTTCGGTCCGGATTTGGACCTTCTTTAGAACTGATCTAAAAAATATAAAAACTAAAATCGAATTTTTTTCAAATACCAATTAGAAACTAATTATTAATTGATTTTTATATTTTTTTGATCAGTTCTGAAGAAGTTCCAAATCCGGACCGAAACGTTAATGTATTAATTATTATTTTTTGTTAATATATTTGTCTGAAAAATTGGTCGATTTTTTATTTATTAAAGAGTTCTAATCAGACGTTAATCAAAGATTTCAATTAAAATATATTTTTAAAACTTTCGGCAATATTTTTTTAAGTACCTACTTTGAAGTACTTTCAAGTGCATATATCTCAAAATATATGTTTGTATGAACATTTTAGACAATTTTTATTTCTACAAATCTTTGATTAGCGTCTGATTAGAACTCTTCAATAAATAAAATTATCGACCAATTTTTCAGACAAATATGTTGGTGGATAATTTTATTATTGAATTTTAATAAAAACAAAAATTCACTCCTAAATAATTTTAACGAATAAAATAGAACTCACCAAGATCTTTACTCATTTTTAACCGGCCAATTTATCCAAACTTGAGATTATTAGTAAAATGTTTGTAGAAACTTTCCCACGATCTTTAAAAAGTAAAACAAACAACTCTAAAGTCACTTGATTTTAAACAGTCTATTATTAAAACAAAACACTTTCATAACACACTTTCGTTTGTTTAGACAATTGCGAATCTCTGTAATTGAAACAATCGCACTGTATAACAATTAAAACAAGAGCAAGTGCCGCGCCAATCACTGTTTTGTTTCTGTTATTGTTGTACGGTGTATTTATTGAGGTTAGGTATATATATCTTGTCTAGTGAATGACCATAGCCAGCTGCCAGCCAGGTGAGTGCCGATGAAATGAATGAGCGCAAACGGCGGAGTGCGAAAAACATTTATATTACGAGAGCGCGCGCTGGAGATCACCGTGGAACAGCGCGAAACGCCCGGAGGGGTTCGCATGTAGTTGACTCTGATATTGTGCGGCGATAAAGGCCGATTCTAAAAACTGCACTTGAAAATGTCTTGGAACCTGCTACGGTGGCAACCTGACTGAATAACCCCTTTCTAAAAAAAAAAAATGGTTGTCTGTAAAGTCGGTTTACGGACGATAGTTTTACGTGATAACGTATTCCGTAATACGTAATTTATGTTCTATTTCTCCTATCTTCTACATATAGGTAATAATTATAATAATTCGAATCTATGATATTGCATCTTTCGCTTCAAATTTAGGTTAATTTTATTTATTAAAATTACTCACCACCTATAATAATAATTGTTTTTTTTAACTTTCTTTCTTTCGTATTTATTTTAAGTCTCAAAGATTAACTGTCATAATATTTTGAAAACAATTGTTTCATTGTTTATATAAAATTCCAAAACTTACTTACAATATTTAAGTATTTTCATACGTCAAAAAATTGATTTTTATAATGATAAAATTTGTAAGAAAACGATTTTTTCGAGAGATGAAACCTAGCTAAAACGATTTTTTGCCCCCCAAAATCCCTTTTCAGTAAATTTCATCCAAATCGTTAGGGCCGTTTTCGAGAAAAGCACGCACAGGGTCAGGCGGAACGTTAGGAACGTTACACTTTTTCGTGCTTGCAGCCGGTGTTTCATCAATTTATAAGATTGGTGATTCATCAATTTATAAGACGTTATCACGTCAAAAAACGAGTGTGCTTTAGACTACACGACTGAAGTAAAACTTCTTTAGCTCCATCTATATCTATGTATTTTATTCACTTTAAACGTAGAATATTTAAAGCATTGAACAAAATCTTAATTTATAAAATTGTTCAAGAACGAAATGAAATTACGAATTAATCAAGAAATCACCGTTCGCGTAACGCTAGCAAACGAAACGTAACTGGCTATGAGAGGAAGAGAGAAAGATAATTTGCGCGCGCACCTCTGTCTCTTGCCCCTACAGTAATAAACGACACGTAACTCTCTCTCTCTCTCTTTCTATCTTCACTGACTTATATCTCCCTCTCAACTTCCGTTCGCCTCGCCCGATCACACTTTTCGTAACGCTCTCGTCACGAATTCACACAAGAAAAGTTGCATATTCTGCCAAATTACGGTCAGTTTATTTCAATCCCGCAGGCAGTACCGTCTCTAATGCAATTGCAAATTATATTTGAACTCTAATTAACAAAAATTCAGTATGAAAATGCAGTTATTAATAAAGCAACATTGAGATTAAAAATAATGTGCAATATTTTTTTAACAATATTTTAATTGAGAGAGCGTATATGAGAAGTATAATCTATATTTGGTACGTATACTTACGTTATTGGCATAAATCAGTGTCGGAAATGCAAAATCGCTTATGTCAAAATTATGGAGAAATAATTTTAATAACAGTTCATAATGCGTTCCAATTTTCGCAGAAATTTACACTACCTTTCTGAAAACTTTTTCACAAACAAAAACTGTGAATCTCTAAATGTTTGACCTATAATAAGAGTTTAACTAATGCCTTTTTTAATGGCAAAGAATTTTTATTAATAGTTTTGGGTTCATAATTATAAAAGTGTGCGTTGTAAGCTCTATGATAAGTTCATTAGCCGCGGCTCATGCTTTTATAATCATTAATCATGAACGTCAATTATTATTAAACATTTGATATCCATGTTCCAAAGAGTTGTGAAAAGAAACAACTTATTTAATCCGCCATCTTGAAGCGTCCGCCATATTAGATTTAGAATGATATTAGGTATATTTTATTGCATCGTCACACGGGTGCAAAATTTCAAAGCTCTAACTTAACTAGAACTAGTCAAAATTTTGATTGCAAGATTTGACTCAAACCATATATCTATTAATTAACTATATGAATCATTGCCCATCTACTCAATGTGCGGTGAGTGAACGCAACAAAGCGTATCGAAAATATATCTGCGTCTCTTTCTTCGATGTAATTCCCTGATTTCTGCGATGATAGGATTATCATGATGTACTTGCATTCAATCTGAATAAAGTATCTCTGTTTCAAAAATTTTGTATTTTCCTATGACGTTAACATGGGCGTACCCAGCTTTTGGATCAGGAGAGGGCAAATTAGAAATTTCTTAAGCCGGGTCCCCCGTGCTTGTCTTGCCCTCCTGGATACGCCAGTGCTTACGGCGTAAAAAAAGACAGAAGTATATGTTTGCATCTTAATAGTTCGATTGCGATTTTATTCCTATGCTCAGTAAACTAACAGACTGACATAAAAGCTTGTAATATTATCAGAAATCCAACATACGCGATTTTACTGTATGGCCTCACAGAAATAATGTATAGTGTTACATTCGTCTCATCATGAAAATTACGATACGAGAACGGATATTACGAAAGTGTTAAAATAGATGGCAAAAAAATATTCATCATAGGTACAAGTGCTATTAAGTTGTATACCTTGTGTTCTGATGAAAAGATAACTTCGAGATAACGTGCCTACAATTATTTACAAATCAATTTTGTAAAAATCACTTATTGCCGTTCGAATTAAAACTGTTTGAAACATTTACTTCTCTTTAATTAAACTATATAGTGTAGATATATCTCAGTGTTTACCAAAAAGTATCAGTTTTTCTAGCAATAGGGGGCTTTGATTAAACTAAAGTAGAAAATTTTCATTTATTTGAGATTGGACATTATATTTAGCTTTTGACTGTCTTCCTCGACCATAATGTAACTATAAATGCCGCCCACGATTTTATTTTAGTTTAATCAAAGACCACTACGGTGACTCATTATTTTCTAGTTTTTAGTACATCATTGATTTTACAATAAAACCGTTTAACTTAAAAAAAAAATGTTCACCTATTTTTATTTACTAAGCGATCTCGCCCGACTTCACCCGGGTGCAAAAAAAAGAATGGGGGGAGGTACATGAGTACGCACGTTCATCTTAGTTTACCGAGATGAATGTTGTGTCCAAATTTCATGATGATCGGAATTACCGTTCAAAAGTTTTTGTCGGACGGACAAATTTTGAGTTATATTTTGCAACATTTTTCATTGATGCTCCGCTCCTATTGGTAGTAGCGTGATATTACATAGCCTATAGCCTTCCTTGATAAATGGGCTATCCAACAAAAAAAAATTGTCAATTCGAACCAGTAGTTCCTGAGATTAGCGCGTTCATCCAAACAAACAAACAAACTCTTCAGCTTTATATATTAGTATAGATTTACAATGCCACTTTTTTATTATAAATAGTTTTTTTTAATAAACACGATAAATATTTTGTCGATGAACTTAGAATGACTACTTTTCTGGCGGTACTTAAATTTTCTTACACCTTTGGGTTTCGAAAGTCGAATCCTTTGAGAGCATGATTTTGAGGATCATTAAGCGCTAATGTATATTTGTTTAGTTTAGAAACGTTAACGTGGCCTAACTAAGTATAGTGGCTACTTATAAAAATAACTAGTGCAAGAATCGAAAGTATATCTCATGTTTACTAGTTACTATAGTTAGTAACGAGTAACGATGTACAGAGCACAGAAAAAACTCTTGCAAATTTTTGTCATAGTTAAGACAATTATTCCCGGTTGTGTTTATGCGTTTATGGCGAACATAGAAAAATGCAAAAACAGAGATTAAACGCACTGCAAAATATTTTTTTACGATCGAATAAGAAATATGAATAATAATAATCCATTTAAGGTATGAGCCATGCCATTTCTGGTGACCAAACGCATTGGTTACTAATTAATGCCTTAAAAGTAAGATTGTTCGGCAATCCTTTGTAAAAAATCATAGCTAAAAATATTTTGATTACAAAGAAAAATAACAAAAATAGTGTATTGCTGAAGATGAGAGCATAGCTCTCGAAATGTACATCCACTAATAAACTTGTTGTGGTAAGAAGTAACTATTCTCTATTTTTTATTACAAAGAAAAATGCATTACCTATTTCAGTTTTATTTAAAAAACAGTCGTTTGAAAAGAATAATTAAAAATAGGGTCTAGTATATACTCCTTAAAATGTCGAAATTACTTAACTCTAATTGGTTTACCTTGTTGCTCATACAATGTTTTCTGTTCCATATAAGACGCGTGTCCTAGGGATGGCTATCCGTGATTTAGTGGAATCATTTTTAGAAATCCTACTAGCAGTGTCAAATTTAAAAGACGGTCATCGAAAGGAACCCTTCGTCTGAGGAGTCTACCACTATGGACATTTTTAACTAAGCCTGGTGTCAATAAATATTTTAAAATATTTGTTATATTGTGATAATAAATATTTAATTAATTTTTTGAGTCAATTTTGACATGATTACGTCCTTGAAAACATTAATTATATTACACAGTTACATGACATTTTTGTTAGATCATAGTCGCCTGTGCTCTATCGGCTATGCTAAAATTAGGTTGGTATGACTGGAGCATTCTAATCAAAGAAACAGACGAACGTTAGCTGTCAAATAATTAATTATTGCGTTTATCACTGTTCGGTATTTTTGAGTTTAAAGTGTAAAATTTTCCAAATTCAAATAATACAATTGTTGAAAAGTATTTCTAAAGGTCTCTTATTGACATTTGTGATATTACTTCGGTGGTGGTTTTCGAAATAATTGGGGTTTTTTGTGAAAACGTTTCCTGTTGAAATCGCCCATCTTTGTTGCATTATGACGTCACCAGAGATGCAGTCAATTGTCTTGTAAGTACAAGTTACATTGAAAATAAATAAATATAGGTTTATTCATACATTAATTAATTATCAATACTTTTCAGGAATTATTAATTGTATTTCAAATTTTATTATTTACTAATAATTAATTTTAAAAATTTAAACATTTTGAAAATTAAGCGTTGTCAATGGCTTACAAGACAAAACTGATGCTATTAGCAAAAACTATCCTTGCTTTTATACTAATTCTAAAATATAAAAATTACTGTTTCTGTACCGTAGTTAAAAAGTCACCTTCGATCGAACTCGACAAATTTCATTAAAACTGATCCACTATTTTGGTCGTGCACGTGGAACACACAAACAAATAGACCTGATTATTGAAGGTGGAGTTAAAACAAGACCGCACTCTGCTCACTCGACCAATAATAATATATCTACTGCAAAATTGACCACGAAAACAAGCTCAATTATTTTTCTATGGTAGTCTTTCTCCAAACAGCAATCCAACTGTCATGAATGGTATGATACGTCGTATGACATACCTACTATAAATTTATGTTTATACAATTGTGTTTGTATAAAGTTGGTCTGTCACCGCACCGTAGTTCTTGTGAAATCACTGTCAACTCAAACGACTGCATTTTTCTGTTTTTTTTTTTTATTAAACAATTCTCCTTATTCTTTACAATTGACTACAATCGGAATTGTTAATTGTTATAATTTTTAAACAAATGTTTTTATAACATCAAATTATGATAATTATATCGTCACTGGTGGCTAAGAAAGTTTGATTTTAATAGTAGTTACTTGGATGGATCCACACAAACAATGAAGTTTTGTATATTTTCACAAATTACCAGTTTGTCTAAATAGTGGATTTTAGACATTGTTTCTAGTATCTAATATTATTCTACACTGTTATAGTAAATAAGTTACAATCTAGTCATTAGTAATCCAGATTTTTCGAAATGCTTTGTGCAACCCATGGTTTTGTTGTAATCAAAAATTACAAAACAGATTTATCTCATCTATGTTAATAATAAAAAATATTAATTTAAAATCGACAATAAAAATAACAATGACGCACACGCCATGACAGCTGGTCCGTCTCTGTCAATAAAACAATTTACTGTCGAATGCTGTTCTATCCACTTAAATCGTTGATAAAGTAAAGTAAAATTGAAATCAGTCTCGAATCACTTTTCTCTTTGTCAATAATTTAATTACTAAGATATATTAATAACGAGCATAAGTCGCACTCTAAACTATACAATTTAAAGATTGCATCCGCACAGTATTTGACCCGGGCGAAGCCGGGTTCGCCAGGTAGCTTATAAATATTTCACTATCAAATAAACTTTTACCAGACAGTTTGTGTTGTATCATGATGAATTGTTTTCTAATTCGAAAGCACAGTATGCGCAATCTGAATTAAGATCTATAAAAATGACAGATATAAATAATGCGGCTCGACTGATCTCAATTCTTTAAATAATAAATTATTAAAAATGAATAACTCACACAAAAATGACTTAATATGAGTATCTGTCAAGCAGTTATGGTTATTTATCTACTCACAGTTTGGTGTTGTTACTCAATAAAACAAAATATGAATTTAAGATCCTATTTGATAGTAAAACAGGTCAAAATCGAAAGATGGTACAAAATATATTAAATGATTGATATGGGAAAATAGTTTGCCAGCAGGTCTAAATCTAATTTCTTTGGATCTATATTAAAC
Organism: Xanthostigma xanthostigma; assembly: GCA_963575645.1. NCBI lineage: Eukaryota > Metazoa > Arthropoda > Insecta > Raphidioptera > Raphidiidae > Xanthostigma > Xanthostigma xanthostigma. Next base: position 715,491 of record OY754466.1, on the reverse strand, counting down.
ATGTAATTGCTCAGTCTTCTGGGTCTCCTGAAAAGATACGTGCATCAAGCCAAATGGTACACCATCAAAAAACAATTTTTTTACACCAATAATAGCTAGTTAGTGCCGGAAAATTATGGAAAATATAGAGGGTTTGTGGTGTCCCTTCTAGCTTGACATCAGACGAGACACCAAAACCCTCTGTATTTTCCACAATTTTCCGGCACTAAATCCAAAATTTAGCAGTATACAGTACTAACGATTGACGTAAAAAAATTGTTTTTTGATGGTGTCCCATCTGGCTTGACGCACGTAATTTGCCGATGCTGTTGGTGCTATTAGCCTCTTACCATATTCACCAATATTACTATGGCACCGCCACGAATCTAAAAGGCTCGGAAGTTAGATGCGAATGCGGGCTTGCGCTTGTACAGTCTGTTGAAAAACTACAAACACGCAAACTTAAATAACAATAACAACTTGACAATAGCGTACTCGACTGTACTTTAAAGCAGGAAAGCGACAAGTGACAAAGGCAACGAGCGATCACGGCCAATCACCGACGAACGCACGTTTCGTGCAGGTAGCTGGGAGGTGGTGGGAGTCACAACGGCTCTAAAATGTGCCTTTTGCGACGCTGTTTGTGACTAATTTCCGAACCTTTTAGATCCGTGGCGCGTATTATACCTGTAATTGTTATAAAACGTTTCTTTAATTAGATACTTTTTTTTGTATTTTTTTGATCTAATGTTTATATTTTTATATCAACAAGAGATTAGGAGGAACTTATTGGCGGATGCTCAACGCACGCTACGAGTCCCAATTTGACGTTTTTATTAACGCAGAATGAATACTTTTCTAGTTTTTTCAACATTTTCTGTCTTTTTGAGCGCCACGTACGGATTAACTCGGGAACTACCTGCATTATATATAAACATTATTATGAATAAGTATTCAATAATGTGATCAATCACCAATGCAATATTTAAGGCGTTGCTCTAGGTGAACAGAAACATGCAACAATAATAACGATTCGATCTTGTTTTATTAATGGCGTAATGTAAAATCAGATTGTTGCATATCATGCAATTGGACATTTTATAAGTTAGCGCTAATATCTGGATATTCTACGTGAACGAAATATCAAACTTAAAAAACGTGATAGAAATATTAACTATCTCAAAGTATGTCCAACATAACTGATCTAAGGGTTTGAGAATTGTCAATTGTTTGTGAGTCCCTGTTTTATGGAAGTTCGAATTGTTATCTATACTAATATATAAAGCTGAAGAGTTTGTTTGTTTGTTTGTTTGTTTGAACGCGCTAATCTCAGGAACTACTGGTTCAAATTGAAAAAAATGTTTTTGTTGGATAGCCCATTTATCGAGGAAAGCTATAGGCTATATAAAATCAGGCTACGACCATTAGGAGCGGAGCATTAATGAAAAATGTTGCAAAATGTATCTCAAAAATAAGCTTCTATTCAGGTGAAATGCACTAACTAAATATACTCATATTAGCGTTGCCAGAATACAACGCCGGCTAGCTCAATCGATAGAGCCACGACTGTCAATATCAGGGTCGTGGGTTTGAGCCCTACGTTGGGTGAATATATTTTTATTTTCTACATTGCTTTCTTCTAAGGCTTACATTTCAATTTATTTTAATTTTATTTAATTAATTTAAAAAACATTATTAGTTTAAAAAAGTATAAATACTACTTTTTATCGACAAAAACTTTTGAACGGTAACTCCGATCATCATGAAATTTGGACACAACATTCATCTCGGTAAACTAATATGAATGTGTGTACTCATGTTCCTCCCTTGCCCATTCGTTCTTTTACACCCGGGCGAAACCGGACGGGACCGCTAGTAGGTACTCTATAAATTTTTCAACGAAAAAAAAAAAAGATTCGCGCGAGTGAAGCCGCAGGTAAATGCCAGTGAACAAACTGGTCATCTGTATATGCAACGTGTTGCACATGGAATAACTTGGACATATAAGTGCTAACACTCTTTTGTTTAGTTAACAAATAAAGATCAGTTCGTGAGAAAAAACAAATACAATGTGGTTTTTCTTGAAAACTGTAACGTCCATGTTGTAATCTAATTTATTTATATTACCTACGTGTTTTTGTTTCAGTTTCTTTGAAACAAATGCGCGCATTGCTTTATTTCATTCTTTGCCCGTATGGATAGAGCATCCCTTTATAGCCTTGCCAAATTATTAAAAATAATTGCACCCCCCCCCTATAATATTCTGCTTTTCATGCTTATATAGCGGTAGTAAAATGATCCATTAAATACTAGTGCTGTAAAGTAAAGCGAATAAATGCAATCTAACAAACATTTCTGAAATGTCAGTTACCATTCAAAAGTAAGTAGGCCAAATATATATTGCAAATGGACTCACATGGATCTGTCAAAAATATTAAAAATATACTCATTGCGATGTGAAAATAAGCCATTTTGTAGAGAGGTATACGTGCAAAAAATGTAGTATGTATCTCGAGCGTAATAGTGCCGCTGCTTTTGCAAATTCGTAAGAGATGAGCGATCCAGTTGTTTTTTGAATCTGAATATCTTTCCTATAATATAATACTTGCCTATTAAAACGACATTATCTTTTTAGAAACGCTGTTCGTTTACATAATATTCTCATTTTTTTTATGAATAAATATATTTTTTTAACGGCAATCTTATTGTAAACTACTTCTTATAGTTTTCTTTTCATATATTAAAGACGTCACGCATGATAATAAAAAATGCGAAAAAATGCACAAATAGAAAACAGACCTTGCGACAGATCAAATTATTATTATGTAAAAATTAACAAGCAAACAGTTGCGGTTAAACATTCAATCGAGTGGTCATTGATGAAACGTTAACTACATTGCGATTACGATAATCAAGAAAAAAGCGCAATTTTTTGTACTTCCTTTTATTTGAATAACAATTAACTTAAGCAGTCATTACAAGCTTTTATTCAACTTAAAAGTTTAAGTTACACTAAGCTAAAATATTTTTCCTAGAAAATGTACAATAGGTCATATTATGCATAAAACTCCAAATTGGTTAAAATTTTTATTTCGAAATATATTTTAGTTCTTGATCATAACGTAATGGTTATTTTATTAATCTAATCACTGAAAAAAATACAAATAATAAAAAAGAAATGTACAAAATAAGCGCTACTTTCGAATTTTCAAAACGCATCGTGACGTCAGAATATATATCAACAACAGTTTCCATGACGACTGTGTCGTCTCACAGTAAGATTATGTCAGTATTTAGAGAAAACAACAAATAAACTTCATTTAGAACATTGACAATTTGACATCAAGGTTGGCATGCATCGTATATCATGACGTCACATAAGCCCGCGAACATGGCCGATTGTTTAAACTGTCTATTTTTGAATGTGGAATTTAATATTTTTTTTCTTATGATAATATTACATTTTTAAATGATTATCAATTTTTTCCGTATTATGGTTGACTGAATAATCTATTAAAAAAATAAAAAAAATCATGCATATGACCTATTGCGTAATATATAAGTAAAAATTAAACTTGAACCCGAAACTTCCTGTTTTACGTAAAACTTGAAACAAAAAGGTAAATTATTTTTGAATAGAAAAGTAGAGGGAGTCTGTAGGTTAGTCTAACTCCATTAATAATAATAATAATGCGTTTAACGTCCGTTTCTCGACTTTTATGTCATAACAGACGCCATTCGCACAATTACTATTTTTTTTCTACCACACTTCCCGTTATTTTCTACAATTTTTAAACTTAATTAATAGCAATGGGCGAATGAAGGATTTTTTAGAAAATTAGGATAAGGTAGGCAAATTTTGAGCATAGGAGTTTGACCACGGCATAAGGAACCATCTCGATATTTATCTGGAATTATTGAGGGAAACAAGATGGCCGGTACAGGAATTACCGTTTCTCGGCGAGAGGCAGCAGGAAAAAATCCCAGCCACCTCTGTCCCCGCCGGGATTCGAACCCGGTACCTTCCGAATGCGAGTCTAGTGCTCTCACCGCTACGCCACCCCGCTCGGTATATCAAACAGTATTATCACGAGTGTAGTGTAGTTCTCAGTATGTACTTTATACTTCTAGTATTGATCGAAGATTTTAGCACTTAATTATGGCTATAATAATAAGTGTACATATATTGCTCTAATCGCTATGCAAAGCAAAATATATAGCATAAATTAACTATACAAAATTAACTATACAAAATTAACAATTATATTGAACAGAAATTTCCGGTACCAATCAATCTAATTACAAGTGCAGAAAACATTGTCGGAAAATCTGATTGGACAGTGACCAAAGATTGTGATCATTTATGATTGCACTCCAAAAAACCATTGCACTTATAGATTTTTAGGAAGGGGGTGGTTCGGCCCCACGAGCGCCCTCTCTAGTTAAGTCGCATGTTCTAATATTAAAAAAAAATTACACTACAAATGTAAAACTGGCATAATTGTAAAAAAAAAATAACATTACCGACCGTCGAAATTGAATGCACTTTAAGTTACGAGGCAACCGGTCTACCGCGCCGCCTCCTTAGCTCATTGTTCTTCAGCCGGTTTTTTATAGGTTTACGTACATTGCGACACGTTTGTTTCATTTTCAATCTCATGAATCAGTTTCACCATGCGCTAAAAGAAATTTTAATTCATAAAAGTGTTTCTTTGGCAATTATTTCAGTTATTTATAAGTTTTGTTGTTAGATAAGATGCGTTGACAATAAAAGCAATTAGTTATCAAGTTGGCATTAGCGTCTTGTTGTTAATTTGACTTAATTCTACTAATCACCCAGTGCGAATAATTTATATTGTTCACTTTTTATAATTGGAATATATTTTCGTTACATAACTGATGATTTTTCGCATTTTCATTCCATAATCATATAAATTAATACGCTAAGGTTAAAGATGTTTGCCTCCCTTTTTAGAAAAAACCTCACAATTTCTCCACATAAATTATATATTATTTTACAGATAATTGCTTGCTCTACTGACATTGACAACTAAAAAATTTACTATTGCTTTTGTTTTTGTAAATAATTAAAATACAGCAACGCTGAACAACGTCTGCCATCTAACGGCTTTAATTTTGAAACAACGTCAACACTTCGATCTGTCATCTGACCTTCATATTGTAATACAACAGACACAATACTGCTTACTGCCATCTAACGGCTTTAATTTTGAAACAGAGAGCAACGCTGAACAACGTCACAGCAATGCTGCATGATGCCATCTGACGGATTAGCTCAACGCTTTTGCCACTTGCGCCTCTATATGACAATTTTAGTAAAATATTTCTTCGATCTGTCATCTGAGCTTCATATTGTAATACAACAAAAAGAAGAACGTTATAAGCAGTGTGCAAAATTAGAACCGAATTGAATAGCTGCAATTATATTTAAAAAATAATTTTGTAAAGTGATAATTATTATACTTATTTAGTGCGAATAATTCGCACAGGTCACACTAGTAGTTTTTAATTATTTTTACTATTCTTAATAGCAATTTTCGTAACTTCTCCTTCATATAACCCTAAAATATTTGACACATACAAATATAAAAATTCGGGCAAAACTCTATTTACTAATACAGGCAGTGTGGCTTTCTTTTTGGACAAGAAAAAAATAATCCCTTAATACAATCTTTTAAATTATGTTATCAATTCAACACATGCATCAAATTAAATAAACCCTTTTAGTATAAAATTTGTAAATTCGGTCCTGTCGGGCCGATTTCATTTAAATTTTTGCTGAACCGTAACCGTTAAAGGACTGCGGAACTACATGTTCGTGAAAAACAATTGCATTTGAATGTACTATATAGGAGGCCATGAAATAAGGTTTCTGCGATCAAATTTACATAATGTTTATTTAAATGACGTTCCGTAACACGTTTTTTGAATAAGTAATATTTAAAGTGCTATTTTAAAATTATGTATTATTTCTAAAATGAATCCCTTTGTACACTTGCAGTAACAAATAAGAGGTTTTTGAGGAGGGATAGTTTCATCCCGGCCCACGGGGGACTTCTGTTCTCAAGTGTTGCTTTTGAATTTTTCAGTGCATATTTTAATACTATAAGCGGTCCCGTCCGGTTTCACCCGGGTGTTAAAGAACGAATGGGGAAGGGAGGAACATGAGTACACACATTCATATTAGTTTACCGAGATGAATGTTGTGTCCAAATTTCATGATGATCGGAGTTACCGTTCAAAATTTTTTGTCGATAAAAAGCTGTATTTATTTTTTTTAACTAATAATTTTTTATTAATTAATAAAATAAATTTTAATGTAAGCCTTAGAAGAAAGCAATGTAGAAAATAAAAAAATAATAAAAATGCATTCGCCCAACGTAGGGCTCGAACCCACGACCCTGGTATTGACAGCCTTGTGCTCTACCGATTGCGCTAGCCGGCGTTATATTCTTACATCGCTAATATGAGTATACTTAGTTAGTGCATTTCACCTGAATAGAATCTTATTTTTTTTAGATACATTTGGAACATTTTTCATTACTGCTCCGCTCCTAATGATCGTAGCCTGATTTTATATAGCCTATAGCCTTCCTCGATAAATGGGCTATCCAACAAAAAATTTTTTTTTCAATTTGAACCAGTAGTTCCTGAGATTAGCGCGTTCAAACAAACAAACAAACTCTTCAGCTTTATATATTAGTATAGATATCCGCTTCGTGTTTCAGGCATTGATGGAACATAGTTTCTTCATCTACGCTTGGAATTGGACTGCGATTGGCCACTGTGACGTACACTGATCTTTTCAAACATCGAAATTTTTACGTAGCCAAATGTTTGTTAAAATAGTTGAAAATCGACACCCTTCGTTAAGTGAACTATATACTGTTTGTCTGTTTATTTTTTTATTAAAGCTCGTGCTACTTATCTCACGAAGATATTTTTTGAACGCGCTGTATTCTTATTTGAATTTGACATTCGGTATAAATCAATCGCCTTTTGCCAATGTATTTTGTTGCATTTTAATCGTATTCTTTTCTCATCGTTCTCTAATTTGACACTAATGATGACCGACCTTCACTTACTGCCCGTGCGCATGCGTGCATTGCATGTGTATGACCTCTGTCAATGATATGAACATGGCATTGTTACAAAATACAATGTTAATGTTAACAATGTTCTTGCTCTACCAGTTTTCGTTGCAATAATAAGAAGACAGCGACGACTGTTTACCATAAAGAAACGAACTCGATTGGTGGATATCATAAAACGAGCCTTTGCCCTGGTGTTTTGCTTATTTTGCTGGAAATCGCATCTTATCTCGTGCCGTAATAACGGCGACTTTAACCCAAAAGGAAACAAAAGAATGCCGCTTAATGGTAAAGATGAAATGTGGAGACTTTAATGTCATTAAATTGATCAAAAAGTCTTCGGGCGATCATCTCGAATTTACGGAAAACGGAACACCCGAAATTTATTTGTTCATAATACAGTGATTTATGTAACTTCTTTCTTGTATAGGTAGTACGTAACATATTATTTTTATTGTTGATTATTATTTATTGGTATAAAATATTATGACGGCCATTTACCAGTATGATTAGATAATAACTGGTTAGTTGACGCAAATAACTCAGTTGATAAATCATGAAGATCATGGTAAAATCATCCTTGGCGAATTTAATAGCTGCCGGATAGAATTACAATTAAAATCAAAGAAATATGGAACTATGTTTTTGACGTGATAACGTCTTATAAATTGATGAATCACCAATCTTATAAATTGATAAAACACCGGCTGCATGTACGAAAAAGTGTAACGTTCCTAACGTTCCTAGCGTTCCTAACGTTCCGCCTGACCCTGTGCGTGCTTTTCTCGAAAACGGCCCTAACGATTTGGATGAAATTTACTGAAAAGGGATTTTGGGGGGCAAAAAATCGTTTTAGCTAGGTCTCATCTCTCGAAAAAATCGTTTTCTTACAAATTTTATCATTATAAAAATCAATTTTTTGACGTATGAAAATACTTAAATATTGTAAGTAGGTTTTGGAATTTTATATAAACAATGAAACAATTGTTTTCAAAATATTATGACAGTTAATCTTTGAGACTTAAAATAAATACGAAAGAAAGAAAGTTAAAAAAAAACAAGTATATTATAGGTGGTGAGTAATTTTAATAAATAAAATTAACCTAAATTTGAAGCAAAAGATGCAATATCATAGATTCGAATTATTATAATTATTATATAAATTTAGGTTATGTATTACGGAATACGTTATCACGTAAAACTATCGTCCGTAAACCGACTTTACAGACAACCAATTTTTTTAAGATTTGAACGCGCCGGTTTCTTCTGTTAATTATTAGTTATTGAATAAATCTATAACTTTGAATGCAGCATAAAACGATGCAAACATTTTTCTCTTGACTTTGGAAAAAGTTTTACTTTCAGAAGTTAATTGTAAATTATCTCACGTTGCGTATCATTTTATAAATACCGATTCGAAAGAAACATTTATCAAGACGGCGTCGTTTTATAGATTTTAGTATGCAAAAGTCGTAATATCTGTGGTCAAAAAACAAAATCGTTCATGTCGAATTTTTCTCCATTTGTAAATTTCATTTTGTGTAACATTGTTTCCGTGTCGACGTAACTTACTTGAATTGCAATTTCAAAACAGTTTGTTATTTATTAAACTTTGTAACAATTATTATTATTTTATTCAGCACATTTATTAATTTAAGTTTTTAACATGAATATTATTTAATTCAACACATTTATTAATTTAAGTTTTTGACGTGATAACGTCTTATAAATTGATGAATCACCAATCTTATAAATTGATAAAACACCGGCTGCATGCACGAAAAAGTGTAACGTTCCTAAATCCTAACGTTCGTAACGCGTAACGCGTAACGTTCCGCCTGACCCTGTGCGTGCTTTTTGCTAATTTCTCGCTCAATTTAAATCAGATCGGTTTGAAACCAGTCTTAAACGAAAGAGGAGAACATTTTACATAGATTTCGTATAACAGAATTTGCCTAAACAGTCTTTTTATACAAATTTATATAGAAAAATAGCTGTATAAATGCAATGTTGTCTAATGCAGGCGCGACGCGGTCGGTCGTCTTTGTTTGCCGTACATGGAAATTAGAAGATAACGTATGTCTTGTCTTAACATGAAAACGGCTGAATTTCTAATGTTTAATTCAATTTTTTGACATTAGTATTTTGTGAAATGCAACGCCTTCTAAGTTAAGTAGTGGAATAACTAATTATTATTAGAACATAATACTTTGACAGTTGCAAACGTCACTTTTGACATTTCTTATCATTCCGACACCAAGGATAAGCGGATTGAAACCAAATTTTGGGAGGTTTAGGTTATGTATTACGGAATACGTTATCACGTAAAACTATCGTCCGTAAACCGACTTTACAGACAACCAATTTTTTTGACCTGAACACTAGTTCCGAGTTCATACGCTCCGCTGCCATCTTGCCTCTGTTTCTCTACAGGACCACCAGAGTACACCATTGGCGGCTTGGCTTTTTAAGGCGTGGTGTTACAACTTCCAGTGATCGCCCAGAGTCTATTTTTTGCTCAATGTCTTTTTACTACAGATAGTGACGACAGACAACAGAGTCAAAAAAGCAATAAATCGCTAATACTCTAAAATTGTGTTGGGATTCGAGTGCGGTTCAAAAAATGTCGACAGCTGTTTAAGAAAAATAGAATAGAGCATAGTCTGCCCTGCAGAATTTATCGAATTCTTCCTCTTTCAGACACTTCGATTATCTATGGCAGTGATGGCGAACCTATGACCCGCGGGTCACACACTGACCCACGCAGGCTTTTTTAAATGACCCGCACGTATTTATTTCTATAAACTCGTTTTTGACGTTTGCTTACGCTCATTGAATTCAGCGTATTTTTTTTTTGTAAGCATTCTCAATTTCAAAAGTATATTAAAGAATTCGATTTTTGACGAAAACAGAAATCTTTCGGAACTTTTGCAAAATAATCATGCTTATAGAAAAAAAACACGCTGAATCCAATGAGCACAAACACACGTCTGTATGTCTTTTGGTTTAGAAGTTATATGCGTTTATAATTTTCAGAAAATCGTATAAAACCTTCGAATGGCCGTAGTTTCCAAACTAAAAGAGATACAGACGTTTGCTTACGCTCATTGAATTCAGCGTATTTTTTTCTGTAAGCATTCTCAAATGTCAAAAGTATAATATTAAAGAATTCGATTTTTGCAATTTTTCCAAGGCATACCCCTTTAAAAAAATGCGATTTTTGACGAAAACCGAAATCTTACGGAACTTTTGCAAAATCATCATGCTTATAGAAAAAAACACGCTGAATCCAATGAGCACAAACACACGTTTGTATGTCTTTTGGTTTAAGAAGTTATATGCGTTTATAGTTTTCAGAAAATCATATAAAACCTTCGAATGGCCGTATAGTTTCCAAACTAAAAGAGATACAGACGTTTGCTTACGGTCATTGAATTCAGCGTATTTTTTCTGTAAACATTCTTAATTACAGAGGTATATTAAAGAATTCGATTTTTGAAATTTTTCCAAGGCATACCCCTTTAAAAAAATGCGATTTTTGACGAAAACCGAAATCTTACGGAACTTTTGCAAAATCATCATGCTTATAGAAAAAAACACGCTGAATCCAATGAGCACAAACACACGTTTGTATGTCTTTTGGTTTAAGAAGTTATATGCGTTTATAGTTTTCAGAAAATCATATAAAACCTTCGAATGGCCGTATAGTTTCCAAACTAAAAGAGATACAGACGTTTGCTTACGGTCATTGAATTCAGCGTATTTTTTCTGTAAACATTCTTAATTACAGAGGTATATTAAAGAATTCGATTTTTGTAATTTTTTCAAGGCATACCCCTTTAAAAAAATGCGATTTTTGACGAAAACCGAAATCTTTCGGAACTTTTGCAAAATCATCATGCTTATAGAAAAAAACACGCTGAATCCAATAAGCACAAACAAACGTCTGTATGTCTTTCGATTTAGAAGTTATATGCGTTTATAGTTTTCAGAAAATCATATGAAACCTTCGAATGGCCGTAGTTTCCAAACTAAAAGAGATACAGACGTTTGCTTACGCTCATTGAATTCAGCGTATTTTTTTCTGTAAGCATTCTCAAATGTCAAAAGTATAATATTAAAGAATTCGATTTTTGCAATTTTTCCAAGGCATACCCCTTTAAAAAATGCGATTTTTGACGAAAACCGAAATCTTTCGGAACTTTGTCAAATCATCATTCTTATAGAAAAAAACACGCTAAATCCAGCATGGTCGTAAAATGTCGTGTGCCGTCCAAAAAAAACTTCGAACTAAGAAAAATAGTATTTAACCATCCCTCGTCTCCCTGACCACGAGCTAGTACTAAAACAAAATTTGACTCACTTCTCAGAAAGGCTCGCCATTATTGGTCTATGGAGAGAGAGAGAGAGGCAATACAGATGTGTAAATAAGCGGTTTTGTCTCTTGACCGCAGATATTTTAAATGGCACTGTAAGTAGATTGATATCTGCCATAACTGATGTTTATCCCACTGGTGTTACGTTTCGGTTCATTAAGTTACAACGTATCTGTTCAAACATTTTTACACCTGTGTTGATGTTCTGATTTGAAACGCTTGTCGTCTGTTGATATTTAGTTGGATATAAATTAGCGTTTACAAACATAATATAGCTATCCCATTAATTAATATCTGAGACTCGTATTTTCGGACCCGGCACCAAATGGATCTCGGTGAATTTTTTTCTAACTGGGGGAAATAAATCAGTCATTTGATGCTGAAAAAAGTTTCCAAAACAACTTGGATCTTAAAATCCAATTATATATATACACTAGCCGTTACCCGCGGCTTCGCACGCGATTGAAACGAAACGCGGATGCATTCCCAATTATTTGGCATAGTTACTCCTTTCTCGACGTAGATCCCCCAAATAAATTTCAAAATTTATGACATTCACGTGATCAACGTCCTGACAAACCTTGAAAATGACACCCATGTTGATTTTTAGACAATTTACCTCTTTTCACCCTCTGAAGGGGTTTGTTTTTGAAAAAGCATGAAACACGTGTTTATTTATTTGATGACAGGAGTAATCCTGCACATTTTCGAATTGATATCATATTATATGATTTCACCATGCCAATTTTGAATCCCCATTACACCCTTTTAGGGGTTGAATTTTCAAAAATCCATTTTTAATGGATGCCTACGTCATAATAACTATCTGTGTGCCGAATTTCAGTCCAATTCGTCCAGTGGTTTGAGCTGTGCGTTGATAAATCAGTCAGTCAGTCACGGTTTCCTTTTATATATTTATAGAAGATATATTATAATAATACATACCTATATATATTTTTAGAAAATAAATTATTTTAAGATCTTATTCATATTTCTTAAAAAGGTGTCGAGTTAAAATTGCGTTTGCAAAGGTATTTTTATTTATTCAAGAATTATAGCAAATAATTTGTAGGTTGAACTAATGACGTCACAACGGTAAATAACAAATGCAGTCGCGCTATGTTTGATATAACTCAAAAGCATTTACATAATGCTAATATTGTTATTAATTATTTAAGTAGCGAGTAATAAGGCAGCAGATAAGATAATAATATTGTTTAAATAATGAATGGGGACGTTTGATATAACAAACAAAAATATGTACACAGGATGTTGCGAAATGGTTGGCATTACGTAATAAATTGTCACATGTAGAACTCAATAGATAGATCGATAGATTTTATTTACCACATAATAGTACAGTTTTGTCAAAACACATAAAAAATATAAACATTTCGAATAGTTAAAAAAATCATCAATTTTATAAAAAAATCAGTTTGCAGTTAAATCTACATAAGTATTAGAATCATATCATATATACTAATACGCTAAGGTTTAAGATGTTTGCTTCTCTTTTTAGAAAAAGCCTCACAATTTCTCCACATAAATTATATATCATTTTACAGATAATTGCTTGCTTTACTGACATCGACAACTAAAAAAATTATTATTGCTATTGTTTTTGTAAATTAATTAAACTCTGAACAACATCTGCCATCTGACGGCGTAACGTTAACACTTCGATCTGTCATCTGACCTTTATATTGTAAAATGTAAATACTGAATACTGCCATCTGACGGGCAACGCTGAACAACGCTTTTGCTACTTGCGCCTGTATATGACAATTTTAGTAAAATATTTCTTTTACAACGTTATAAGCAGTGTGCAAAATTAGAAACGAATTGAATACCTGCAATCATATTTAAAAAATAGTTTTGTAAAGTGATAATTATTATACTTATTTAGTGCGAATAATTCGCACAGGTCACGCTAGTTTAAAATAATTTGTCAATTTTATCCGCAGTTATCATTCGTCAAACACAGCCTTGGAAACATAAAAATAAAAAAAAAATTGGTTGTCTGTAAAGTCGGTTTACGGACGATAGTTTTACGTGATAACGTATTCCGCTCGAATATCATATTTAATAATACATAACCTAAATTTTAGTAGCTGTCAAACTTGGGCCTATCGTGCTTCTCTATCGCTTATACTGCGCTCTCGCTTGCACGCACAGGGTCAGGCGGAACGCTACGGCGTTACACTTTTTCGTGCGTGCAGCTGGTGTTTCATCAATTTATAGACGTTATCACGTCAAAATATATTTCTCTCTGAACCCTGAATTTTAATGTCCTTCACAGCATAACTTGTCACTACTTCGCTATATACTTGACGGCAAATTAATGCATGAACAATGACCGCGGAATATCTTTCGATTAATAACAATTCAACAAAAATTTTATAACAGGTGAAATTTATCATACGAACGTAATTATTTGACAAATCAGGAAGTCGTATGAATTTTTCTCATAGTTATAAAATTCTTGTTAATAATAATTAGAAATGAATAATAAATACATTTATTATTTTATGAAACAATGAGGCACGCTTACATTCTCTACAATGTATTCAAGGTGTTGAATGTTCAGCTTTGCGATTTATGGCGGGTCTAAGGTCAGCTATAAGCGCGAGGACGATTTTTACTGGACGCCTTCCAAAAAACAAATTCTAATAGTTGATTTTACGGTGTTCATTTGATGATACAGGAAAAGAAACTATGTACTTAATACATTTTTGACGTGATAACGTCTTATAAATTGATGAATCACCAATCTTATAAATTGATAAAACACCGGCTGCATGCATGAAAAAGTGTAACGTTCCTAACGTTCCGCCTGACCCTGTGCGTGCTTTTCTCGAAAACGGCCCTAACGATTTGGATGAAATTTACTGAAAAGGGATTTTGGGGGGCAAAAAATCGTTTTAGCTAGGTCTCATCTCTCGAAAAAATCGTTTTCTTACAAATTTTATCATTATAAAAATCAATTTTTTGACGTATGAAAATACTTAAATATTGTAAGTAGGTTTTGGAATTTTATATAAACAATGCAACAATTGTTTTAAAAATATTATGACAGTTAATCTTTGAGACTTAAAATAAATACGAAAGAAAGAAAGTTAAAAAAAACAATTATTATTATAGGTGGTGAGTTTTAATTATTAAATAAAATTAACCTAAATTTGAAGCGAAAGATGCAGTATCATAGATTCGAATTATTATAATTATTATATGTAGAAGATAGGAGAAATAGAACATAAATTATTGACGTGATAACGTCTTATAAATTGATGAATCACGTCAATATAAAAAGATGAAACACCGGCTGCATGCACGAAAAAGTGTAACGTTCCGCCTGACCCTGTGCGTGATTATTAAATATGATATTCGAGCGGAATACGTTATCACGTAAAACTATCGTCCGTAAACCGACTTTACAGACAACCAATTTTTTTTATACAAACCCGTAAACCGCTCTTATTTCGAAGTAGTGAAATGGTCAGCTGGAAGTTATAAAACGCAAAATGTTTCCTCTGAAAATACCCGATTATGAAAAAAGAAAACAAGTTTTTATGCAGAGAACTTTACTGTAGATGTGACGATGATATCTCGTGATTTATTTTATCCATATTGCTTGAGCTTACAAAATCTGCTCATATTTTCAAACCGGTATTTTGTTGTCTGAATACAAAAAATGAAAAAAATCGTGTATGAAAAATTCGCGCGGAATTCTTGTTCTTGTTGTTGAATCAACTACAAGTTTTTCAAAAGCATCTGGATTTTTATTTGCAGCTTTTATATGCAAACAACAAACAATTTTAAAACTATTAATAAATTTTCCATGCAAGATGTTAACAATGAAAAAAAGTGCTGCGTCAAGCTAATTTATGGAACGCCATTTTGAAGTTACTAGAACTTAAAGTAATTCAATTAACACTACACAAAAAATACCGACTATTTATTATAAAGCTTTTACTTAGGTGTCTTCTTTTGACCTGTACTTAAAAATGAAATAGGCCTGAGAACACCCTGTATAAATATATATCTCAGTATAATACGCGCCACGGATCTAAAAGGTTCGGAAGTTAGTCACAAACAGCGGCGCAAAGGCACATTTTAGAGCCGTTGTGACTCCCACCACCTCCCAACTACCTGCACGGAACGTGCGCTCGTCGGTGATTGGCCGTGATCGCTATTTGCCTTTGTCACTTGCTTTAAAGTACAGTCGAGTACGCTATTGTCAAGTTGTTATTGTTGTTTTTGTTTTGTTGAGTTGCGAGTTTGTAGTTTTTCAACAGATTGTACAAGCGCAAGCCCTCATTTGCATCTAACTTCCGAGCCTTTTAGATTCGTGACGCGTACTATACCCAAGCTACCTACGAAATTTAAAGTTTCAACTGCTTGAAGACTGGCAGAAGAAAGATATTTTCTGATAAATAAATTTTTGAAGTGAAAACTTCTTTAGCGGCGTTGTGCACTTTTTTTGTAATGGGTAAAAAATGTTAAACTCGCGTCAGATCTGGCGCGTCAGGCGTCAGGGTCACGTGACCCTGACGAGTTGTTCAGACGGTCTACCGTACTTGCTTCGGCAGTACATATACAAAAATTCGCTAGATGTCAGTAGCAATAAAGTTACATGCAGTGCAAAAAATTATAAGCTATAAGCTTTAACAAAACCTTAAGAGATGTCGCCATGTACTCAGGTTTCGTAAAACTACAAATTTAAAAAATTACATCCAGTGACTGGCTGCATGTAATTTTATAAATGTGTAGTTTTACGAAACCTGGGTACATGGCGACATCTCTTAATGTTTTGTCAAAGCTTATAGCTTATAATTTTTTGCACTGCATGTAACTTATATTGCTACTAGCGAAATTTAGTTTAAGTAAATCTAGGTTTTCACTTCACTTTTTTTCTTATATTTGAACAATTTGCATGTGTAATCGCTACTAGAATATTTTCTCGACTCATCTCTTCTAAATAAAGTTCTATAATAATTTTATGTTAATTAAATACAGTATTTATCTCAACCTATAATTACTAAAAAAAAATTACATGTGGAGCTAAGCTTGAGGCAAAATCAGTTTTTCTGACTTGTCTTCGAATACTTCATAAAATATGTAATTTAACAAGTACTAATATTGTATATATAGAGCCTTTATATACAGATGATTCGGTTCCTGTTTCTTTTTCGTAAGGTCTTAACCGTCTACCTTTATTTTTGACGTGATAACTGATAACGTCTTATAAATTGATGAAACACCGCCAGCACACTCGAAAAAGAGTAACGTTCCGCAAGCGAGAGCGCGATATAAGCGATAGAGATGCACGATCGGCCCAAGCGCGTCGGCTTGTGAGCATTTCTCCCTCTTCTCGCGTGACGTCAGAGAGTAGTGTGCGTTCAACATTTTTTTCGGCTGTTCCAGCGAAAGCTACATCTGATAGATGGCCTTTGTTTTATAAACCGAGGAAATCAAGATATCTAATAAAAATGTCATAAGTTATCGAATTTTTAAAGCAAGTTTTCAGATAATACATCGTTATTTGTCAATTGATAATTTGTACACAAACGCAGCTACATTTTGTATCAAAAACAAATCGTGGGAGATATCTGCATAAATTATACGGTTTGTTAACAAATATAATATATATACATTCTTTTAAATGTCTTTTATAAGTGCTTAAAAATATGTATTCTGCTTTGGTTGATCAAATTATTAGTCGGTAAAAATATAGTTTGACAGCTACTAAAATTTAGGTTATATATTAAGCCGGGTACTCATTAGCGAGCTGTAACCGTAACATGTGTGATACAGTAACGAGGTTCTAGTGTGTACGCGTGTTACAGTTACAGCTCGCGACGTCGCCGGATCGCTTTCACCGAGCGTACTCATTTTGCGAGCTGTAACTGTAACCAAACAGATACAGTTCGAAGTTCTAGTGTGTACGAGAAGGCCAGTGGCCACGATGTCGGACGAAGTGTCTCTCGCTTGTGCAGCATACATACATACAATAGTTGTCGATGTTGATACAACACAAGTTACAACCTCTCCTCTTGACGTCCACAAGCGCACTGCGAGCGCTCTTTGATTCGCGGCAAAAACCGACAATCGTCGGCTCGCTGCAAGCGGCACGCGAACCGCTCGCAGCAGGTTTACGAACCACGTACACACTATGTTTTTGGTAACAGTAACGGTTACAGTTACGTTCAACGTTACGGGTTCAGAAATGAGTACGTTGTGAACGTCGGCTCGCTGCAAGCGGCACGCGTACCGCTCGCAGCAGGTTTACGAACCACGTACACACTATGTTTTTGGTAACAGTAACGGTTACAGTTACATGCAACGTTACGGGTTCAGAAATGAGTACGTTGTAAACGTCGGCTCGCTGCAAGCGGCACGCATACTGCTCGCAGCAGGCTTGCGAACCACGTACACACTATGTTTTTTGGTTACAGTACATGCAACGGTTACGGTTACGGCTCGCTAATGAGTACCCGGCTTTATTAAATATGATATTCGAGCGGAATACGTTATCACGTAAAACTATCGTCCGTAAACCGACTTCACAGACAACCAATTTTTTCATCAAAAGCAACGAATCTAAAAGGCTCGGAAGTTAGATGCGAATGCGGGCTTGCGCTTGTACAGTCTGTTAAAAAACTATACAAACTCGCAACTCAACAAAACTAAAGTTACAATAACAACTTGACAATAGCGTTACTCGACTGTACTTTAAAGCAGGAAAGCGACAAGTGACAAAGGCAACGAGCGATCACGGCCAATCACCGACGAGCGCACGTTCCGTGCAGGAAGCTGAGAGGTGGTGGGAGTCTTAACGGCCCTAAAATGTGCCGGGTGTCCGTAAGTGGATTTTTTCCTCCGTAAAAAAAAGCTTTGGATACAATCATTTCTCGAACACGTGAACATACCCAGATCGTATTGATAGCATGTCAGTTACAATAATTTAAACAACCTGTTGATGTAGCGATTTTATCCACCTATTTAAAATGATATAATTTTCTCAACTTACTTGTTTACGTTTTCAAGGTCAGTTTTTTGCGTGGTTTTATTAGTCAAGTTCATCTGCAATGTAGCAGAAGCTAGTTCAGATCAAAAAAAAAGGTTTACTATTAACATATAGTAAGTACAATTTTAAAATGAAATAACAAAAATATTAGGAGCACTGTGGTTTGAATCTAATAAAAAATAGAGAATAGTTACTTCTTACCACAACAAGTTTATTAGTGGATGTACATTTCGAGAACTATGCTCTCATCTTCAGCAATACACTAAACTAATGTACATCCACTAATAAACTTGTTGTGGTAAGAAGTAACTATTCTCTATTTTTTATTAAAATGAAATGATTACCTACCTCGATAAACTGTCTTACTAAACCAGCTGTAAACCTTCCAACAGTCGAGACGATACAGCACTGGCCGTTTCAGGATAGAATCTCGGGTTATCCCGAGCACCGAATACTTCTGCGGTTATTTATTTATTCTTGGTGCTTCGGCCCCGTTATTAAGTTATGTAAAATCACGCACGGTTTGTTGTTAATAATGTAAAATTATCTTAGTTTACCGCTGCGTAAAATTATAGCTAATGGTTTGCTGCTATCTTCTCGCTTTCTTGACAAAGAATGATGCCTGAACAATGCAAGAAAAGATACGTACTATAAGAAAGAATTACGATGAACAATTTGATATTACCAAAGACTATTGTCGAGAAAGTATAAAACAGTAATCATATATATTAATACGCTAAGGTTTAAGATGTTTGCCTCCCCTTTTAGAAAAAACCTCACAATTTCTCCACATTAATTATATATCATTTTACAGATAATTGCTTGCTCTACTGACATTGACAACTAAAAAATTTATTATTGCTTTTGTTTTTGTAAATTAATTAAAATACAGCAACGCTGAACAACGTCTGCCATCTGACGGCTTTAATTTTGAAACAACGTCAACACTTCGATCTGTCATCTGACCTCATATTGTAGTACAACAGACACAGTACTGCATACTGCCATCTGACGGCTTTAACTTTGAAACAGCGAGCAACGCTGAACAACGTCACAGCAATGCTGCATGATGACATCTGACGGCTTAGCTCAACGCTTTTGCTACTTGCGCCTCTATATGACAATTTTAGTAAAATATTTCTTCGATCTGTCATCTGAACTTCATATTGTAATACAACAAAAAGAAGAACGTTATAAGCACTGTGCAAAATTAGAAACGAATTGAATACCTGCAATCATATTTAAAAAGTAATTTTGTAAAGTGATAATTATTATACTTATTTAGTGCGAATAATTCGCACAGGTCACTCTAGTTTACACTTAATATATCTCGTTCGTAAATTATATACGAAGAAATTCTTCGTATCAAATATACAGCTTTTTGACGACGTTATTTTTATAGATCAAAATTTATAATGCGCAGTTTTGATAGGTTTTAAATCAGTTAAAGTTTAATCAAATGTTTTTATAACCCACGGCTCCCGCTGCGTCATTAATTGTTACAATAGTATGAGAAATTTCAATCTTTCTAGATGTGTTCTTTTTTTCAAGTTTTCAAGGTTGAAACGGATGAAATAATTAGAAAAAAATCGTATATAGACGGAACAAATTGCAGTTAAATGTTATGCGCTAGTTTTTTTTTTAATTAATTATTTTCCAGACGACTGTGTTCTAGAAAAAATATACTTCTTTTTTTCAAGACTAAATCCACTTACATAAGAACTTTGGAATTACGCGAAACAAAATGTAACATGGCATAAACGTTGATTTAAAAAAAAATAGAATGTAACTTTAATAAAAAAGACAACAAACTCTTTTTTAGCTAAATGGTTTTATGGTACAATCGATGATAAATCGATGATAAAAGAACGGATCTAAAAATATAAAAAACTAATTATTAATTATTTTTTTATATTTTTAGATCCGTTCTGAAGAAGATCCAAATCCGGATCGAAACGTTAATGTATTATTAATATTTTTTGTTAATATATTGTCTGAAAAATTGGTCGATAATTTTATTTATTGTAATAATTTGTTTCTCACTTGTAAACGGGTGCATCGGGCCAGAACACATCCTATTCAGAATGGCAATTTAACTAAAGGACGCGTTGGCTCGATTACTAACTCACCGGTAATTTGTCAATCAAACCATGCTAATTTTATTTTTATTCGATCTAACCTTCCATTGTCCGGGGAATGAGTAATCATCTTATAATATTAGGAATTGTTTGTTGAAATTAGTTCTTGTTTAAAATACAAATTGCGATTTTTTTTGGAAAAATATTTCTATCATTTACCTATGTTTAAATGGATCCAGTATTTTGATCCTAACAGGCCGTAAACTTCTGCAAAATAATGATTCGTTACACAACTAAGAACTCGTGTTTTTCTTCTTTAAATTCTGGATCTCGTTAAGGAGGTTGAGCCGTTTTACGAAGATAATAATGAAAAAAATGTGAAATAAAGTTTTTTTAATAGATTTTTTCATGACAAAATTTTCTGTAAAAAATTCAAAATCATTAGGAGATTTATAAAGTTAAAAATTATAAAAAACTTTTACATGACATGTAAAAGTTTTTAGGTTGACATATTTTCCGTAAGACTACATTGTAGTCTTACGGAAAATATGTCAACCTACCATGCAAACTGTCCATTTTATATTTTTGCAAATAACCAAATAATGTCAGCAGTTTCGAAAACTAACTATGTAAAGCATCGATGTCTTACGCATATTTTAATATTTTTTCCAATTTAATTAGGAGACTTTTAATCAATAAAAAAAATTATTAAACTTTAGCACTTTTCGATTATGGACTTTTAACTGAATTTTCAACTTTTTAATGATTTAATTTTAATTTTTATTACTCCTAATTTATTTTTTAATTATTTACTGCAAAAAATATGTAAAATACAGATATTTACATAAATTTATTTTTTTTAACCTAACTTTGTACATAAAATTCAAAAGTTAGTCCATTAAGTAAAATACTGAAATAATTAATTATAATGAAAAAAAATATTTATTTATGCCTTTATGACAATAATTTATTGGTATCATCGACTTATAAACTATAAAAGTTCGCATTTAGAATTCGACTTATTTTTTATTGGGACTGTAACGGATCAACCTCCTTAAATAAAATTAATCTTCAAATCTTAGATTAACGTCTGAATGGAAATCTTCAAATAAATAAAATTATCGACCAATTTTTCAAAAATTATTAAAAAAATCAGTCTTAATTCTATTGTAAAATAAGTAGATACTAATTCATTTTTATATTTTTTAGATTACATATTTTTGAAGAAACTCCAAATCCGGACCGAAACGTCATTTATTGAGATATTGAATTATAATTTTTTGTCAATAATATACAGTCTGAAAAAATTGGTCAATAATTTTATTTATTTTAAAATAATCTTCTCTAAGTCGAAGAAATTATCCATTCCCTTCCTCTGAAACCCGACAAACTCTAATTTTTAACTCTATTACCCGGACTAAATATGATTTCCCTATACAAAGCGTAAAAAATTGAATATTATGATTTTTTTTTAATAAAGGTAAATATTTTTCTGACGATTGGCAATCTTTAATTAAGATGAACCGAGATAGCATCTTTATATAATTTCTAATTAACATTCTTCATAGTAATTCAAAATTTTTTTGTGACGTAAAATGAAAATTAATAACATACCACCGAAATTATCATTACCCTTAACAATCATTTTCCGTTGCATTATGTACTATATAAAAACGGAAAATCCATGCTAAATTAAAAATAATAATTTGATTTTAAATAAACAATACCGCTTAATAGTTATATTATATGTTATATAATAAAAACTGGTAGTGCGTGATACTTACGGCTGTTACTAAGCACGCATACCAAGATATTTTTGAAATTGACATTAAAACACGTAAAATAAAAAAAAAAAGGATTCCGTGATAATGGAGAAATTGTACCCCCTATCACGTCATCATTTAAATAGGTTTGCGGGACCTTTCCGGCTAAAAAACATTGGTCGGCCGGATTTTTTCTGAATAAGTACGAAACTTTGCATAAAATTACCTAGGAAAGATCAAAAACCACGATGACAGGGAAACATTAAAGACATTTAACAATATATAATTTATTTTAAAACATTTTCGGCTAATAAAATCCACGCCGACCAAGCGCATCTTATTCGTCTAAGTGTAAACTTTCAATTTTCATTAAAAATTGTATTATCCTTAATCACGGAGCTTTCAGGATTGCTTGGTTCTCGCCTATCATGTTTCAATTTTATACATTTACTATCCTTTGTGTTAGTTTTCTTAATAGATTTTTTAAGGAATCAAATAATGTTAAGTGTTCATAGCACGAAGTCTGTAACCAGGTGACCCAGCTCGTAGTATATGGCGTAACGCACACACGTCCATGGCTTACATGTGTGTAGTGGCTGTACTTTGTGAAGTTAAACAACTCTGGTAACTGTGACGAAAACAGGCGGAAAGAACCGAAGTTTTCTCAGGCAGTGATAACAGCGCCATCTCGCGTGCGCCAGAAAACGGTCCGTCTCGAAACACGGCAAGACTATATGAAGCTAGGTCTCCTGGCTACAGACTTCATGATTCATAGGTATAATTATTGTGTTTTAAACAAAAAAAAAGTGCAATAATAAAAGAATAAGGTACATTTCACGTGCAACAGTTAATAACTATTTTAAATGAGAATATAATTTATGGATTTTCCAAACATCCGAGAAACGCGAAGCTTATTTGTTACGTGAGCATTTTTTAAAAAAGCGGAATAGTCACAACAATGGCGACGTCTAGACAAATGACTGACGTACAAGGAGCTTTGTAAAGTTAATAATGTATCATTATTTGCCTATTACACATGCAAGCCTCGGGGGCGGCGTCTTCATCGGAAACTGAATACGTTAAAAGATTGATCGCGAAAGAATATCATCGTATGCATAAAACGTTTCCTAACCTATTATTTGCTTGCAATTAGATCTAAAATACTAGCATTGTTTCATACCTTTACTTAAAAAAAATTATTAATTTTTTTTTTAATACAATCCGAAATTTTCTGAGAAAGCAGAGGTAAAAAACCCCTAGCCTGCGGTTTGCCGTGTTTTTATATAGCAGGTACTGCCAACTTATGGTTTTGTAATTCACCGAAACGCGCATTACCATTGCTGAACCATTCGTAATTTTACAGTAGGTTCTGTGAGATTTTTTTAAAAAAACGAGATTATCAATTCGACGCCTATACATAAAAAGTTTCACCTCAGTCGTGTGTGCCATGGTACATACATTTTACCCGTGCAGCACTGGGAGGGTAATGTTTTTCGAGTGTAGGTATTGTATGTGGGTGTGACTATTTCTTTGACACGCCCTGCAGCCTAAACGACTTGATAGATTTTAAGAGTATTCGTCCCTGCAAATACCCCCTGCACACTTCATCTCAAATCTTTTCCCCTCGCCTAAAAACAGTTCGCGCTCTCCCGACGCTATTTTTAAAGCTAGAGGGTTCTGGTAAACGCCAAATAAAAGACAAAGAATCAGACTACAGATCCTTCAGGCGAATTTTTTGAAAAACAGTTTCGCCTACGTGTAAAATATTACGTAACTTATTATTTTTTTCAAAAGGTTATAAGTTTTTTCAGGAATTTTTTTTCGAAAAATTCGTTTGAAGGATCGGTAGTCTGATTCTCTGTCTTTCATTTGGCGTTTACCGGAACCCTCTAGCTTTAAAAATAGCGTCGGGAGAGCGCGAACCGTTTTCAGGCGAGGGGTTTCTTGTTTTTTTTTTTATTTCTTCCGCGATTGAAATTATAGAAAGGAGACATTTCTCTGAAGATGACAAGATTTGGTTTATACATTAGTAACCGTTGTGACGTCACGGTGGTAATAAAAATACTATGCATTCCGTTCAGCTGTAAACGATATACTTATTTTTCTCTCTAAAATGCTTCAAGAGTCAAGTATCTCAAATTGATTTAACGTTGATTTTAGATTAATAATTAATTAATTGTTGTTTGTTGTTGATTCATTAACAACAGTAAAAACCTACTGACATCTCTGCTGCATTCAATGAACTATTTGTTTGTTGTATTCATGATATCTGTATAGATTTACCACCAGCAAGTTTGAATTCATTTCGATTGAAGAATAGTGTCACGAAAAAATTATAGAGTGCGTTGTAGTCAAATTTTTTAACCCACAAAAATGAATCGAAAAATTTCTTTATTTTACAAAAGTTCAGTATCTAAAATTTTGCGTGCGAGGGACACCTGGCCAATTATTACTTAATAAAAATATGCTGACTTATTGCAGAAATTAAACAAACCGTATCCTATCAGTTTTAACCGATTTCAAAAAAAAAGGTGGAGGTTCTTTATTCGACTGTATTTTTTGAAGTGAAAACTTCTTTAGCGGCGCTGTACACTTTTTTTGTAATGGGTAAAAAATGTTAAACTCGCGTCAGGAAAACTAAGAACTTACAGTCTCACTAATCCCGTTGTTTTTTTTCGGCAAATTTTTGACAATAAATCGAACTAAAAAGTGGAAAATAAATATAGTTTAAAAAAAACTAAAAAACACGCTTTATATGGAACTAAAAAGTAAAAAATATTTTTTTAAAAATAAGCCTAAAACAATAATGAATAAAAAATACAAGTATTATTGTGAAAAAAAAAGCGTGGGGCGCTCGATGTACGAAAATGTGGAACAAAGCGCCCCACGCTTTTTTCACAATAATACTTGTATTTTTTATTCATTATTGTTTTAAGCTTATTTTTAAAAAAATATTTTTTACTTTTTAGTTCCATATAAAGCGCGTTTTTTAGTTTTTTTTAAACTATATTTAACAGGTTATATCACCCTGCAATGACTCATTAAGAAATCCATGTCAGAATATACCTGATAAGTTTTTTTTTGTACCTATTTCAAATTTATTTTTAAAACTTGATATTGATATTACCATGAAATCGTTGTTTCGGAAATTGTTAATTTATTCAAATCAATTCAATTAACAGTGAGCCAATAAATATTCCAAGTCAACATCGTACCTACAACAAATAAGGATGCGGAATACGCCCAACAATGCTTAAGTCATAAACAGAAATATATTGTTGTCTCGCCTTAAGAGTATATTACGTCATTTCCAGTTTATGATAATTATTATAATATCATAACTAGCGTTTACCCGCGACTTCACACGTAAGCTCTGCGCAGTGATAGGTACTGTTTATCATTTAATTTACGAACAGTAATATTAATACAATTAATAATAATAATAATAAACATCCCTTTCTCGACTTTATGTCATAACAGACGCCATTCGCACCATTACTATTTTCCATCTATCACACTTCCCGTTATATTCTACATTTTTAAACTTCCACTCAATTAATAGCAATGGGCGAATGAAGGAATTTTAGGACATTAAGGATAAGGTAGGCAAATTTTGAGCATACGAGTTTGACAGGTAAACGGCCATGGCCTTGAATAAGGAACCATGTCGATATTTATCTGGAATTATTGAGGGAAACCGCAGAAAACCTCAACAAGATGGCCGGTAGAAGAGAGGAATTACCGGTTCACGGCGAGCGGCAGCAGGAAAAAGTCCCAGCCACATCTGTCCTCGCCGGGATTCGAACCCGGTACCTCCCGAATGTGAGTCTAGTGCTCTCACCGCTACGCCACCCCGCTCGGTTAATTAAAATTGCATTTTGTATCGGAATAAACTCTCGCCTAAAAGTCCTTCAAAATAACTTGAAAAAGTATTTCTAGATTCTTGCACAGTCACTGCATGTACTGAGTTATGCTTTCGCTTTTTTTGCGATTTGCAAAAAAATAATTAAAAGTTATTTTATTTATTTTATCATATTTAATTTAATCACTTACTGTGAAGAAAATCCGGAAGTAAAAGCAAAATACGAAGAATAAATAAGTTTTGTTGTGAAATTTTAAAAAAATATATTAGTCGTTAAGACTGAGTCTTTGAAGATATTTTTAATAATCGATAAATTAAGGTCGTGGTTGTTTTTTTAAACGTTGAAATTTTCATATTTCTGAAGATTTTTTTTGATAAAGTTTTATCTTTACAAAATAGACTTTTACTAATTTATTAGCACAAACATTTTTTCAAATCAGAAACGTCAAGGTTCAGCGGATATCCTGCTCTGATTTTTTTGACATATCGAGGCAGTAACCTTGAAATTTTATTCCCGGAGATATATAAATCATCAGCCGAAACGAAAATCACGTCAGAATTAAGGAGTTCTATTGATTCCAGAAATGCTATGTTTCTATATTTTAGCTCAAAGTTAATCAATATAACATTAACTTCTACACAAAAATCGATATAAAATCGTTACGTAAAGGCAGACTGATATTCCATCTTCTCCTGCGATGATGATATAACGAACTAGAATGTACAAGGTGTGAAACAGCCAGTGGGAAGCCATTCATCTTCTGACTTCATACGACTTGCGGTGAAGAAGTTTTAGCCGGAGACTTTTTTTTATTAACACTGAGATAAAATATTTGGGATGGTCTCATTACAAAAAAGTCGCGACAGAATAATCTATAGGCAATCTGTAAATCCGAGCAAAGCCGACCGGGCTGCTAGTAATAGGTACATAATATGTAATAAAGTTAAACTAGCGTGACCTGTGCGAATTATTAGCACTAAATAAGTATAATAATTATCACTTTACAAAATTATTTTTTAAATATGATTGCAGGTATTCAATACGTTTCTAATTTTGCACACTGCTTATAACGTTCTTCTTTTTGTTGTAAAAGAAATATTTTACTAAAATTGTCATATAGAGGCGCAAGTAGCAAAAGCGTTGTTCAGCGTTGCCCGTCAGATGGCAGTATGCAGTATTTACAATATGAAGGTCAGATGTCAGATCGAAGTGTTAACGTTACGCCGTCAGATGGCAGACGTTGTTCAGAGTTTAATTAATTTACAAAAACAATAGCAATAATAAATTTTTTAGTTGTCGATGTCAGTAGAGCAAGCAATTATCTGTAAAATGATATATAATTTATGTAGAGAAATTGTGTGGCTTTTTCTAATAAGGGAGGCAAACATCTTAAACCTTAGCGTATTAATATATATGATAGTACGAGAATTTGAAGTCAAGTAAAGATCATTAATTTTCTTTGGAGATTAAAAAAAAAACGAAAATGCGGTCTTAATGTCAAATAACTATAACAGAGTAGTCGGTGCGCTCTTTAGATATCCACTTCAAAGTCGCCATTAAAACTTCTACTGTTGGATTACTTAAATTTTATAGCTAGACACAGCATCTGGTTTGTGTCACTGCCTGCTTTGATTCCTGACCGTTGAACGTTTATCAAAAGGGATTCATTTATGATTTATATGAATTATGATTTTTAAACCTGTTACACACAAAAAGTTGTTTAGAAAAACAAATACTTTTTGACGTGATAACGTCTTATAAATTGATGAATCACCAATCTTATAAATTGATAAAACACCGGCTGCATGCACGAAAAAGTGTAACGTTCCTAACGTTCGTAACGTTCCGCCTGACCCTGTGCGTGCTTTTCTCGAAAACGGCCCTAACGATTTGGATGAAATTTACTGAAAAGGGATTTTGGGGGGCAAAAAATCGTTTTAGCTAGGTCTCATCTCTCGAAAAAATCGTTTTCATACAAATTTTATCATTATAAAAATCAATTTTTTGACGTATGAAAATACTAAATATTGTAAGTAGGTTTTGGAATTTTATATTATAAACAGTGAAACAACTGTTTTATAAATATTATGACAGCTAATCTTTGAGACTTAAAATAAATACGAAAGAAAGAAAGTTAAAAAAAACAATTATATTATATGGTGAGTAATTTAAATAAATAAAATTAACCTAAATTTGAAGCGAAAGATGCAATATCATAGATTCGAATTATTATAATTATTATATAAATTTAGGTTATGTATTACGGAATACGTTATCACGTAAAACTATCGTCCGTAAACCGACTTTACAGACAACCAATTTTTTTTTCTTTGTTTTAGATATTTTTTGAAGAAACGCCAGTGGGTACCGATTACGCAGATCTTTTTACGGCGCTCCAAAGATCATACAATAATCTTGTCAACTTTTGATATTTTTAAATAAAAGAAATAAACATAATATTTCTGAATGTGTATACTTTTAGATAGTAAAATTCCTTTCAAAAATTCACATAGTTTTCCTTGAAAAAATTCACAAAAATGACTTTCTTTTCCGGCTCAAATGTATGTCTTATGGTTTAATCAGCGTAAGTTATGTAACCGCCCTAAAAGCGTATTTTTACGACTTGATTACTAAAATTCAAGACTTCTCTACTATCTTTAAAAATATGAATGTATAACAAACATAAACCTTCCGAAAGAAATTCTTTAAATGTGTAGCTTAGAAGTACTTAGCGAACAAACAGCCAGACGCAGATATCGACTTTGTTTTATACTATTTACAGATTATAGAGAAGGAAAGATAAATACTATACTATATATATCAAACGTATTTAAAAGAGAAAAAGAAAAATACAAGCGTGAAGTTGTCCTTTTTTTGTCCGGCTTTCCTAATTGGTTCTCTTTTCTATCGTGAAGTTGCTTGCGATATCTCAACCAATTCGATCAATGAGTGTACTCCCCGCCATAAAACAAAGGTGTATCCAAATTTCTGGCGCGCAGTAGGTAACAAAATGAATATTATAGATAGCCGGGACACATTTTGATGGCTTTAACATATAGGTAACATTTCAACAGAAATCGTCATAATTGACATGCATTATTATAATTTTTAAGTTGTGTGAACATTCGAGGAAGTGTAACTTATCCGTTTAATCTGTGTACAGAGTCATTGTCATTTCTAAATCTGGCCGATTGTGACATCACTCCGCCCCTACTAGCGCAGGTTCATGCCAGTGTTGCCAATTTTGCGCCTCTCTCGCCAAATCTAATGGAAAAAAATTAATTTCCGTTTGATATGTGGATTTCTGCCAATCTCACATTCTGTCCAAAATTTTGTGAAACATTTTTAATCGTGTAGCATGTTTCTAGTTTAAGGAGGTTGATCCGTTACAGTCCCATTCAAAAGTAAGTCGAATTCTAAATGGGAACTTTTCCATAATAATTTTTTACAAAAGGTTATAAGTCGATGATACCAATAATATTATTGCCATAAAAGCATAAATAAATATTTTTTTTTAATATTTATTAATTATTTCTAACTTTTAATTTTTTTGTACAAAGTTAGGTTAAAAAAAATAAATTTATGTAAATATCTGTATTTTACATATTTTTTACAGTAAATAATTAAAAAAAGAAATTAGAAGTAATAAAAATTAAAATTAAATCATTAAAAAGTTGAAAATTCAGTTAAAATTGTTAAAACTGTCAAAAATAAAAGTCCATAATCGAAAAGTGCTAAGGTTTAATGATTTCCTTTATTGATTAAAAGTCTCGTAATTAAATTGGAAAAAATATTAAAATATGCGTAAGACATCGATGCTTTACATAGTTAGTTTTCGGAACTGCTGACATTATTTGGTTATTTGCAAAAAATTAAAATGTACTGTTTGCATGCTAGGTTGACATATTTTCCATAAGACTACATGTAAAAGTTTTGTTTAATTTTTAACTTTATAAATATCCTAATGATTTTGGATTTTTTACAGAAAATTTTGTCATAAAAAAATCTATTAAAAAAACTTTATTTCAGATTTTTTTCATTATCTTCGTAAAACGGCTCAACCTCCTTAAGAATGTAAATAAACCTAACTAAATCGAACTTTTTTGGTCAACAATAGTTTGAAAACATTCTCAAAACACTTTGACCCAGACCACACTACTGACAACTTTTTCACTCCAGGCAAGTATTATTATAAATAGTTCAATAGAGTTATTTATGAAAAATCGGTCATGAACTTATCATTTTCCATATGAACTTATAACTTGCCGGTTGAACAAAAACGAGTATATTATTATAATAATACTAGCCCGGTTTCACCCGGGTGCGATAGACATAATTCTGCAAAATCTACTTTGTCTGAACAAATTCTACCAGATTTGCTTCTGAACTAATAGCTTTGAGCGGATCCTATCAGATGTCGCTACTTGGCACTAAAGCAGTGTTTTTGTTTGCTTCTGAACTAATAACTGTAAACAAATTCTATCAGATGTCGCTGCATGTTACTAAAACAGTTTTTTTTAATTAGAAAACACCGTACAAAATATTTAATAAAAACTATCCTATAAGTTGGACACATTTACAAAATTTCTTTAAAATCGGCTCAGTGGTTTCGGAGATTAGCGCGGACGAACATCGAGACAAGAGATTATTGTAATAATTTTTTTTTATTTTTTTTATTGTCATTTCTACATAATTAATGTACATTCTGATAGTCAAGGAATTCCTTTATGCTATAGAAACAATTTTCTAATAACAATTTTTTCACATTTCTTTTAAAATATTTTGTTTCTAAATTTCTTATTTCCAATGGCAATTTATTAAAAAATTTTACACCATAGAAATTTGGTCCGTATGTAGTCTTAGCATATTTGTGTAATGGTAGGCAAAGATTTAACTTTTTCCTAGTATCATGATTATGCAACACAGTATGATTATTGAAATTGTTCATATTATTTTTAACAATAATTAAACAGCTGTATATATATTGACATGGCAATGACAAAATATTTAATCGCTTAAATAATGGCCTACATTCCTGTCTAAACCCAGCATCCGAGATCAATCTTATAACTTTCTTTTGTTGCAAAAACACTTTCGAAGCAGAGGCGGCATTACCCCACAATTCGATACCATAAATCATTTTAGAGTGAAATAATGAGAAGTATGCCATTCGAAGCACTGTTTGTGAAACACTATTTTTTAGTTTTCGCAACAAAAAAAGTATTTTCGATAAACTTGTACTTAAATAGTTTACATGATTTTTCCAAGTCAAGTTGGCATCAATTGTCAGGCTCAGTAGTTTTATTTCTTTATTATTATTGTTATTAGACAATAGCTCAATATATTGTGTTTTCTCGGGATTTACATGAAGTTTATTTGCCGTGAACCATCTCAAGGCTTCCGACTGTGCTCTTTGACATTTTTCTGTTAAAAAATTTTTGTTTCCATCTTGTAGAATTATGGTTGTATCGTCTGCGTACATGTATGTATCTCCTGAGGAAATATTCTCCACTAATATGTATAAAGTTGACAACATTGTCGTAAAGGCAGCTTAACACATCATTCACAATAATATAAATATAAGTAAGCTTTATCGCCTACACAAACATTTGTAGCATTTTTGTGTTATGTCAGATTTACCATGCAATCTTGATTATTGCTATTATTACACAGAACTAGTTTCTTTATTGTTTTATCAATGCTGGCTTGATTTGAAACCTACACTTTCCAGTTTCTACACTCTACAGAAGTGCGATGTGACAAAACATCAGTAACAGATGTACTGATAATAATAACACAAACGAAGCCATCCAGTTCAAACGTACCGGCTTTTATATGCAAGAACTTTGTGTGTTACAGTTCTTGTTAATTAACCATTTCCCCTTCACCTAGCACCGACAGTATTGCATCTAAAAATTCAAGCATATAAAAAGGTCGATGGAGAAAAAACAGTAACTAATGTTTGAAATGCCCCTCCCCGCTTTTAATTAAAGACCGATCTCTCCGCGGCAAATTTTTCATTTGTGTAAATAAGGTTTAGTGCTATGATGATAATACGTAAAACTGAGCACGGCACCGCCATCTCTCGGTGTAAAAATGAAAAAGGGCAAATGCGTTTGTATTCCTGTAAGTAAGGCTTTTTTATTAGATTATCTGTCTCATGAACTCTGCGATCTACTAACTTATTGCTTGTTAGATTGTCATAAGTAAACAATATTAGTGCATTATTGCAGTCGAATGATTTATACATAATAAAATACAAATTATATAAAAACAAATCATTTAGTTTCAAGGTAAACTTGACTTAGTTGAGAATTCCTGCGAACAGGCCGGCATGCATTTTAAGTTCAGCTATTTTAAATAAAAATTGCATGGATATATGTTATTTATACACTGTATATGAAAATAAGCAGTTCGATACGTACGTCAAAATTTTAATCAGATGTTTACTTCTCATTAATCCCGCTTTTTTCGCAAAAATTGGTTGTCTGTAAAGTCGGTTTACGGACGATAGTTTTACGTGATAACGTATTCCGTAATACATAACCTAAAACTCCCAAAATTTGGTTTCAATCCGCTTATCCTTGGTGTCGGAATGATAAGAAATGTCAAAAGTGACGTTTGCAACTTACAAAGTATTATGTTCTAATAATAATTAGTTATTCCAATACTTAACTTAGAAGGCTTTGCATTTCACAATATACTAATGTCAAAAAATTGAATTAAACATTAGAAATGCAGCCGTTTTCATGTTAAGACAAGACATACGTTTGCTTCTAATTTCCATGTACGGCAAACAAAGACAACCGACCGCGTCGCGCCATGCATTAGACAACATTGCATTTATACAGCTATTTTTCTATATAAATTTGTATAAAATATTTTTCTATATAAATTTGTATAAAAAAAACTGTTTAGGCAAATTCTGTTATACGAAATCTATGTAAAATGTTCTCCTCTTTCGTTTAAGACTGGTTTCAAACCGATCTGATTTAAATTGAGCGAGAAATTAGCAAAAAGCACGCACAGGGTCAGGTGGAACGTTACGCGTTATGCGTTACGCGTTACACTTTTTCGTACATGCAGCCGGTGTTTTATCAATTTATAATATTGGTGATTCATCAATTTATAAGACGTTATCACGTCAAAAAAAAAACACCTCGGGCAGAAACATCAAATTTTAAATTATAAAATGCACACGTGCCCTCACAAAAAAACGGAAAAATGTATTATGTATCGCTGTCCCTCGTTTTACCATGAACTTTTATCGTTCGTTCTCT
This sequence comes from Xanthostigma xanthostigma, assembly GCA_963575645.1. Classification (NCBI taxonomy): domain Eukaryota; kingdom Metazoa; phylum Arthropoda; class Insecta; order Raphidioptera; family Raphidiidae; genus Xanthostigma; species Xanthostigma xanthostigma. The sequence continues at coordinate 682,013 of OY754466.1, read as the reverse complement.
GCTTTTATGTACTATTCTAGAAAGCTTGCTTAGACCGAATTGGACATTTTCTGTCTTCTATACTTTGTATGTTTGTTTGTCCAGGTTAACTAGAAATGAACTTTTATTCTAGTTTCAAATAAATGCACAATTATATTTGACGAGTGTACCATTAACGACATAAATTGGTGTTTTAAGTTAGCAATGATCTCTGATGCAGTTGAAATTAAAAACAATTGCAGAATGATCACAGGTCACTGTGCCAAGTTAAGATATTTTAAAAGAAAAATGTGGAGCAAATAATTCAGCCTTGAATTTTAGGAACTGCAGAAATAGCACAGATTAAATGAATGAAGGTATTAGAAAATTAAAGCCGAATGTATAGTTGCCACGCCATTTTCTTTTTTTATTTGTTTTTTCAAACAAAACAATCCTTTTAATCAATCTTTTTCTTCTATGCTCTCATATTATAACGGAGTAACTTTGTTTGCTTTTATATGATAGATGTTAATCTCCTAGACTGCTGAACCGATTTGAATAAAATTTATTCCATTTTGTTTCGGGTGAGTACCAATTTATTCTACTAGGTAATTATTGAAGTGAAAACTTCTTTAGCGGCGTTGTACACTTTTTTTGTAATGGGTAAAAATGTTAAACTCGCGTCAGGCGTCAGGTAAAGTAAGAACTGGGTATAAGCGAGAAAACTCTCTAATTTATACAACGTTAGACATCTAGCGTTGAAATATCGTACCTACATAAAAATGCAATCTATGATACAAACCATTTTGATCGAAAATTCGTCAGACGTTAACATTCAAATTTTCACTTCTCCCGGCACTCCCGGAGTGCAAACCTTTTTTTTATACCGCTTTTACAATAAAAATCGACGTATAATTGATTTTTATCCAACTTGGATCCAATTCGATTTGTGCCCGGGCAAAGTTGGGTCGATCAATTATTAATAGACAGTTCCAAAAATGGTGCAAATTGCTCAGAAGGATGAAACGTTGATATATGGTTCGCCAGCCGACGCCACCTTTTTTAACTACAATATAGAGTAGGTCGTAAGCTAATACAATTAAAATTAAAAAAAAGGTCAAAAAACTCATTAGTTGACGTAATGGCGATTTAGTTAGAATTTTATTTAGCCGTGAGCCGACTCGTTTGGGTTAAATCTGCAGCTCATCTTTTTACAACCAACAAAGGAAACCATAAATTAAATAGATCTATCTTAAAATTTAACGTATTTCTTAATCATCTACTTTTAGAGACTGTTTTATTATATTAATGTATTTATTTTTTTGCGTTTTTGCGCTAATAACGTCTATAATTGACAATGTTTCCTTTTTTATGTTTCCAAGTAGAAAAAAACAGTTCCAATATACGTATTAAGGTTTATTCTAAGAAAATTATATAATCGAACAGAATTAACAACTTTTAAATTGTTGAAAGTATGCACACTGCAAATTTAGTGGTCGGGATGAAATTGCTAGGGATGTTGAAAAAGTATCGATATATCGATGTATCGATATTTTTAACCGATATATTTTGATCCGATATATATCGATACAAAATATCCAATATCGAAAATTGTATCAAAAACGATATATTTTTTTTATTTATGTAACTAAAGTCACTAGAATCCAAAATCGTAAAGAAATACTGGTAAAAATACCTTCATTTTTATTGAGATTTTTGTACATTAAAATAATGTACATTTTGTGTAAAAATTACTATTGATAATATTAAGCTAAATACACTATTATTTTAAAAACGCAAAATCTTTTGAAAATTTGACTGATATATCGATATTTTTTCCTCGATATATCGACGTCGATATTGATATTTTTGTAAATATCGATACATCGATATATCGATATTTATTAAATATCAATACACTGTAGGTACATCAAACATTATCGAAATCTGCCGAACCATTTCCGAATGTAGTTGGTACAGAGAAAAATGTTGGAAATGCGTGTCCCGCCTATTTTATACAAAAAAAATCCACAATAAAACGAAACTACACAAACCAAGGTGTCTATTAATTATTTTTCTATATTTCTTTTGTCTTGATTTTCCACGAATCAAAACACAACTAAATAACAAAAGAGAGTATAATTCTTAAAAACGGAAACAAACACCAGCGTACTACAAAGTAAGTAAAAAAATCCCATACTGCATAAAAATTCATTGAAAAAATGAATCACATTATCATAATATTGAGCATGTGATAAAACCTAGCGCTAGGATTCTGATGATATGATAAACTCATGCAAAACAAAATATAAACAGCGGGGTAATTACAATGATTTATAAAAATTCGTTTCAACTCAACTGACTGATTAATTTCAATTTCGTGAATCGATTTTACCTTACCGTGCCAAAAGAAGTTTTACTTCAAAAGCGAAATACGGATTAAAAGATGTTAAACGAATTATTATTAATTATTCAAATAAATAAAATTGTCGACCAATTTTTTTCAGACTATATATTGACAAAAATAAAATTATAAATCAATAATACAAAATATGACAAACAAAAAGAGCGCTTAAAACACGAATAAAAGAACACCAAAGCAATCACAAATTACTCCCTGATAAGCATAACGTCGTAACTAAGCATAAAATTGAATACGACCATAAAATTAATTGGGATAGTAGAAAAATTTTGGGTAATGAAACAAATTACTTTAAAAGAGGTATTTCGGAAACGTTTTTTTCATAATTTTGCGATATAATTAACTTCTGCGTTCTATTATAAAATAAGTAGATTTTACTAATTATTTTTTTATATTTTTAGATATTTCTGAAGAAGTTCTAAACCCAGATCGAAACGTCATATTCTGTATTATTGATTTATAATTTTATTTTTGTCAATATATAGGTAGTCTGAAAAAAATTGGTCGACAATTTTATTTATTTGCAGAGTTCTATTCAGACGTTAATCAAAGATTTGAATTATTATTAATTTATAAAAATGATTCAGAATACATTTTATCGTGTGCATATAAAAGGAAATATATAAGAAGTCAAGTTTTCAAGGGAATTATTTTAGTCATATCGGTTACACAGCTCGAGGCTACAACCGACTTAAATGCGCCGTGGATAAAGAACATAATTCAATACACTCAGATCATGTGAACTGAAATCGATCATGCAGAACTCTGTCTTTATTTTTAATTACATAAGGTTGACACCGTTGCACTGCTCGCTCTTCATTTGTTTTGATAGGAATGCGTTTGTCTTACAACGATTATTGTCAGGATTTGGGGATTTCCATCCGCGTCTTCATAAAGTTAACGAAAAATAATTGGCGCAAGTATAATACGCGCCACGAATCTAAAAGGCTCGGAAGTTAGATGCGAATGCGGGCTTACGCTTGTACAGTCTTTTGAAAAACTCGCAACTCAACAAAACTAAAATAACTTGACAATAGCGTACTTTAAAGCAGGAAAGTGACAAAGGCAACGAGTGATCACGGCCAATCACCGACGAGCGCACGTTCCGTGCAGGTAACTGGGAGGTGGTGGGAGTCTCAACGGCTCTATAAAATGTGCCTTTGCGAAGCTGTTTGTGACTAACTTCCGAACCTTTTAGATCCGTCGCGCGTATTATACAGTACAGATGACATAATTTCTATACACTTCACGATCACTATGTTCGCAAATCTGATTGGACTGTTGTATAGACCAGAAGCAAAAAGAGACCAATAATTAAATACAATAATAATTACACAATAATAACATAATTAAAGTTTTCTGCGTGTCTATTGGGATGGAAGCGTCTCATTATAGACGTCTGGTGACCTCGCATTCTTCATACAATTGTCGCATTTTACTGTATCGCCCACAAATAATAACGCCCAAAAAGATACGCCAGAGTTAATTATTCTTACTGTGCTAAATAAATATAGTTTTAAAAAAACTAAAAAACAGACTTTATTTCGAACTAAAAATTAAAAATTAATTTTTTTAAATTTTGGCGTGGACGAGATTAGAACCCACGACCGGTGAATCCGAGAGTTGACGTCAGCGAAGACTAGCGCCTTAGACCGCTCGGTCAACGATTGCTCTTACGCAGTAGTGGCATAACATACTAACAGTAATAAACCACTTGCTGTTACAGCAGTCCAAACGAGGTTACAAACAAACAAACATACATACATACATACAAACTTACAAGTGAAACTAAAAATGTAATACAACTGACATCGTTTGGTATCAATTACTTTAAAAGAATCTTTTTCGAGACCTCATCCCAGCTACTTCGGCTTCGGGAAATCCCGTGTCAGACACAAAAGAAGTTAAACATTTTCTCGTTATATAGTATTCCACAGCTTTAGTAAGTAAATACTTAAAAATGCATTTCCGATTAATTAAATGAATCACGTTATAGATAATTATTGTTTTCTGTAAAATTGCATGTATCAAACAATATTTATTATCAAAGATTTTCTACGAATTTCTTGTGGAAAATTTAGGATTTCTAGCTAATTAGTAGAATTATAGCTCTTCTAGCACTCACAAGGCATGAGTCAATGCATTACATTTTTATGTAGATTCAAATATAATGTTAGTAATTTTTTATAGAGCTTTCGTCGATATTAGAATACAAAAAAAAGACGGCGCACTCCGGGAGTGCCAACAGAAGTGAAAACTTGAATATTAACGTCTTACGAATTTTCGATCATGTCACGTGTCCTGACGCGAGTTTAACATTTTTTACCCATTACAAAAAAACTGTACAAAAGTTTGCGTCTTGCGAATTTTGTCTTACGCATTTTCGATCTGACGCGAGTTTAACATTTTTTACCCATTACAAAAAAAGTGTACAACGCCGCTAAAGAAGTTTTCACTTCAAAAATATTAAAGAACCGAAAAAAAAACAACTGCGCTGACACAAAAATACAAAACAAGCTTTCAATACGAATAGTTATGGGGTAAAAATATATTATTTTTAGTATCATATACAGGATGTCCCATTTTAAATGAAACGTCCTTAACCTTTTATTATTTTACAAAACAAGTTCTGAATAAAAGCTGCTTACTATCGAGGGGCCACTACGCATAGCCCCCTCGATAGTAAGTAAGTGTTATTCAGAATGTGTTCTCTCACGTCTATAAAATTCCGTTTAAAATGAGACATCGTGTATATCAATTGTACACTAAATCTTTTTTCCGAGTAATTTTCATATTGGAAACTTTTTTGTATTCTGTCTTAGATGCAGTCAAGTTTTTTGTTCTTTTAATATCTTCATAATGTAGAACACTTTTCTCGGGAAACTATCACAGAAACATAATAATATAGACCTTTTCAAAATTTCTAAGTTCATATTAGGTATGTTCCAAGCAGCCAGAAAACGGACACGAAACCGTCACCGTCATGCGCAGTAGCTAAAACGAAACTGTATCGGCTTTGGAACACGTTTTAACTACCTGCGCATGTGACGATGACGGTTTCCTGTCGGAAATACCTACTATTAAATTAGATTGTTCATTTCATATATTTAATAATTTACCATATGAATCATTGTCTATCTACTCAATGTGCGGTGAGTGAAAGCAACAAAGCGTATCGAAAATATATCTGCGTCTCTTTCTTCGATGTAATTCCCTGATTTCTCCGACGATAGGATTGGTTGATGTATGCATTCAATCTGAATAAAGTATCTCTAACTTTGTCTTTTTCTATGACGTTAACATGGGCGTACCCAGCTTTTGGCCAAGGAGGGGGCAAATTAGAAATTTCTTTAGCCGGGTCCCCCGTGATTGTTTTGCCCTTCTGGATACGCCAGAGCTTACGGCGTAAAAAAAGACAGAAGTGTATGTTTGCACTCTATACGATTACGATTACGATTTTATTCCTATGCTCAGTATAGAATAAAAGTATATATGGTTCATTCCAATTTTGCTGTTTTTGCGGTTTTAGGGTTGAATCATTCTCTATTTCAGAACAATATTATCACGAATGTGGCTACGCATAAATGTGGGGTAAAGTGTATTGATCTCATAATTCGGTATAAGGCTGCGTGATATTTTCGTTTCAGTGATCGCGATCGGGTGGGCCATGAACCAGCAGAGTTTGTCAATTGTCAACCGAGCGTTCGTGCGAGTCGATTATACAACGGGAAGCCTTCCACCTAGTGGTACCGTAGTATTTATCCCACCAGAAACATAAACGTGAAATAAGAGCCAAGTTCGATACAACGGCCATGTTGGCATGAGCCCGCTTTCATGCCAACATGGCCGCAAAAAAAGAAGGCGTCTTGTTTTCATAAAAAAAAATTTGAAAAGAAGTTTGACCTTGCAGGCCATCCCTGTAACTTCCCGCTATTTTCGAGTTTAAAGCGCTCAAAAATATATAAAATATAGCAAAAAGTTTATTTTTTAGCTCTTCGAGCTCAAAAAAAAACACTGTTACGAAATTTTCGTTCACGATATCTCATGAACAAATAAACCGATTTTGATGCGATTTGCGGCAGTCGACGCAATTTTTTAACCTAAAAAAGTAATTTAATACAGAAAAATCGATCTCATAGGAATTTTACGAGCAATTTAAAAAAAACACTTTTTTAAAAATTTTTCGTTCACGATATCTCACGAACAAATGAACCAATTTTGATATGGTTTGCGGCGATCGACGCAGTTTTTTTAGCCTAAGAAAGTAATTTATTACAAAAAAATCAATCTGATAACAATTTTAAGAGTCATTTTAAAAAAACACTTTTTTACGATTTTTTCGTTCACGGTATCTCGTGAACAAATGAACCGATTTTGATGCGGTTTGCGGAAATCGACGCAGTTTGTTAAGGAGAAGAGCTGATTAGTTTTTGGAATTAATCGGTTTAGTAGTTTAGAAAATTTTTTACAAAAACTAATTTTTAAAAATTTTTGAAACTGGTTTTTTTAAGATTTCTCAAAATTTTTTGGGCCGAATCGTTTCAAATTTTCAGGAAGTCTAAGTTCACCAAGATCACGTCAGATGCCGCAAACCGCGTTTCAGTCGGACACTCCGTTCAAAAGATATAAAAGGTTTACATACATACATACACACACACACACACACACACACACACACACATACATACAGCCCTACGGACATCATCGCCAAAATAGTTTCAATAGCTTCCTAGGACCTCAAAACGTCGAGATCTGGCGAAAACTCGATTTTCGAAAATCGGGGTGAAACCAATAACTTCCCGATTTTAAAAAAAAAAAAAAATTTTTTTTTTTTTTAAAGCGGGAAGTTAAAAATTGGTTGTCTGTAAAGTCGGTTTACGGACGATAGTTTTACGTGATAACGTCGTAAAGAAACATTGATGAACTCTCTGACGTCACGCGAGAAGAGAGAGAAATGCGTACAAGCCGACGCTTGGGCCGATCGTGCCTCTCTATCGCTTATACCGCGCTCTCGCTTGCAACGCTCAGGCTCAGGCGGAACGTGACACTTTTTCGTGCGTGCAGCCGGTGTTTCATCAATTTATAAGACGCTATCACGTCAAAACTTGTCACCTTCGTAGATCTTACTTTTTTTTCGCGGCAAAATCGGCCAAGTCATTTGTATCGAACTTGGTCCTTTTTCAGATTTATGTTTGTGGTGAGGTCAATACTTCTTCTACACTTAGTAGGTATACTTAAATATTATATAGAGATTTTATACACATAGTTTTCTATATCACGTATATTCTAGCACCGACTAGACGCGAGTGGTCTTTGGACGACCGGTTGATGCTTTCGAGCACCGACTAGACACTTGTAAATTATGAGTCAGTCAATGAGTGCTAAAAATCGTGATTTTTGGACACGCGTGTCTCGGAAACTATTCCACGTAGATGTACGAAATTTTGAGTATTATTCTATCGCCTAGGAGGTAAAGGGATTCGACACGGTTCGCGTAAATATAGTGCACGCTGCTTTGGTAGAACTTGGTCGGCGCACTCCGCGCGCCTATATGATTTATTGTATAATATGCGATGTCTTTAGAATAACATCATGCCACGGTACCGGCCACGGAATGCAATCTTAACTTATTCAATCAAGAGACTGCGTTACGTAACTTACTGAAGTATGCAGTGACTGTGTAAATTGCATAGTGCGAACGCTGTAAGTTAAACACCGCTACGTCATCATGGCAGAAAAGCGCCACCCGCACTATTTTATCACAATGCTAAGATGTCCTGTGTACACTTTACCTGTTAAATTCAGCGCCAGCGAGTTTTTTATAGTTAGACGAGCCGTAATATCATTACGCACGAGATGTGCGTGGTATTTTTGCACGTCGCATTTAAAAATAAATATAGTTTTAAAAAAAACTAAAAAGCGCGCTTTATATCGAACTAAAAAGTAAAAAATATTTTTTTTAAAATAAGCTTAAAAAATTAATGAATAAAAAATACTAGTATTATTGTGAAAAATGCGTGGGGCGCTTTGTTCCACATTTTCGTACATCGAGCGCCCCACGCTTTTTCACAATAATACTAGTATTTTTTATTCATTATTGTTTTAAGCTTATTTTAAAAAAAAATATTTTTTACTTTTTAGTTCGATATAAAGCGTGTTTTTTAGTTTTGTTTAAACATTTATTTTTCACTTTTTAGTTCGATATAAAGCGTGTTTTTTAGTTTTTTTAAACTATATTTATTTTCCACTTTTTCTAGTTCGATTTATTGTCAAAAATTTGCCGAAAAAAAAAACAATTTTTTTATTTCGGCGTGAACGGGATTAGAACCCACGACCGGTGAATCCGAGAGCGAAGACTAGCGCCTTAAGGCTCGTTTCACACTTATACGGTTCGATTCGGTTCGGTGCGTATTCGATTCGTTTTCGGTAGCGCCTAAAACGAATGAAAACTCTTCACACACATTCGGTTAGTATAAGGTTTGATTTCACGACCGAATCATCGAATACGCAGTACTGAATTTTTTACTCACTTTTCCCACAATGAACTGATGTAATCAGCCGCTCAATATCAATGTCAAGTGAATCAGACATTGCCAAATGTAAATTATAAAATTTAAAATGAGAAAATGAAAATGAAATAATATTTTCCCTTGCCGAAAACGTGACCGAACCGAAACTAAACCGTATGTGTGTAAACGACCAACTGCTTTTGTGAACTCTGGACCCGAATAGAAACCGAACGAAACCGATTCGTGTCGAGGGGGCTTTCGGTTCTATCAGTTATCTATTAGGTACCGAACACACACCGTATCACCGTTTCACACTTTTCCGGCAGCTACCGAAAACGAATCGAATACGCACCGAACCGAATCGAACCGTATAAGTGTGAAACGAGCCTTAGACCGCTCGGTCAACGATTGCTCTTACAGTAGTGGCATAACACACTAACAGTAATAAACCACTTGCTGTAGTCCAAACGAGGTTACAAACAAACATACATACAAACTTACACGTGAAACTAATATAAAACGTGTAATATTGGAACGTGGATTTGGTTGTTTCGAGAAAATGCAATCATGAAAACCGTTTGTTATTGCATTTAAAACCTATTCGAGGTATTGGACGATTGACGTAGTCACGATCGAATTATTAACGGAAAACAACAAAACTAATCCATATGCATAATTTAAAAAAAGCTGAATAACAATAGAAATATCACTATATAGAGAGCAACGCAAAACGCGAGTGTGCGTGCCCCATTAGTAAATATTAAACCGTTGCCAACTTTTTTATCATTTTTTACGATTTTCCATGGGCGTCAATAAAAGAAATTTAAATGAAGTATATGTTTTGAAAAAACATGATTAGATCTTTTGGAAGGCATCCAAAATAAAATATAATAACAATAATAATGCGTTTAACGTCCGTTTCTCGACTTTATGTCATAACAGAAGCCATTCGCACCATTACTATTTTCCATCTATCACACTTCCCGTTATTTCCTACATTTTTAAACTTCCTCTTAATAGCAATGGGCGAATGAAGGAATTTTAGGACATTAAGATAAGGTAGGCAAATTTTGAGCATAGGAATTTGACCACGGCCTTGAATAAGGAACCATCTCGATATTTATCTGGAATTATTGAAGGAAACCATGGAAAACCTCAACAAGATGGCCGGTACAGGAATTACCGTTTCTCGGCGAGACAAAAAGTCCCAGCCACATATGCCCCCGCCGGGATTCGAACTCGATACCTCCCGAATGCGAGTCTGGTGCTCTCACCACTACGTCACCACGCTCGATATCCAAAATAAAATATAGGATAAATACAGAAATACTTTATTGTCTTATTTTTAAGGGAAACTTGTTTAGCGACCTACAAACAAACTGCCTAATACTTTAGTAAAATTAAATAACAGTAGACTGAAAAATAAATTAAAACAGGAATTGATAAAACTAGCACCATACACTTTGGATGATTTTTATACATTTAACTTCAACATTTAATTTAAGTTTTCTGACATGTTTTATACTCACAAGTTGAGTAAATTTTACTATATAATGTAAAATTAGATAAAATAAAGAGTATTATTATTATTATTATTATTATATATCGTCGTTGGTTCTGTAATAGCTCTTATGTGCATAATTGGCAGATTTTACGTTTTTTAAATGAAAAGATTCAGGAAACGGAGCTCTATACACTAGTAAAACCGCCAAATTAATTTTACAGTGATCAACAAGGGGAAGTAACTCTTATGTGAAAAGTTGTATCAAATAATTCCTCCCATGTGCCAATAAATCCGAAATTATCGTTAAATATTTTTTAAAAAATACTTCGTCTTAATTAAACATGTATATAGTGAAGATAAGTATGAATTAGTAATATACCTCTGAAATTGCTAGTTCTTACCATCCATTGCTGAAATAACCACTTTTTGGCCTTTCCTGCAAATACTTTTTGCACATAAGAGGTATTACAGAAAAATTTTCGGTAACCCCGTGAGCTCATGTCGATGGGCTCACACGTTTTTTTATTCAATGGTAGCCATTAGACCACCCCACTTTTCAAGTTATTTAACAGTATATACGCAAATATAACTCAAAATTCACGATTGCATAATAACTCTTACTACACTTTCATACATAAATATAACATCTGGCCAATTGCCATGTGAGTTTATACGGATCGACCACATTAATTTTGTTTTAAACATTTCAAACACTAACGGTTTGTTAAACATGCAAATAAAACAAATGCAGCACGCGAAAAAAAGCAATATAATACTTTGAAACCATTTGCAAGCCCTGTAATGAACGGACCAGAACTTAATGTTTTTAAGCTATTGCATAGCTTCTATCGCGGGCTTTGAGCGCGGCGACCGAATCAAGAAATTCCGTAACGAAAGAACCTAACACCCCCCACTCCGACCGGCACAGCGGTGCGGCGTTGACAGCCGTGCATCGTCTAACGTCGTTTCAGTTCGGCAGACTTCGGCACGGTGTTTGTGTGCTCATAACTGCATAACTGCTCATAACTGATTCTATCTTTATTTGTATATAAATGAATTTATATATAATACTGCTATAAAAATAACCTAAATTATTTAGGTTATGTGCAGAGAAAGTATATATGATATTATATCTATATAAATGTACATCGCGCGAAATTCTATATGATCAAACTCTTAATATCGTTCTTTTTGTTCAAATTTTTTGAATGAATAATTGCTTTGGTGTGTAATTACACTATTTATACCTTATTATTTATACCTAGCTATTTTCGTTTTATAGAAAAGAAAAACTTAAAGACCTAAAAAGAATATGCAATAGCTTTACCGCGGCAGTCCCCGAGTGCCACACGTGTTTTTTTATAGTATACTGTTTTCAAACAAAAGTACTGATTTTAATATTAAATCCGGACATTTATTGTTTGAGAAAAGTGTCACGGGATCACGAAAAATTCAATATGGCGGACGATACATGTCAAAAGGTAAAACAAAATGCTCGTTTCTAAGAAGTCCAGGTTTGATAATAATTAGAACTAAAAAGTCAAAAATGAAAAATATTTTTAAAAATCAAAAAACCTGACTGAGGTAGTGTCCGATTTACAGAAATGGAAAACCACAAGACGCAGCGGGGAGACCTAATTCGACTCACTGTTTTGTTTTTGAATAGGTCTCCATCTGCTGCCTCTTTTCCGACATCTTTTCTTCCTTTTAGTTAGTCTCATTTTTATGCAGCGTGGTCTTTAAATTTTAATTATTAAAAATCTATTTTTTTATGTTTGCACTCAGTTATTTAACGCAATATACCTACTCCCACACTGTAGAAAAAAATATAGTTTTTTAGGTACCTATAACTATGATGCCTCCCTAAAAAATTAAAGAAAAATTTAATACCCTGCCCAGACCGATTGCCTTGTAAACTCCTAGATCCGCTCTCGATGACTTGATCCGCATTTTCTATTCAAGCAAAAAGAAATAATAATTTTTCTTACGTAACGATACGCCACTGAGTTTTTATGTTAAAATGTCTAAAAATAAATAACGTTGCAAAACAACAGATAACCAGTTAATATTGACCCTGAAATACATAGTGATATTATATAATAATGTTCTACACATTTTTTTTCCGAAATTTGGAACAATAGAAATATTATAGAGAGTATTTTATTTTTATTCTGGTTTATTGGCACAAATCGCTACAATGCTTCAAATACAAAAAGACAAAGAGGTCGCTCTAATCTTTCTGGCTATAAAAATATGTGTTTTTGTACGTCTATTAAAGTTATTCCGTCAAAATCGTCTTTAACGCGAACGAAGGCATGGGTTTATAGTCAAATATGTATTTCAATCTGGATCCTGCACTGCTTTTACCTGCAGTTTTCAGACCAAAACATTCAAAATAAATATTGTAATTTTCTTTGACAATAAATGTGTTGACACCCGAGTTGCAGAAAACATAAAAAAAAATCAAGTTTGACAACGACCTTAAATCATAACCACCACAAAATTTCTCTATAATAAAACCTGGAACCTGTTTTTGAGTCATTCATACATCTCCAAAGTATATCATACTATCATATAATATTAATACGCTAAGGTTAAGAATGTTTGCCTCCCTTTTTAGAAAAAAACTCACAATTTCTCCACATAAATTATATATCATTTTACAGATAATTGCTTGCTCTACTGACATCGACAACTAAAAAATGTATTATATTGCTTTTGTTTTTGTAAATTAATTAAAATACAGCAACGCTGAACAACGTCTGCCATCTGACGGCTTTACACTTCGATCTGTCATCTGACCTTCATATTGTAATACAACAGACAGAAAACTGCATACTGACATCTGACGGGTTTAATTTTGAAACAGCGAGCAGCGCTGAACAACGTCACAGCAATGCTGCATGATGCCATCTGACGGCTTAGCTCAACGCTTTTGCTACTTGCGCCTCTATATGACAATTTTAGTAAAATATTTCTTCGATCTGTCATCTGAGCTTCATATTGTAATACAACAAAAAGAAGAACTTTAAAAGCAGTGTGCAAAATTAGAAACGAATTGAATACCTGCAATCATATTTAAAAAATAATTTTGTAAAGTGATAATTATTATCCTTATTTAGTGCGCATAATTCGCACAGGTCACACTAGTATATTTTAAATGAAAAATGTTTTCCGGTTCCATTAAAATTATTTCTTATGACCACATTTCTAACCAAAATAGTTGGTCAAAAAAAAAATGCGGAAAAAATAAATTTCACCGAATCTTCATTATAAGTTCTGGCAAGAGAGTCTGGCGGAGGCAAAGCCCTACCGCAACAATGAAATCACGGTCACCGCGCGATGGCTTTTGACGCTCGAAACCAACGAAGGCTTCGCCCCCACCGTCGTCGTCTTCAGTGAATTATAACACTGTACTATAGTAGCGGAGCGGTTTTAATAAATAGCGGGGCAACAGTCGAAACCCCTTTCAGAGTTTGATCGGTTGACAGTAGCACTTGTTGTTTTGTTTGTGAACAGTTGAACGCGAAACAAGCTCCATTGTTGAGTTGGTCGTGTGCGCGCATTGTTCATTTGTTTATTTATTGTGGTGATTCTGTTATTGTGCAGTTCTGGTTGATTGAATATCATCCATTCGACCTGTCGCTATATTGTTTATTGCTCAAGAACTGTGCTAATCGTACATCGTTTTCTGTATGTATTGATTTTGTATTACATTTTTATCACGATTGATTCTTTAAGTTTTATTTCTTGCGACCAAATGTGCCTGAAATGTAAATTATAAATTGCAGCAGGTTCTTGATAAATGTTTTGAAGTATTGAATGTCGACACAATATATCAGATTTGTGTGTTTGAAAATTTTAATTACCAAGTGAGCTAGAAAATCGATATAGATGTCCCCAGATGAAAAAATTGTAGATCTACAAAAATTCTTAACGCAAACAGTGTTTAAAAGGTCTAGGATATTTTTATTCTTCTTATATCTCCATATTCTAATCTATATTTAGATGATGTTGTCTTAAAACCGGTTAACCTACAGCTTAACTTTAAAAATCGAATCGTTCGTAATCAAAAATATACCAACATTTTTTTAGATCACATTGTGAATTCTTCTGCCAAACTACACATTATTTTTTAAAACTTATGATAACTTATGGGTAACTAAGTTATGTTTATAGAAATAATAAACTTTATAGCCTATATAAAATGTTAAAGATAATTAGCTACCTACACTCAATAAAACTGGTTCTATTAAATTATATAGGGGTGTACCAAATTTAACTGCAGAAAATTAATAAAATAAATAAAATATTTGTATAGGAGCTACGTGCAAAAAAATGTAATATCTCGAACGTAATACTATTATGACTCCACTCTTTTTCTATGTGCTATTCATACAAGGACCGGAGTTGACTTTTTATTGGTTTGGTTGTTTTAATAATTTCAAAAAATCTGTTGGTTTTTACTCTAAGAATTTCTAAAATTTAAATTTCTGGATTCAAAATTAATTTCGGTTTAGATATCGGTTTCGATTTGTCGGAGGATCTAAAATCGGTTTTCGGTTACGATTTCGGTCTTGAGTTTCATCTCTGCTCGAGATATAAAATGGCGATTTGACTTAGAAACAATTGACTACGAGTTACGACAACTAAAGCTAAACATAAGTTCAAAAACATTATTTGCTATCACTATTATAAAATCTTTTTTTTAAATCTTATACTTCGTTCAATCGAAGGAATCGTAATGAAAATGATGCAAAAAGAACTGACGCTATTAACGAAACCGTTATTGCAGAGCAATGCTTATAGCAAGAGAGGTATCAAACATTTTTGGGTAGGTAGGTATTTGTGTTCACTTAAGGAGGTTGAGCCGTTTTACGAAGATAATGAAAAAAATCTGAAATAAAGTTTTTTTAATAGATTTTTTTATGACAAAATTTTCTGTAAAAAATCCAAAATCATTAGGAGATTTATAAAGTTAAAAATTAAAAAAAAACTTTTACATGTAGTCTTATGGAAAATATGTCAACCTAGCATGCAAATGGTACATTTAAATTTTTTGCAAATAACCAAATAATGTCACCAGTTCCGAAAACTAACTATGTAAAGCATCGATGTCTCACGCATATTTTAATATTTCTTTCAATTTAATTAGGAGACTTTTAATCAATAAAAAAAATTATTAAACATTAGCACTTTTTGATTATGGACTTTTATTCTTGACAATTTTAACTGAATTTTCAACTTTTTAATAATTTGATTTTAATTTTTATTACTTCTAATTTCTTTTTTTAATTATTTACTGCAAAAAATATGTAAAATACAGAAATTTACATAAATTTATTTTTTTTAACCTAACTTTGTACAAAAAATTCAAAAGTTAGAAATAATTAATATTAAAAAAAAAATTATTTATGCCTTTATGACAATAATTTATTGCTATCATCGGCTTATAACCTTTTGTAAAAATTTATTATGGAAAAGTTCCCATTTAGATTTCGACTTACTTTTGATTGGGACTGTAACGCATCAACCTCCTTAATGTCTTGAACACAAAATCGAAGACCTGGCCAAGCCAAGCCGTGAACTTTTAACTTTGCAAAATTTTATTTGCAAATAAAGACGTTGAGGCATTTTTAGATTTTAGTGTTCAGACATCACAAAAGAAGTGTTACAGAAATTTTTACGCTACCTCAAATACCTACCCAAAAATGTTTGACGGCTCTTGGACTATAAATGGCGGTTATTGAGGGAAATTGTGTTTGGTAAGTGATAACAATGATAACTGCGAGTGATAAAACAAAGTCATCTCGACGATTACGTAATTGCGGTAAAGTACATAATTATAAATAAATATTCTGGTTTCTTGATTATATGCATACCGCTGCAATTCGTCACATTCAAGGATATAATTCCAACAAGGGCTTATAGATTCTGATTCGAATTATAAATGTGAAATTGAATTTGTGATTTTAGTTACAAAAACAATAGGGGTCGCTTCTATTGCCTATATCTAAATATATAAAAGATAACCGTGACTGACTGACTGACTGATCTATCAACGCACAGCTCAAACCAGATTAGGCTGAAATTCGGCACACAGATAGTTATTGCGACGTAGGTATCCGCTAAGAACGGATTTTTTAAAATTCAACCCCTAAAAGAGTGTAACGAGGATTCAAAATTTGCATGGAGAAATCATATAAGATAGATGTTTCGAAATGCGCAGGATTACTCCTGTCAACAAATAAATAAACACGTGTTTCATGCTTTGTCAAAAACAACCCCTTCAGAGGGTAAAAAGAGGTAAATAGTCTAAAAATCAACATGGGTGTCATTTTCAAGGTTTGTCAGGACGTTGAGCACGTGAATGTCGCATCAATTTTGAAATTGAAAGAATCGAAATAATATTAATGCATCCGTGTTTCGTCTCAATCGCGTGCGAAGCCGCGGGTAACGGCTAGTAGTGAATATATAAAAGTTCAAAACAGCACACAAACAAAAAGTATAATTAAAGTAACAATATAGGTACTTATTTTTATTATAATTATTGTCTGAACGCTATGCCAAATGATGTTACAATTATCTTGGCAAATTCTTGCATTAAATTGAAAAACATCTTTGCAAATGTCCTGAAAATAATTGTATGTTACAATTGTAAACAGTCGTATATATTTTTACTTTCAAAATAACTTTTTCAGTTCTATAAAGTGATGTAGGCATTTCATTATCAGATAAATATGACTAACGTTTTAATTATATGTTTTATATTGTATTTTAATACCGCGATATGTGACTAATTTCAGGAATTACCGCGAAATATTTTTTATAATTACATGTAAATATACAAATGAAATCTTATGATAATTTATTCAAATAACTACATATAAATATTATAGGTGTACATGCAATAAAACATTTATAATTATAAAACGTAATAACAAAAAAAAAGAAAACGTTCTTTATCAAGATCATGGCCGCCAAGTTCGTTGTACCCAAGCACACCTGTTGTGTAACTGAAATAATATATTATTAAGTATTTTACAACCTTCTGCGCAAGTGTTATAATTGGCGTAGAAGACATCCGCACTGCCAACTTTACAAATAAATAAATGCAGTGTACATATGTATTTTCCTTTTTACTTTGATATCAGAGCTACAACACTAATTTAATAAAAAAAAATTGGTTGTCTGTAAAGTCGGTTTACGGACGATAGTTTTACGTGATAACGTATTCCGTAATACATAACCTAAATTTATATAATAATTATAATAATTCGAATCTATGATATTGCATCTTTCGCTTCAAATTTAGGTTAATTTTATTTATTTAAATTACTCACCACCTATAATATAATTGTTTTTTTTTTAACTTTCTTTCTTTCGTATTTATTTTAAGTCTCAAAGATTAGCTGTCATAATATTTTGAAAACAATTGTTTCACTGTTTATATAAAATTCCAAAACCTACTTACAATATTTAAGTATTTTCATACGTCAAAAAATTGATTTTTATAATGATAAAATTTGTATGAAAACGATTTTTTCGAGAGATGAGACCTAGCTAAAACGATTTTTTGCCCCCCAAAATCCCTTTTCAGTAAATTTCATCCAAATCGTTAGGGCCGTTTTCGAGAAAAGCACGCACAGGGTCAGGCGGAACGTTACGAACGTTAGGAACGTTACACTTTTTCGTGCATGCAGCCGGTGTTTTATCAATTTATAAGATTAGTGATTCATCAATTTATAAGACGTTATCACGTCAAAAAATTGGTTGTCTGTAAAGTCGGTTTACGGACGATAGTTTTACGTGATAACGTATTCCGTAATACATAACCTAAATTTTAGTAGCTGTCAAACTTGGGCCGAAGCATACTGCGCTCTCGCTTGCACGCACAGGGTCAGGCGGAACGTTAGGAACGTTACACTTTTTCGTGCGTGCAGCTGGTATTTCATCAATTTAGACGTTATCACGTCAAAAATAAGTTCAAAAACTAAAACCCGACTACTGAAAAGTATGAAACAAGAAAATATTCTCATCTGAGGATAGCCGTGGTCATATCCCATCTACCCTAACAAAACATTACATTTTAACAGTAGTAAGCGATCATAAGCTAAGTGCATCACGCTATACATCTAGAGGGGCCTCATATATATGAGATGGCATACGACCACGGCTATCCTCGGATGAAAATATTTTCTCGTTTCATACTTTTCAGTAGTCGGGTTTTAGTTTTTGAACTTATTTTTATTAGTGAAACGTATTTACTTAAAACATTATTAATAGGTTGCATTAAAAAAAGGACTTACTATGTTTTAAAAAGTTTATCATAAAGTCACAACAACACTATATAGGAGTGTTCATAATTCAGATATTATACTGCAGGTATCTTTAAAGGTTTGGTTTCGGTAGTCAACTAAATAATCCTTATTCAAACACTCCATTGGTTACGACGTACAGAACTATGACTTGCCTCTAATGTACAGAAATTGTTATCAGAAAACAGGCAAAAGGTATTTTCAACCAGTCTTTTATCTTCTTCTTCTTCACTTCGTGGCAGGCATAGACCAACCAGAAAAAAAAGACGGGTTGCACTCCGGGAGTGCCGGCAGAAGTGAAAACTTGAATATTAACGTCTTAATTTTTTACATTTAGAAGCATTGTTTATTTATTGGCAACACTTGTAAATAAAATGGTTTGTACCATAGATTGCATTTTTATGTACGATATTTCAACGCTAGATGTCTAACGTTGTATAAAAAGTATCTGGCAATTACTATCACTTAGAGAGTCTCACCCAGTTCTTACTTTTCCTGACGCGAGTTTAACATTTTTTACCCATTACAAAAAAAGTGTACAGCGCCGCTAAAGAAGTTTTCACTTCAAAAACCTTTATTCATTTGACGTTCTTCAAACCTATTTTTTCATTGGCTGTGCGGTGTAGAAGAGGACGCCTTGCGTGAGATGTACGAACTAAAAACTTAGTCCGAAATCGGTTGAAAATGGTGTTGAGTCCGACTGTATATAGTTCTGTACCAAGTTAGTGAAAATAGTACGATGTGCTAATCCACCTAATCCCTTTGATTGATCGAAGTTGTATTTGTTTTAATTTTGAGTAGTCGAGTGTGTTTTTTTTTAAATTTGTTCTGTTATTTGTTAACTGTCAGAATATGATTTAAAATCGTTGGCACACGCACAAATATTTCATTAAAAATTATAAATTGCTCAATAGTTAAGCTAGATGGAAAGTAAAAACTAGGCTACCAAAATAAATACAATTGATTTTAGATTAAAAAAAAAAACATCAAGGTTATTTTTATTCCTACCGGTTTTTCCAATCTTGGCGAGCAGAACTTTTGACGTGATAACGTCTTATAAATTGATGAATCACCAATCTTATAAATTGATAAAACACCGGCTGCATGCACGAAAAAGTGTAACGTTTCTAAATCCTAACGTTCGTAACGCGTAACGTTCCGCCTGACCCTGTGCGTGCTTTTTGCTAATTTCTCGCTCAATTTAAATCAGATCGGTTTGAAACCAGTCTTAAACGAAAGAGGAGAACATTTTACATAGATTTCGTATAACAGAATTTGCCTAAACAGTTTTTTTATACAAATTTATATAGAAAAATAGCTGTATAAATGCAATGTTGTCTAATGCATGGCGCGACGCGGTCGGTCGTCTTTGTTTGCCGTACATGGAAATTAGAAGATAACGTATGTCTTGTCTTAACATGAAAACGGCTGCATTTCTAATGTTTAATTCAATTTTTTGACATTAGTTTTTTGTGAAATGCAACGCCTTCTAAGTTAACTATTGGAATAACTAATTATTATTATTAGAACATAATACTTTGACAGTTGCAAACGTCACTTTTGACATTTCTTATCATTCCGACACCAAGGATAAGCGGATTGAAACCAAATTTTGGGAGGTTTAGGTTATGTATTACGGAATACGTTATCACGTAAAACTATCGTCCGTAAACCGACTTTACAGACAACCAATTTCTTTTTAATCCAGAAATATATTATCCTGCACCACTTTGTTATACTTTAACAAGCTACTGAAAAATAATTGGACATAAAAACTCCGGGCGATCTATCCAGACGATGCCGCCGCTGTATTAGACCGTGAGCTAGCAACAGTTTTCGGATCATTTCAAAACTCGTGAAAAAATGAAAATGAAAGTCGATTGTGGCAGTCTTCTGCGTATACTATCCCAACATGTTTTCAAAATAAAATAAATCAGTTGTTCCTTCGTTCTGAAGATCTGTCAAAAAAAATCAGGTAGCTAACAAGGATGCTCTGATTAATGTTTTACACGTGAAACCATATATTTTTGAAGCTACTATTCATTTGCATGGTTACACGAAGCTTGCTTAATTTTATGACAGAACCTTAGAACAAAGAACAACTGATTTTTTTAATTTTACAAAATTTGGGATAGTATAACCACTGCCGCAGGAAACTGCCAAAATCAATTTTCATTGTTCAGCAGGCATACAAGATTCAGTACTTACATTTACACGAGTTTTGAAATGACAGCTCGAAATCTGTTGTCAGCTCTCGGCCTATATGTCTATACTATATAAATTTATAAATCAACCAATGTACACAAAGGTTTCGCCTTTTAGTAATTTGATGATGAGTTTTTAAAAGGCGTGGTTCTCTATATTACCTTTTCCCTTGTCGTGTCAATTCCATCCAGTTGGGAAAAAAACAATTTGCTTCAAAAATATTAGGGCAGACGTATTACCTATACCGAGTGATTATAAACAATAACTAGTGTACCCGTGCAAAACCTTTTGCATGTATTTTCATATTGTTTTCAAAAATCGATATTTTGATACAGAACTACGACAATAATTTTATTGCTCTTGCATTAGTTTCCATTTACAGTTATTTTTCTTTTGATTTAGCTTGATCCATCAAGTTGTCTCTATATTTAATTGGTTATAAATTCAAAGAAAATGTATGAGATCTGTTCATCGTTGTCATGCGGTTACCCCGCAAGAGCTGTCACAATTCATTTTTAAAAAATCTAACCTCATTTGATACATTTACGATTTTCACTATTTTTTTCTGATCTGAGAACAAATTTTAGACTTGGTACAGTCCATGTAATATTTAAAAACTCTATTTTGGCATTAAATTAACATAAACTTCACGTTCTTAAATTGTTTGGAAAATAAAATAAAATTTATTTGTCTATTAATATTTGGAATATCAGCGCTAAAAAACTAACTAATTTAAATATACACTTCAATTGTCAAAGTCGACTTGTCAAACTGTTTGTAAAATCTTCGACATACGTACATATTTGCATTTCTCTCACACTCATGTCTCGTGAACATCGAAGGATTTTCTCTCTTTACGTTCCTCTTCACCCCGCTACCCCCTCGTCTTTTTTACTATTATTGATTGAAAGAAGCCCTTTTAAAGAAATTTCACCAAAAAAAAAATAGCGATAACATATCTGTGGACTAAAGGCTTCAGTTTAAAAAAAAAATTGTGTCAATCGGTTTAGTAGGGATGGCTGGCGGATTGTCTAGAGATTTAGGGCTTGTGTTTTAAATATATAGATAGATAGATACCTTCGCAAGCAATCAGTTTTCCGGTACGAACAGAACATGCGAAGTAATTTCAAAATTTAAGAAACTAAAGTTATATGTAGCACGTTTTTACTTTCATGTTCGGTCAGGAAATAAAATCCTCCAAAATGTATAGAAAATTGGTTTTCCACATGATGGTTGTAAATACTTGTCTATGACTGTCTGAGGAATTTTCGCGAAAAAAAAAACAAAAAACGCATCGATTTAAACGATTTTTTTACACTAGGACTTCTACTCTTTGGGCAGGGAGTGCGCCGCTTGCATCTCTTACAAGTAACACGCATTGTCTGATAATATTTCCAAATTACGTTCGTATAAGAGGACTTGTTGAATTGATAAGAGATCAGTTTTTCCCTTGTCGGGTGTAATGACTGTACATTCGATAAAATTAGTTTTGGGCGACCGTAGCCACGAGAGTATAGACCATTCGAGGACAAAGGATAGCGTGTTTTTACAAATATACTCTTCTATACAATTGATTGACAGCTGAGCTAGTAAATAATCTGAAACGAGATGATTGTGCTTTTTAAATTTATTAGTTTTTTTCCTGTATTTTAACCAAGTACCTCTCCACAGGAAAAAAAGCCTTTGTAAAACTAAATTACATTTTTTTTGAGATGTTTTACATTTCTCCAAATCAATTTTTGGGCGGTACTGTTTGTCTGCGACGCATTAATCTAATAGTCCGAGAGCTAGTGAAGAACGCTAAATTATTTTTTGTTATTTGCAGTGTCTCGAAATTGGCTTAATTTTTTGATGATACAGATTCTAGAGAACTGTCAATGTTTTACAAGTAACATCTTACTTATGTCTTGCATTTTTTGCGTACTTAGCAGATCTCATCGTGAACATTTTTCCATTTTGAGAGAGGTCTGCCAGCGAGTGAGGAGTACTCGCAGTTACGTTGGTCGTAGGACGTCTCGATCAACCCGAGAATATTTTTTTTTAGGAGGGGAGTAAAGATAAAACATTGAAAAAAATTAGTCTCATAAAAAAACAGTTTTTTTATTAATAATAATTTGTATAGTCGGAAATAAACGAACAAAAAATATGAATACAAATTATAAAGAACGGTAAATAAATTATATAATGGTTTCTGTAACATGTATCTCAAAATATACCAGCAGCATGCGATCTGTAGTTGGCTTAGCATTGGTAATTGGGTTTATAAAACAAAAAAATAGTTGCACTTAACAAATTAAACTAATTGCTTTATAATACGACGCGATAATTGTCTAATTCAGATAATAACGTGGCTAGAATAACCAAAAAATGTTTCACATTACACTGTCTGTGCGTCGCCCAAGAAAAATAAAATATACCCTCAAAAGTAGAAAGCAGTTGCGACTCGTTTGTTATATCGACACTATCGTGTAAAATAATAAAAGAATCTCTCTGTCGTTTTGTTTCTTTGACGTTTTTGCTGTTCACTTTTTCTGTCTATCTGTATAAAAGCAGCTTAGAACCAACTGAACCGATTTTGATGAAACAAGAAAGGTTTTAGCGCCTATTTCAGAAGTCAGAATTCACGATTTAGTAGATATTTTTGTATACAAATGCCTGATGCTTTCCTTATATATAAAATACTAGCGGTCCCGCCCGGTTTCACACCCGGATGTAAAAGAACGAATGGGGAAGGGAGGGACATGAGTACGCACATTCATCTTAGTTTAGCGAGATGAATGTTGTGTCCAAATTTCATGATGATCGGAGTTACCGTTCAAAAGTTTTTGTCGGACGGACAAATTTTGAGTTTATTTTCCATTGATGCTCCGCTCCTATTGGTCGTAGCGTGATATTATATAGCCTATAGCCTTCCTCGATAAATGTTTTCAATTCGAACCAGTAGCTCCTGAGATTAGTGCGTTCAATCAAACAAACAAACAAACTCTTCAGCTTTATATTAGTATAGATACCAGCCCAAATTATCGTGTATAAAAATGCTTCACGGCTTTTATCATAATCCTACCATTAATATTAACCGCTTCCGTAAGATTGATAAAATGTTTTGTTATATTTACGCGAAAATTACAAAAAAAGAATGTAATTTATTATACAACGTATATAGCTCTTATGCATCTATTTAAATTAAAATATGATAAAAAATATAATTATCTATTTCGTTCACTTTGCAATTTTTAGAAAAAATGTACCGTTAGGCCATTCTTAGAAATAAAAGTAAAATACCTACTGAGTACTGGTCAAGATGACAGACAGCTCGAACAGCTCGTGATAGAAATAGAACTACAAAAACCGCATGGCAATTTGTTTGGTTTTGTACGATATCTAAGGAGAAAACCTTTACCACAAACACACTTACGACATTCTCACCCATAGAAATTAGAGACATCTATCCTAATATATAAAGCTGGAGAGTTTGTTTGTTTGTTTGGTTGAAAGCGCTAATCTCAGGAACTACTGGTTCGAATTGAAAAAAAAAATTTTTTGTTGGATAGCCCATTTATCGAGGAAGGCTATAGGCTATATAATATCACGCTACGACCAATAGGAGCGGAGCATCAATGAAAAATGTTACAAAATGTAACTCAAAATTTGTCCGTCCGACAAAAACTTTTGAACGGTAACACCGATCATCACGAAATTTGGAAACAACATTCATCTCGGTAAACTAAGATCAACGTGCGTACCCCCCATTCGTTCTTTTGCACCCGGGTGAAACCGGGTGGGATCACTAGTCAAACATAAAATAAATACCTACTAAAACCCAGAAATATATTTTTCAGAACGATTCCAGTATTTCTCTACTGATGAACTTAAGGAACATGGAAGTAAAAATGAAAACTGGATTTGGTACTTACTTATCAATGTGTATTAAGTAATCAAAAATTTAAAATTATTCAAGCTAAACATATTATTTTTTGTAGAATACGAAATCGTAATCGTATTTCTGGGCAGTCATAATTTATAGATGGTCGAAAAGAAAGCGCGTCTTGTATCTTCATATATCAAAATGTCTTGAAGAAATAATTTCGAGTTCCCTGACCCCACACAGTGTAGTTCAAACAAATAACAAAACAACGACCGACATATTATAACGTGCTGTCAAAATACACCTCAAGGGTGATGTAATTCTTTCGCGCTATCTATCTACCAGGTAAAAAATTCAAGTGCATACAGAGGCTGTCCTTAAAATATTATATTTATGACTATACGTATAATTTATTTGGAATGTTGATTAATGATCAGCGCCGATCACGCAGGCCATGCCAAGCTTCAACTTCGAAAGCGTGACTTCGTCTGCACAAAAAAGAGGCAGCTGATGACAATTCACTTTATTTTATACTAACTGCTTCCCGCAGCTCCGCACGAGGAATGCTTTTACAACAACGCCGTAACACATAATTCTTTATTTCTCGCCAAAAGCCTAAATATGAATTTTCGTGTTCCTAACTTAAGAAATTATGGTGTCCCCATACAAACTTTCATACCCTATTTCACCGTCCTAAGGGTTTTTTTTTGACGTGATAACGTCTTATAAATTGATGAAACACCAGCTGCACGCACGAAAAAGTGTAACGTTCCGCCTGACCCTGTGCGTGCAAGCGAGAGCGCAGTAATGTATTATTAAATATGATATTCGAGCGGAATATGTTATCACGTAAAAATCGTCCGTAAACCGACTTTACAGACAACCAATTTTTTTTTAGACAAAACGTGGCCTATGTCCTTCCTGAAGATTGCAATCTATCTCCTTGTTATTGAAATCTGTAAGCGGGTTTGGTTTGACAAGCTATAACAATCAGAGATAGTTATACTTTCACATCATATATATTAATACGCTAAAGTTAAAGATGTTTGCCACCCTTTTTAGAAAAAACCACACAATTTCTCCACATAAATTATATATCATTTTACAGATAATTGCTTGCTCTACTGACATCGACAACTAAAAACTTTATTATTGCTTTTGTTTTTGTAAATTAATTAAAATACAGCAACGCTGAACAACGTCTGCCATCTGACGGTTTTAATTTTGAAACAACGTCAACACTTCGATCTGTCATCTGATCTTCATATTGTAATACAACAGACACAATACTGCATACTGCCATCTAACGGCTTTAATTTTGAAACAGCGAGCAACGCTGAACAACGTCACAGCAATTCTGCTTTTGCTACTTGCGCCTCTATATGACAATTTTAGTAAAATATTTCTTCGATCTGTCATCTGAGCTTCATATTGTAATACAACAAAAAGAAGAACGTTATAAGCAGTGTGCAAAATTAGAAACGAATTGAATACCTGCAATCATATTTAAAAAATAATTTTATAAAGTGATAATTATTATACTTATTTAGTGCGAATAATTCGCACAGGTCACTCTAGTTTATATAATAATGGATCAATCGAAGATATTTTCAACACATTTGTGGGATAGGGAATGCGCGGCGGGTCCCCATATCAATGTACGTGTATAGACTTTCTTAAGATGGCCGTCACGCTAATTATTTTTCTCACTCGAAGCCACAAATATGATGTCCGTACAAGCGGTATGGATTACCTCTATTATAGTAATATTCATAACCTGCAATTTTATAGACATCGTTTATACAAAAAGAAAACAAAAGCAATGAAAACAAAAAAAAAAAAAAACAACGGTGTAATTAAGATTGTGCGGCTGGCATTTGTTTCTCTTTATGACCACAAGGTGTATATCTATTTCCAAATCTGAAAATATAGCTTAGACATGATACGTCGTTACCGCGCAGTGCGATGTACCCAGTGGCATAGCGTTTACTGCGAAAAGAATAAAAATGAAAAAAAAGACGGATTGCACTCCGGGAGTGCTGGCAGAAGTGAAAACTTGAATATCAACGTCTTAATTTTTTGCATTTAGAAGCATTGTTTATTTATTAGCAACACTTGTAAATAAAATGGTTTGTATCATAGATTGCATTTTTATGTACGATATTTCAACGCTAGATGTCTAACGTTGTATAAAAAGTATCTAGCAATTACTATCACTTAGAGAGTCTCACCCAGTTCTTACTGACCTGACGCGAGTTTAACATTTTTTACCCATTACAAAAAAAGTGTACAACGCCGCTAAAGAAGTTTGTCAATAAAATGGTTTGTATCACAGATTGCATTTTTATGTACGATATTTCAACGCTAGATGTCTAACGTTGTATAAAAAGTATCTGGCAATTACTATCACTTAGAGAGTCTTACCCAGTTCTTACTTTTCCTGACGCGAGTTTTACATTTTTTACCCATTACAAAAAAAGTGTACAACGCCGCTAAAGAAGTTTTCACTTTAAAAAGGATATAAAGGATAAAACATTTTTGAAATGGAATCAGTTTTTTAATAGAATGTGCGAGTATTCTAAAATTAATTTCCTATATCGATCGAGGATTCTCGATCGTCTGTATCGCCAAATAAAGGAACATATAAATTAACCACTCTATATATTACAATTTCATATCTACGTCACTGACTTTGTTATGTGTAGTACGTGATGTAATTGCGGCATGAAATTGTGATACCGCGTTTTAAAGAAGTTACCCGCCGGCCGGGCGAGTTTAAAATCTTCAGACGTGACGCCGAAGAAAGCATTTTGATCGCCTCGCGCCGGCATAGAATCGGATCTTACCTACTAAAAAAAAAAGTAAAAAACGCCGAATATATACAAACTAAACCAGTGCTTCCCATAGTGGGAGCTACCGCGCCCTGGTGGGCCCTGCAGCGATCCAGAGGGGCGGTGCATTTAGGGACGATGAATTCGGAGCTCAATAATTTCAAACTTCAATATTTCTTTCTTTACTATCATATATATTAATACGCTAAGGTTAAAGATGTTTGCCTCCCTTTTTAGAAAAAACCTCACAATTTCTCCACATAAATTATATATCATTTTACAGATAATTGCTTGCTCTACTGACATCGACAACTAAAAAATTTATTATTGCTTTTGTTTTTGTAAATTAATTAAAATACAGCAACGCTGAACAACGTCTGCCATCTGACGGTTTTAATTTTGAAACAACGTCAACACTTCGATCTGTCATCTGACCTTCATATTGACACAATACTGCATACTGCCATCTGACGACTTTAATTTTGAAACAGCGAGCAACGCTGAACAACGTCACAGCAATGCTGCATGATGCCAACTGACGGCTTAGCTCAACGCTTTTGCTACTTGCGCCTCTATATGACAATTTTAGTAAAATATTTCTTCGATCTGTCATCTGAGCTTCATATTGTAATACAACAAAAAGAAGAACGTTATAAGCAGTGTGCAAAATTAGAAACGAATTGAATACCTGCAATCATATTTAAAAAATAATTTTGTAAAGTGATAATTATTATACTTATTTAGTGCGAATAATTTGCACAGGTCACACTAGTATTTTACGAAAAAGGTAGAAACATTAATACATATATCTTTCTGTTTTATTCCTATTAAAATAATTTCCAGGAGACCCTGAGGAATGTTTTTTCTGTAAAGGGGGCCAAATAAGTTTGGAAATCACTGAACTAAACTAAAAGATATTACATAACCGAATTGTGTATATAGAGTCAGATTTATTACACTAATAATTACGAATATGATTATTTAAAATTAAAAAAAAAAACAAAACAGATACCCATTGCACAGGAAATGACTTATCCGGCAATAATGTCAGTAACAAAGTATCCTTACGACAATAATAGATTCATAAGTCAGTGAGCTGCACATATTAAATGAACGTAAAAAATCCACCATATAAAAATAATTAATGTTAAGGCAGCTGCACACGAGGCTAGAAACACTGCTTGGACTTCTGCTGGCTGGGTACGAGACTGGAAATGACGTCACTGCGGGCTCGCCTGCTAGCTCACAAGTTTTAAAATTAGGTATGAGCAAGAACCGATCGTCACGTGGGCGACTTGAACAAACGCCCACAAACCAACACGGCGTCATTCTGCTCATAGACAACAGACACGTTTTGCTCTGTGTTTATATTTGAACTGTCACTGCGCGCGCACCAGATTTGTTCACAAAACTAGCTTGAGAAAACGTCTCGTGTGAAGCGGGCACAAAGCCAGCAATCGAGAAAACTATAGTAGGCGTTTCTAGCCTCGTGTGCAGCGGTCTTTACAAGCGCCCGTCTGAAATGATGTCATTAATAATAATCCAACAACACCTAGTTCCGTGATGTCATAAACAATAATAATGCAACAGGTACGCCGTGTATTAACATATTATAATAGGGTATGTGAAAGCACCCTCCGTTAATGAGGTTATATACGAAGAATTAATAATAGATGGCGCAGCGCACTGTGACGTCACGCGTCACAGTGCGTGAGCACTGCTGTTTTAATCACGGCCCAGAGCCAACACCGCGTATACGTGCCGAATAAACGCGTGATCACCGGGCGTGATTCCTGTACCTGTCCATTGTCCATACCGGACGGTCAAAAATATTTTGAGGTCTGTTTACACCGTAACCAGATATCACTGAGTCGTGTCTGCGGGTTCGGGTGATGTCGGTGGCCCGCGACAAGGGCCCACGAAGCAGAAGAGTGCTTAAAACCGTTTGTGAACAGCGGCTGAGATGTCGGACGTATAGTACGCGCCACGAATCTAAAAGGCTCGGAAGTTAGATGCGAATGCGGGCTTGCGCTTGTACAGTCTGTTGAAAAACTCGCAACTCAACAAAACTAAAATAACTTGACAATAGCGTACTCGACTGTACTTTAAAGCAGGAAAGCGACAAGTGACAAAGGCAACGAGCGATCACGGCCAATCATCGACGAGCGCACGTTCCGTGCAGGTAGCTGGGAGGTGGTGGGAGTATCAACGGCTGTAAAATGTGCCTTTGCGACGCTGTTTGTGACTACCTTCCGAAACCTTTTAGATCTGTGGCGCGTAGTATATGGTAGAGTTTTAAATTGATCCTGCTGAAAATATAATTGACCGATTGAAATGATATATTTTTTTAAAACTGTGTATACATGTATTTGACACAGTTTTTTGTACAACATTTTTCCGCGCCAAGTTGATCAAAACTTAGCTTGAAAGACGATCTTTATCATTTGTTTTTGCGTGAATACAATCTGATATTCTGCATGACCACGAAATTAGACAGCTTCTGCGTCATTATTTGATGAGTTTGTAGATTATAGACGCTCAACAACTGAGCTCATCTGGCGTCTTTGTGTGTATTAGAGAATCTGCCAGCCGACATACACAAAGCAACCGGTACAAGCTCGGGTTCTTGGGATTGCTAATTCCCATAAAACATTGGAATGCTAAACTAATGTTTCCCCTGAGGAGTTATATGAACACAATCTAAGGTCTGATTTTTTGACAGTACTTTCTGCAACGCAGCATAAGTATAAATAAACCTTTAGAAGTGTACATAATATTATCATATATAGGCGTCTAAATATTCGGTACATATCAGATAATTGTTTTAGTAATTAGTTAGATGTAAATTGACTAACTTCAAAACCACCAAACAGTTGGTATAATAACACGCCATCTAGTACCATTGCCATTAGAATAGTTATATGTTATTACATCGTAATGATGTCTGTTATACCCTACGGAATTTCTTTGTGTTCCATTTAATGATTTAATAGCTAAAATTGAACATGATTAAATTATATATAGACTATTCTTGTGTAAGAGATATAAGATTATTGGACGCTCGATAGTCATTTGTTTCTTACCAACAGCGCGGGTTCGAAACGCGCACCTGGATTATCGTAATATTATTTGATGATGCTGGATATAACTTACTAGCGGTCCCGCCCGGTTTGACCCGGGTGCAAAAGAACGAATGGGGGGAAGGGACATGAGTACGCACGTTCGTCTTAGTTTATCGAGATGAATGTTGATTCCAAATTTCATGATGATAGGAGTTACCGTTCAAAAGTTTTTGTCGGACGGACAAATTTTGAGTTTATTTTCCATTGATGCTCCGCTCCTATTGGTCGTAGCGTGATGTTATATAGCCTATAGCCTTCCTCGATAAATGGACTATCCAACAAAAAAAAATTGGTTGTCTGTAAAGTCGGTTTACGGACGATAGTTTTACGTGATAACGTATTCCGTAATACATAACCTAAATTTATATAATAATTACAATAATTCGAATCTATGATATTGCATCTTTCGCTTCAAATTTAGCTAAATTTTATTAAGTAGAATAATAAAACACTATAAAAAGTACACTATTATTATATAAAAAACAACTATGGCATGTATCTCTTTTGCGCATGCGCCGATTTTCCCCAAAAAATTTACAAAAATTTCTAGTAAAAATAGATAGAGTAAAAACCGTTTTAAAAACTATATTATTATTATATATAACATCATTATAAGAGATATATTCTTTTACGCATGCGCCGATGTTCCCCAAAAACAATAGGCCACTTCATATTTGCATATCAAACATCCTCCCAAAATTTGGTTTCAATCCGCTTATCCTTGGTGTCGGAATGATAAGAAATGTCAAAAGTGACGTTTGCAACTTACAAAGTATTATGTTCTAATAATAATTAGTTATTCCAATAGTTAACTTAGAAGGCTTTGCTTTTCACAAAATACTAATGTCAAAAAATAAACATTAGAAATGCAGCCGTTTTCATGTTAAGACAAGACATACGTTATTTTCTAATTTCCATGTACGGCAAACAAAGACGACCGACTGCGTCGCGCGCGCGCCATGCAATAGACAACAATGCATTTATACAGCTATTTTTCTATATAAATTTGTATAAAATATTTTTCTATATAAATTTGTATAAAAAAACTGTTTAGGCAAATTCTGTTATACGAAATCTATGTAAAATGTTCTCCTCTTTCGTTTAAGACTGGTTTCAAACCGATCTGATTTAAATTGAGCGAGAAATTAGCAAAAAACGTTACGCGTTAGGAACGTTAGGCGTTATGCGTTATGCGTTATGCGTTACGCGTTACGAACGTTACACTTTTTCGAACATGCAGCCGGTGTTTTATCAATTTATAAGATTGGTGATTCATCAATTTATAAGACGTTATCACGTCAAAAATTTTTCAATTCGAACCAGTAGTTCCTGAGATTAGCACGTTCAACCAAACAAACAAACTCTTCAGCTTTATAATATATTAGTACTAGAGTG
Organism: Xanthostigma xanthostigma; assembly: GCA_963575645.1. Lineage (NCBI taxonomy): Eukaryota > Metazoa > Arthropoda > Insecta > Raphidioptera > Raphidiidae > Xanthostigma > Xanthostigma xanthostigma. The sequence continues at coordinate 649,884 of OY754466.1, read as the reverse complement.
ACCTGTGCGAATTATTCGCACTAAATAAGTATAATAATTATCACTTTACAAAATTGTTTTTTAAATATGATGCAGGTATTCAATTTTGCACACTGCTTATAACGTTCTTCTTTTTGTTGTATTACAATATGAAGGTCAGATGACAGATCGAAGAAATATTTTACTAAAATTGTCATATAGAGGCGCAAGTAGCGAAAGCGTTGAGCTAAGCCGTCAGATGGCATCATGCAGCATTGCTGTGACGTTGTTCAGCGTTGCTCGCTGTTTCAAAATTAAAGCTGTCAGATGGCAGCATGCAGTATTGTGTCAATATGAAGGTCAGATGACAGATCGAAGTGTTGACGTTGTTTCAAAATTAAAGCCGTCAGATAGCAGACGTTGTTCAGCGTTGCTGTATTTTAATTAATTTACAAAAACAAAAGCAATAATAAATTTTTTAGTTGTCGATGTCAGTAGAGCAAGCAATTATCTGTAAAATGATATATAATTTATGTGGAGAAATTGTGAGGTGTTTTCTAAAAAGGGAGGCAAACATCTTTAACCTTAGCTTATTAATATTGTATGATGATTTGTTTAAACAATCTCTGCATGTTTTAATGTGTTCAATGGTCGTGGATAATTGTTGTAAAATATCAGTTTCCTATTTTCCGTTTTATTTTAAAGCAAAGTTCGTAGACAATAATTATAATTAATGTACATTTTCATGTCGACTATAGCACTATAGAATTAGGGCATTGGACGCTGAATACGTATGGCGTGTTATAGTTATCTAACATCATATTATGCATTATAATTTGACGGATCTAATATTATCTCTGAACTCAGAGGACCCACTGTTGTTACATTATGTTTATATGTTACGGTGAATGTACGTGATTTGCTTGTAATCTTACCCAAACGGTAACTATGTTTTCAAAGTCTTAGTCTATTGAAATTTTCCTGTGTTTTTCAATTATATCTAAATCTGTAACATCAAAAAAAAAATTGCACTCCGGGAGTGCCGGCAGAAGTGAAAACTTGAATATAAACGTCTTACGAATTTTCGATCAAGTCACGTGTCCTGAGGCGAGTTTAACATTTTTTACCCATTACAAACAAAAAGTGTACAGCGCCGCTAAAGAAGTTTTCACTTCAAAAAAAAAACTGTCTAGACTGCAGTGGCGTCGATTCAGAAACTATAATAGCTGCTAGTTTGTCATATTTTCCGAGAGTTCAGGGATAATTGCACATTTAAATGAAACATTTAATATAGGTACACTATCTCACGAACTCATTTTTGAACTTAGACGTTGCGCGCTATCAACAAAGCTGCCGTAATAGTATATTGTACAACTAGTGCGACAATGCCGCACGAGTTGCACATACTATTTTTTATTACGAATTAAATTAAATTAAAATTAAAATTTTATTACGAATTAAAAAAATTAAAAAATTAAATCATTAAAAATTTGAAAATTCAGTTAAAATTGTTAAAATTGTCAAGAATAAAAGTTCATAATCGAAAATTTTAACCTCAAATCTGCTTCAAATGACAGTTTGTTTCGTTGACATTAACACCGTTATTATTTTGTTTTTTTCTTCTGAATTTGCGTGCGGCAAACAATAATTTCAGTGCGACAAATAAAGTTTCCGCACGCAAATGAAAATAGCTACTTTTCAACCGTAACAGCGTGCGTAAAGATACCACTTTTCCCGCATGAGTAATAAAAAATCATCTTAGAAGAGCGTTATGTAATCTAAACTCAAATTTATAAAAAAAAATCCTCGACAATTTGGCTCAACATTGTTGATTTTAATGATGAGTATTTGGAAAGAATTCCGTTACCAAATGCTGTCACATGTTATCAGTATATTGTTGTCACAATTTTATAACTAAGAGAATATAATTACAGAACACTCTGAAGATGATACAAAACGTATCGAAACGTTAGTATTAAATGCAAGTTTAAAAAAGTCTCAGTATTGCTTCATTTTCGATCCTTATGCCACGGAATTCTTTCCAAATACTCATCATTAACTTCAATGGATCACAGTTACTCTATTTATTGAAAAGAGTCAATCTTCATTGTATATTTTAATAAGTTGTCTGTTTTAAATGCATTTTAAAAATAAACTGTCCAAAATATTGATCTATATTCCGATCACTTTTTTAGGAAGATTATTGTTATACGAGGCGGTGCAGACTGCACCGTGCAGTGTGGCCCGTCATACGCTATAATGTGTTTTGCCACGATTGGCCGCCCCTAATATCTGGCCACCGTAGGTCCGGGCCTACTGGACCTTGGGGCAAATCCGCCACTGCATAATATGGTCTGATTTTACATATACGGTCTTTAACATATACCCACAGTATGACGGTAATATTATACTGGCCATTATTTTCGACCCACAATAAATGCGTCTGTTGTTATCATCATAATAATCAGTACCACCATAATCACGCCATCGCGTCGCAGCCTAGTTGATCTCTAAAACAACGTGTCTGAAGCGTTTCCTTTTTGACACCATATCGTCATCATCGATCGCATACAGAGTGCATCTACCGTTTCTAAAATCAATTAGGTACAACTAGGCATATAAGATGCAGCTTTGTGCATATTATTAAAGTGAAACTTTTATTCTATCGCCCCGAATTTTTCTGGCCGTCTGTTGCATGTCGCATTACAGGCGGCCGCGGAGTAGGGGTAAAGTGAAAGGCGCTCGGAGTAGGCGCTCGGTAGAGCAGCCAAGGACAATATGGCGGCGCCCATGGTTAGCATCAGCTGACCGTGTAGTATGTATAACACATAGTCGGTCTGTCATGCGGGCAAGTGCTGTACAGTGTTTACATGTTTTTATTCGTCTATTCATGTGAATATACTGTTGTTTATAATTAATTGTGATGGATAAGTGTCTACAATCCAATAAAAGTTTCACTTGCGTCGTGGTTTTTTAAAACCACACAACTGTTTTTTCGTCAGATTCTTGTATTCTTCGAACTTGAGTTCTGGCATTCCAGAACTACTTAAAAGCTAGTAGAACTACTGCAATCAAGTTCTAACAGTCCGAGAATTGCTCGACACGCATTAACAAAAGAACAACTGCAACATAAATCAATCTTGAGCCAAGGTTATTTTTAACACAAACTTTTTTTAACGGTTAAAAATAAAACAAAAAGCGTGTCCGGCTGTTTTGTTTATCTGGTCACTATTGGTTCACTCTCTATAATACTCACGTATAGAACAATTGAATGATGGTCCACATTTCATTATATTGTAGCGTTCATCGTTTCATAAAACATATGACAGTCAACTGTCATCATACACACACGTTCGTGATGCTGTTTTGTTTTATTACTGCATAATATTATGCAGGAACTAAAAATAGTACTCTTTGATTTGTATGAATGAGTACCTACTATTTATAAGTGCAACAATTTTTTTCAATTGTTATAATTTTGATTAATTGCTTAAAACAGGCAACTACAATTATTTTTATAGCGAAATCGATTTACTAAACAACAAAAATACCAGATAGGTACATTTTTTTTTGAATTTTTAAAATTTTGAAGAATTGATAATCTCTCTTTTTTTTGACATGGGTTCATTTTTTTATCTGTTAACTTCTCTCCATGATCAGTAAAAAAGTGTTTCTTTTCCACACAAATCTTTATTAAAAACCCTTATGACTTCCAAATGAAATAACAAAGCTCTGGGTAATAAAAAAAACTTGTGTTATAATTATTCCGAAGAAAACAGTTATTGGACTATTAATGGATAAAAAATAGCTATAAAACTATGATTTGTTCTAGGTAGGACAGATAAAATTATTTTATAAAGTCTTTTTATACAGATAAATAATGCATGAACAAGATTCAATTGATCATATAATAACCATATTACAATAACAAATTTTTAATAATGAAAAATCCGTGTTAATATACAAAGCAAATCATTAAACAAGAAAAAGTCTGTGAATTTGTTATGTCAATAAATCTCATTAATATAGAGTACCAGGAGTGTATTAACACAGTAAATTCACAACTCTGGAATAGAAGAATACGAATTTTTTTAATAAAGGGATCACTGACACAAACATGGATAGTTCAAAAATATGATTGTACACCTAGTGTCGTGATGGTTTTATATTAACGGCGCTGGCGCTCATTTTAACAGTCACACGAGCCGTGACGCAATTACTCACGAGCTAAATATTGTACTTCTTTGTCCACATCCTATAAAAATTACATATCGTTCTTACTAACACGTCACGTTCCGAATTTTCTTAAATCAACAGTTTTTCAGTCAACACTCCTACGAAATTGGTTGACCCTTAAAGCTAGCCGTTTTTAATAAAAAAATAAAGTTATTTTTATATGTCCTAAAATCAACAATTTTTTAAGAAACTTACATAATTAATGTTGGAAACAATTCTAAAAAAGAAAATATTTCAAAAGATAAGTTCCGTATACTCCGATTATCAAACAAATCTGGTTGGTGAAAATGTGAAAATTATTCGATTTTTTAAAATGCACGCTTTTCTTCGTATGAAACTGAAAAAATTACTGCATAATATTGAAGATTCAGTTTCTTAAATCTATACGAAAAATGTTATGTATTCAACTCTGCATGTTAGCAGTCTATTGTTTTTTATTTGCTAACTATTAGTACAAATATTCAATAGGAACGAGTATTTAATTTAAAAATTATAATGTTTAACAGTGCACTTCACGATGATAATAATTATGACGTGTTACCTGTCAGATGAGATAAAAATTACTGCTGTTTCAAAAAAAAAAAATTATTCTGTTTTTAATGAAATACAAATCGATGATCGTAATTACCTTATTTATTTCTATACGTTTTGCAACTTGAATTATGCTAAATTAATAAGATGAAACAATTATAAGCAATTAATAAATTTTTCATTGATTGTAAAAGATTCTATAACAATGTTGATTTATTTTCAACTGGACGTATTTGCCCGACGTTGCCCGTTCGACCTATTTTTAAAATTTTTGTGTCTGTCTGTCTGTCCGAGCTAATCTTCGAATTGGCCAAAGCGATTGTCATGCCAGGAGTGATTTAGGCTATATTTAATCCAAAAAAATACGTGATTACTTTCGTGAAATTATCGGTTTTTCATAATTATCCCATAAACCATAATAGATACGAAATTTGTCGAGGTTTGCAATTTTCTCAGTTTCGATGCAAAATCTCAATCGCGCGTGAAGCCGCGGGTGCCAGCTACTTTCTTATATAACTCGATTATACGTTCCAGAATGTAGAAAATCAATCATTCCACAATTGCCAATCAATCAGCTGTTTTGGCTGACCGAGATATCATTATAATAATATGAGCATAAATAATTAGTACAGTTCAATTATTACAGATTCGCTAACCATCGCATAGGATTGGTTGCGCTGCCGAACAACTGCCTGTCTTACCAAAACAGAAGAAGATCTCCAACAAAGTGACAGACATGTCGGAAGGGATAAAGAAGAGACTCGGTCTGCAAGAATTGACGGCGAAGAACAACAATGTTTGGAGGGCGCTGTTGGCTGAATTTCTGGGGAACGTTTTGCTGAACTTCTTCGGTTGCGCTTCCGTTGTGAACATTAACGACGCTGATGCGGCGCCTAATCTAGTACTCATCGCATTGACGTTTGGGCTGTCGATATTTATTATAGTACATGTAAGTAAGCTTTTTCTAATTTAATAACAAAACTTTCAAATTCAAAAATTTTTAATATAGGATCAAGTTTTTTTTTAAATTCAAGTTCATGAATAAATTTCGTTCGAATTGTCTTTCGCGATGCTCGTGTAATAGAAAAGTACCTGGGTGACCGAGCTTTGCTCGGAAAGTTAAATAAAATACTGATATGCTGATATCGCCAAAACTTTGAGAACCGTAGGTTCTCTGTCGCTTCCCTTTGTGGAGCCTCCGTCTCCACCTTTGTTACAGTCTTACCTCGCGGGGCTGCGCCCCACTCGGTTGTAAACGACACTAGTCGAGCCTTCGGCTCTCCATATAAGAACCGTAGGTTCTCTGGGGAAACTTCGCTTCCTTTTGTGGAGCAATAAGATATTGCTGAAACAGTTTGACTCCTTTGTGGAGAGGATTGTCGGCCCTTATGGCAATCCGGTACTTGTAAAACTGATTCGCCGTCATCTTGATCTATGATATTGCATCTTTCGCTTCAAATTTAGGTTAAAAATTTATTTATTAAAATTACTCACCTATAATAATAATTGTTTTTAACTTTCTTTCAAATACGTATTTATTTTAAGTCTCACTTGGATAGTAATTAAAGATTAACTGTCATAATATTTTGAAAACAATTGTTTCATTGTATAAAATTCCAAAACCTACTTACAATATTTAAGTATTTTCATGCGTCAAAAAATTGATTTTTATAATGATAAAATTTGTAAGAAAACGATTTTTTCGAGAGATGAGACCTAGCTAAAACGATTTTTTGCCCCCCAAAATCCCTTTTCAGTAAATTTCATCCAAATCGTTACGGCCGTTTTCGAGAAAATATTTAGGGACATAGGTACATAGATAGGTAGATACAAGATTAGCTCGTTTAATAATATAGGGATGTACTCAAGGAATATAACAAACAGCTATGACTGTATCTTTTTGTTGGAACGAAAAATGATTTACTGGATATAAAAAAATATTACCTCGTCAGATTAAAATAAAATATATTCAGAAAATTTCCAGGTGACATATAAAATTGAATTATGCAGTTATGCACAGCTACTAACATTTTTGCACATTCGTAATATTGATTCTTATATTTATTGTTACAACTAGAAGTATTTATGCAAAACAGTTGAGGTCTGGCTTTGTATACATAGAAGAGGTTAGAATATCACTTGGAGATATCGATTGTTTTATTTTGTGGTGACAGTCACTTTTTATTTACAACGCGTATCTATTTTCCGTATATTATAATGTACCTGATGTACATGTATCGAATAAATAAATAATTAATATATAACCAATATTTGTATGCGTTTATATTATAAATAGATTGTAGATGCATCTTATATAGCTGCCTACGTGTCGTCATTTTACAACCGTAATTATTGTAATCAATGATTTAATTGTCAAATATAACTGTTCTAATTAACTGTTTCGGTACAATTGTGCACCGTCTTCAGACCTGATCTATATATGTTGAATTTAGAACGAGTACCAATTCAAATGGTCAGCGAACTTAAAAACATATTGATAAAAATATATTATTTCAACTTTGGTAAGGTCATAAATTGAACACTTATAAAATACAGTTGTTCGTTTGTTCCAGACGTTAGGTCACGTGAGTGGGGCTCATGTCAACCCGGCGGTAACCGTCGGGATGCTTATAACCGGGCATATTTACGTCATAAAAGGTATATTATACATCATAGCACAATGCGCCGGCGCTCTGGCAGGCTCCGCCATTCTTAAGGTTAGTAATTCAGATTTGTGGAACGTAAAACACTTAATCTTTTATCTCGGAGAAGATTTAATTTAAAAATAAATTGTTTTACAACAGGCTCTGACACCGGAAGCCGTCCAAGGCAATCTGGGGATGACGGCGGTGCCCGAGCAAGTGCAACCGGTGCAAGGATTCGGCATGGAATTCTTCCTGGGCTTTGTGCTCGTACTGGTTGTGTTCGGCGTCTGTGATCAAAACCGACCGGAAGCCAAATTCAGCGGCGCTCTTGCCATTGGCATGACGGTGACGCTCGGCCATCTTGCCGCCATCGATTATACGGGCTCCAGCATGAACCCGGCCAGGTCGTTCGGATCGGCGCTGATTGCCGGCGACTGGAGTAATCACTGGGTAAGAAGCCGTTGTTTTTCCTATCGCGGACGAGTTCCATTTTCTGTGGTGCTTAGAAACGATTTGTTACGCTGGTTATATTACACCACAAGGGCCGAAAGTGTGATTTTCTTGCCCTTCGCGCCGCATGATGCCCTCGGCTTTCGGCCAGTTGTGGTGTATACTATTTTTCGTAATACCTCGGTCGTAAGCACGCTTATTAAATTCCACAGATAAATTCCAAGCAAGCAGCTTTGAGGTTATACGTAAAAACACGAATTACAGCTGTTCGCGACTGTTAGCTGAAACGTAATGGGGTTGCTATGGAAACGACATCTAAACAACAGTTGATAGGTTGTTTCTGGTTTTCTACCGTCCGAACATACTAACTTTCCGCGTTGGTGCGTGTAATCTCATCAAGGAGTAAATGTTAGGACGTTCTGCCTTAGAATTGATGCCGAAATTATGTACTTTCGATCGTGGTATGAAGAAAGCGGATCTTCGACATTGCTTCAGATCAGCCTGAAATTCTTCACTTATGTCAACCGCGTATTTTATTAAAAGTGACTTTTTTCAGGAACTGTCTCTGAAATTCTAATATAACAGCATATTTCGTAAGATTCGATTTAGCCGTTTTTGCGTGATTACCGAATCTCACCGTGGTCGGATGAACAAGTACTAAAAATGAACAATTCCTCGCAATTGTTGACGACCACATGATTTTTGATAAAATTGAAAATTCAACTTCCCTATTCTTTTAAAATTTATAATGTTTAAATTTAATTTATATTATAGTACATTTTATTTCAATGCATTTTTAGTTTCCATCAGTAAAAGTTTCTATTATAATCATTTTTTGTATGCACATTTCGTGGCTTTCTAAACAAAATATAATGACATCGTTTTTGTGACTGGTTCCGTTCCAAAAATTCTGATGATGAATATTTGATGAGATCAGTTATAGCTATTTCATCCACAAATATTATAATGTAACAAAAATCAGATCACGTACTGTTGACAAAAAACACGCTTGTTTTGTTATAAATAGTATTAATTTTAATAATGTGAGACAGTGGCATAAAAATGGGACAATAAGTGCATCTATATAATCTAATGTCGCCAGTAAATTTTATTTTATCGATTAAACTTGTAGCATTTTATGATTTTGCTTATTCATTGTCAGGTTGACCAACTTACCTAACTAATCAAAAAGATGCAGAAGTCCATTTTTTATTAAATTGTCACTTTAAAAATATTGAAGATATATTCTAAAAAAATGAAAGTCACCATATTGTCAATTAAGATCTCAAATTTTTTTCAAATCATTTCCAGAAAACAGAACGCGGAATTTAAGTGAGCACAAAAAATATTTTGTTTATAGCCTGACTGATATTTCATCTCGAAAAACAAACAATGCAATCCAGTAAACAGTTTTAGATCGTCAGTTGTCTTTTTTTACATTGTTTTGTTTTATTTGCCATGCGAATGATCAAGTGTGTCATAGCTAAGCACTATCTATAGAACAGTTATTCTTATTTGCGTTTTTACAACGATTTCAAACTAATGAGGCATAAATATTTAATTCAACAATTGCCGTGATCATTTTACGGAATATTGTCTTACGTCACTCTAGTTGAATTAACTAAAGGTCGCTGCACACGAAGCTAGAAACGCTGTTTGGAGTTCTGCCGGTAGGTTGGGTACGAAGCTGGAAATGACGTCACTGCGGGCTGGCCTGCTAGCTCACAAGATACGTTTCAAAATTAGAACGATGGCTAGGTCCGCTGCTAGGTATGAGCGAGAACCAATCGGGAAGCGGTATTTTGTCACGTGGGCGTCTTGAACAAACGCCCACAAACCAACACGGCGTCGTTCTGCTCAGAGTCAGACAACAGACACGTGTTTATATTTGAACTGTCACTGTGCGCGCACCAGATTTGTTCACAAAACTAGCTTGAGAAGACGTCTCGTGTGAAGCGAGCACATAACGGCAATCAAGAAAACTAGTAGGCAATTCTAGCAAGGAATCTAGCAGCGTTTTTAGCCTCGTGTGCAGCGGCCTTAAGATCTATTTGAAGAAAAAAACAATATTTTGAAGTGAAAACTTCTTTAGCGGCGTTCTACACTTTTTTTGTAATGGGTAAAAAATGTTAAACTCGCGTCAGGTCAGTAAGAACTGGGTGAGACTCTCTAAGTGATAGTAATTGCCAGATACTTTTTATACAACGTTAGACATCTAGCGTTGAAATATCGTACATAAAAATGCAATCTATGATACAAACCATTTTATTTACAAGTGTTGCCAATAAAATAAACAATGCTTCTAAATGCAAAAAATTAAGACGTTAATATTCAAGTTTTCACTTCTGCCGGCACTCCTGGAGTGCAACCCGAACTTTTTTTCTTAACTCTCACCTTCCTTCATAGATATATTTTGATATAGTTTAAACCCAGCCGATCTCTTGTATAATGTCGACGCAAAAAGCCACAACTCAACAATTTTCGAACCCGTATTATTTTAAAACGAGTTGATATTATTCATGCCTATTTTAGATCACGTAAATGGGAAGGTAGGTGGGCGGATATATATAGACAATAATCGGTTCCACCTGTCTTAACGCCCGCACACGTGATTATTTTAATACCTACCTGCATTTCGAAATTACATGCATGTCCAGCGACTCTCAAAAGAATATTTGAACGAACGCACGCATTTACGCAAGAAGTACCTACGCGCTTCAATAAAGAGAAATTAAAAGAGATTCCAGAACCGGGGAAGGACATAGCTTTACCCCACTCCCCTTGCGTCCGCCCGTCTGCACGGATAATAATCAATTGTTAATAATTAACAGAAATAAAAAATAGAGAATAGTTACTTCTTACCACAACAAGTTTATTAGTGGATGTACATTAGTTTAGTGTATTGCTGAAGATGAGAGCATAGCTCTCGAAATGTACATCCACTAATAAACTTGTTGTGGTAAGAAGTAACTATTCTCTATTTTTTATTAGATTCAAACCACAGTGCTCCTAATATTTTTGTTAATAATTAACAGACCAATTAATTTCTTGTTGATTTTCAGATTTATTGGATTGGCCCTTGCCTCGGTGGCATGGCGGCCGCTCTGTTGTACACGCACGCTTTTACGGCACCCTCTGCCACCGTGATCGTAAAGACTGAAAGATACGCGGCTGTTCAAGGCGACGAAAAAGAGGTATGTAATCGCCGATAGGAAAGATCATATGCGGCGTTATTATTTATCCGAAGTTTGGGAACTGTTTTTTTAACGTGAAAAAGATCACAGTTTCATGTTCTGTCACGCTGAAGTGCTAATAATGTTTACCACAAGTCGATAAGAAAGAAAAAACGATAAACACGATATACGTATGTGTATGTCTCTTTCTGGCCTGTCTTGAACAAAGACGGAATGGCACTCCATATCTAGTATATAGGTACAGTTCGTTGATTTTGTAGGTAGAGCGACGAGGCAAACATTTTGCCTCCTGACTTCCAAACCGAAAATAGTTTTAGTTTTTGAACGTCTGTCAAAAATGTTTTTTTTTTCATAATAATGCGACAACGAAATTTTGAAAAGTATCGGCTTAATGTACGAATCATATGCTTTGGCCCCGCGGGCCGCATCTGGCTCCCAAGACGGCCCAGTGAGGATTTTAGACGGCATACAGTATCTTTAAAATTGCTGGATTCTCAAGCTCAAGATAATTGACCCTTTTTTTATTACCTTTAAATGAAAATTGATTTAAACTAAATAATGATTTTAATTTAGTATGTGTTATAGTTTTTATTCAACTCATGCGCGTTATTCATGTTTTATCATGCCTAAAAACCGAACCCTAAATAGCCATTTACCGACTGGTGACAATTACTTGTCATAACTCAATGAAGATTCCTACTAGCTCGGCCATTGTGGAGTAATGAAAATAAACGTAACTATTTTCTGAGTCGTAACGAAATAGTCGGTAACAACAACTCCCTGTTGTTACCCATTGAGACTAAAATTGAGAGGCCGAATGTTTTCGACATGGAGTTTATTCATAACCGGCTAACCTCAAACCAAAACATTGAATCGTGCTGTTTGGTGCTGTTAGTATTGACAGTTTTTTTTATAAAGAAATAAATAGATATTTACAACATCTCATTAATAACAATAAATAAAACATGAATAACGCGCAATTGTTGAATAAAATTATGGACGTAACTTGTAGGCTAAGTCATGGCCTGTCAGCACGATGAATGACTTAGACTACTAGTTACGCCAATAACTATTAATTTAGTGTCTGACCGGCTGACTCAGCCTAATAAATGGCGCTTTAGAAAATTCAGTCTGACACTGATGGTCTGTTTCATGCCGCGTTGTTTTAAATATGAGCCCGTGACCTACCGTTAATAAAAAAAAAAAACTGTCAGTGAAATCTCGATATATAGATTAACCGTAACCTGATTGGCGAGTGTTTTCTGTAGTTATTAAAAAAAGACTGTAGTACAAAGGCGATTTTCTTGTTTCTCAGGACACAACCGGTCATCCAAAATTCACTAGTATAAACGAAGCAAATCTTAGATACATCGATAGTTAAGATAAAACCTTAGTCTATAGAAAATAGTTCACATCACCTCGTAGACATGTATAAATAAGCAGTCTAATTTATTTTTTTCATATCAAAAGTAAGTATTTTTACATTTTTATAAAAGTTGCTCACTAATATTCGTGGTTTCGACTGAACAAACTGCAAGATTTTTCTGTAAGGGTTTTCTTGAATTTTTTTATCTAACATATCATTAACATGTTTTGTTTTATCAGTAATATTTCATTGCAAATCAGTAAATGAAAAACGCTTGCAGTTAACCCAAAAACCTTACCCTGCTAATTTATGCATGCTCAATTAATTTAGAAAATGCATTTATTCGTGTTTAACAGGCGTTATTTGTGTGAATTTAACTATAACGACTATTAATGCGGTTTTCTGTAAAGGGTTTATAATTCATCTGAGATGGTTCTTAGATAGATATTACGATGTTTACGCTCCAGGGGGCGCTGCACTGCATAAAAAATTAATTGCAAAAATAATTTGTACAGCAACGTATGCTGGGTTGCCTACACAACGGGCATTTAATCGGCTTTTCTGTAACAGTGTCAATTTCTACGCTAGTTCAGACCATCTGAACTCATACAAAATCTCTAAAAAGATTGAAATAAAACAAAATTATAAATTTTGAAAAAACCCACGACGAATGTAAATGTTATAATAGAAAGAGAATTAAATAAAATTCTAAAATCCCCCCGACTTAACGCAGGTAAGTAACCAAAGAAAGTCCGTCGGGGGCTGCCATTTGGCTGCCCTGAAATGAACTAAAATATTGCAATTTATATTCTTCTATTCTTAAATTCAGGACAGCGAATGGCATCCCCCCGATGGAGTTTCTTTGGTTACACCTGCGTTAAGTCGGGGGATTTTAGAATTTTATTTAATTATTTTTCTATTATAACATTTACATTCGTCGTGGGTTTTTTTCAAAATTTTTAATTTTGTGGAATGTCTATAGTAGTACTTACCTACATGAGTGCTGCCTTTTGATTGATTTTTGTCTTTTAAAACGTTTTTGTCTTACATGAAAAAAGATGGAAGAAGTACAAAAACGTCAATATAATTAATTAAAAAATAGGGAAAATATATATTTTCAGACATTTTTTTTCGAACATATGAACCATTTGTTAATGTTCTATCAGTGCATATGACCGCCTAGGCACAGGATTTTTGACATTAGCGCGTTATAACTTCAAAAATATTAATTTTAGAAAAAAAGTTTGAAATAAAAGCTGTAGAAAATTTGTAGATTTAAAACTTAAGTCATTAGCATTTTATTGTTTAAACAATTATTAGAAGAGATATGGGTTCAAAAGTCAATAAACAAATCGTAATAGTCAAATAAGTCGTAAACGGTAAGTGATACAAAAAAAATTATTGAACAAAAAAGATAGTAAATTTATTTATCTACAATAAAGGTTATTACCTTTTTTGGCCTCAAGTGCACGGTTTGGGAGATATAGGCTGAAACGGTTTTTGTCAAAATGGCGGCACTTCCGCCCGCCTAATTTGTAAGGATTTTGTGCATTTAGGGTCAGTACGTGATACTGAACCTATTTAAGAAAACGAAAAAAAGTTGTAGGATAATGCAGAAAAAAATTCTCTATTACCTGTACTATTATTTGTTTATATGTTTTAATATTATTTGATTTTTTTAACAAATCGCAGCCAAAACATGTTTGGAATAGTGCCATGGATATAAATGTGAGTCTATCATTCATCGATTACACTTCAAAATCAAATTTCCAAATGCTAAATTTCGACAAATATAATATAATACTAGCGTGACCTGTGCGAATTATTCGCACTAAATAAGTATAATAATTATCATTTTTCAAAATTATTTTTTAAATATGATTGCTGGTATTCAATTCGTTTCTAATTTTGCACACTGCTTATAACGTTCTTCTTTTTGTTGTAAAAGAAATATTTTACTAAAATAAGTAGCAAAAGCGTTGTTCAGCGTTGCCCGTCAGATGGCAGTATGCAGTATTTACAATATGATGGTCAGGTGACAGATCGAAGTGTTAACGTTACGCCGTCAGATGGCAGACGTTGTTCAGAGTTTAATTAATTTACAAAAACAAAAGCAATATAATACATTTTTTAGTTGTCGATGTCAGTAGAGCAAGCAATTATCTCTAAAATGATATATAATTTATGTGGAGAAATTTTGTGGTTTTTTCTAAAAAAGGAGGCAAACATCTTAAAGCTTAGCGTATTAATATACAGATTGTATCAAATCAAAACGGTCCATAGAACATTCTATGTGTAAGACAGAGACGATATTATATAAAGCACTAAAGCAATAAGTAAGAATGAGATAAATGATCGCTAATAGTTACTGTAGTTACGTAAATAAATAATTACGTACACTGTAAATCTTTTTACCAATTTATCAATTAAAACAACTAAACTGTAATATTAATGTTTTCAAAGACAGCTACAAATAAATTTATTATGTCGGCGGTTGAATTACCACCATAAAACCATTTAATTATTTGGATTTTTTCCCGAACAGTATAAATAGCAATTTTATCAATAATTTCACTAGTGAATACTGACATTTGATAAAATTGTGATTTTTACTGTAGAAAACAAAGACGATACTATCAGATTGTATAATCACAGTAACTATTAGCGATCATTTATCTCATTCTTACTTACTGCTTTAGTGCTTTATATAATATCGTCTCTGTCTTACACACAGAATGTTCTATGGACCGTTTTGATTTGATACAATATGTATATGATATGAAAAAGAAAACATAGAATTTGAATTGAAACTGTTGTAGGTATTACAGAACGTTTCACGAAATTTGTATCAGTGTAGGTACCTCCACCTACATATTAGACAAAAAAGGGAGAAAAATTTGTGTCATATTTTTGACTATGGACATGACTGTGGCTGTCAACATGGCCGTGGCATTGATGTGTATCCTAAAATAAAGGTTTTTTAAACTTTGATTTGTCGTCGCATGTCTGCTCAGCGATTATACTGAGTTGCGTTTGAAATAAGCTACCGCCAACCCAGTGGCGGATCCAGGATTACGGCAAGGGGGGGTCTTGAAAATTTTTTACTCCTTTTGCGGAGAATTCATGAAAAACATGAAAAGCTTTTTTTTTATTGCGCAGTAAGATTTTAATTTGGGATTTTTGATTCTCTGGAAGGGGGGGGTTTGAACCCGACCCCCCCCCCCCCCCCGTGGATCCGCCACTGCGCCAACCTTCCAACTGAGTGTAATTTCGTTAACTAAAGTACATATTTTATTAAAAATAATTTTTCCTTTTTTTTCCAGCTGAAAAGACTTGATGGAAACGGAAGCAAACACGACGTAAACTTGGCTTAGAACATAAAATCATCAAGAAAAAACCATTTTAGCTTTAGCGAGCAATCATCTTAATATAGTTTTACCTTTCATTTTATTCTAAGTTATTTTTTCTGACACTGCTTTTAATAATAGATTTTTTTTATAAATAAGCCTAAAGCACCATTAAACTTTTCTTCAATATGTTAAGAAAATTAGTAGGGATCGAAAAATAAAGTTTCATCAAATTCGCGATAAAACTTTTGTAAATCAATTCGATTCTATAATTAAAATAATTGATCTGTGAAGTGTTCAAATGAGCGTATTGTGACGAAAGGCCGCCATTTGCAATATATTTATTTATTGTTTTTATACAAAAATGGCCACTTAGCTTTGTAAGTTTAGCTGATATATTTTATTTTAAATGTAAAGTTTAAATCGTCTGTTTTTTTTTTTGAAGTGAAAACTTCTTTAGCGGCGTTGTACACTTTTTTTGTAATGGGTAAAAAATGTTAAACTCGCGTCAGGAAAAGTAAGAACTGGGTGAGACACTCTAAAGTCTAAGTGATAGTAATTGCCAGATACTTTTTATACAACGTTAGACATCTAGCGTTGAAATATCGTACATAAAAATGCAATCTATGATACAAACCATTTTATTTACAAGTATTGCCAATAAATAAACAATGCTTCTAAATGCAAAAAATTAAGACGTTAATATTCAAGTTTTCACTTCTGCCGGCACTCCCGGAGTGCAACCCGTCTTTTTTTTTTAATTTAACTTCATCTCAGTTTAATTTTAATTTTTAGAAATTTTGTGGCCTAAAATGTTGACTGTTTAAGGTTAGACGTAAAATTAATTTTGCTGATCCAATCATTTCAAGTCATATTATTATATATCGTTTATCATAGTATTATTTTTTTATACAATTTTAATGTTTTATAACCAAGAATATAAAACGTACAGAATCAAAGAGGATAATATATTAAAATAATAATCCCATTGTTGTTTTCTATTTTATTGATAATAATAATACATAATTATTATTATATTATTTTATCAGTGTGTTATATATTTATAATCATAAAATATGTAACTAATAAGATATATTATATTTTTGTGTCTACAAAATAAAAAAAAAATATCGTTCATTTCTCAAGCTCATTTTTTTCTCCATTTCAGGACCATATAAACTAGTGATGTGCCGGATCGTTAAAAATGTATATCTGCGGATACGGATCTGAATACGGATATTTGGTTTCAAGATCCGCGGATACAGATACGGATCTTAACTTTCTTAGAGTACGCGGCGGTAAATATTGCACATCAACCTTTGGAAAGAGACTATCTGTTATGGGAAAAAGTTATTGACCTCTTTAAGAGGTAACTCTCATAACAGATTGTCTCTTTCCAAAGATCGATGTGCAATATCTCATTATAAAGATAGTTTTTTAGTACCTTTGAGTTATGTACTATTGGTATGGTACTCACTACGATAAATGTTTGCAATATAAAGGTGCCAAATACGAATTAAAAAAATAAAAAATAATCTGAATGGAATTTAACAGTTTTTCATTATTACCTAATCACCTATATATATAAAATTTCATCTATGAATTGAAAATTAATAAGGTAAAAGATCCGCCCGAAAACTAACGGATACGGATCTTTCTTCTCCCTCGGATATCCGCGGATACGGTTATCCGGCACATCACTAATATAAACATACCGGGTGTTACGAAAATCGCACTCACGGAACATAGGGTCGTGTTGGTCGACAAAAACTGGCTCGAAAGATCCTTTTACGATTTTTCTTTTGTTACGAGCCACAAAGTTAACGTTCGTGATCTTCAAAATGGCGCTTCGTCATTTTGAAGACGACAAATATATCCACTTCTCGAACAAGGCTAATTTTGACAAAGCGACGCGCAAATTTCGAAACACCCCGTATATATCACAAATTAAAACAATTCAAATAGTTCACCATTAATTAATTCTCGGTTTCAAGCTTAAATTAAATGAAGATCTCCACTTAACTGAAAACAAACGACATTCATAAATCTATTGAAACCAGAAACCGAGCGGTAAGTTTATTTTTTCAACCGTAGATATAATAGGGTATATGCACGTAACTTATATTTAATTAAATAAAATTGTCGACCAATTTTTCTCAGACCAAACGATATATTGACAAAAAATGATAAAATTACAAATCATTATTTTTGAATCATTCAAAGTTTCAGTCCTGCATGAAATCTATTATTTAATACTAATTAATTTTTATATTTTTTAGATATTTCTGAAGAAGATCCAAATCCGGATCGAAACGTCATCTTGTGTTATATTGATTTGTAATTTTATCATTTTTTGTCAATTTATCGTTTGGTCTGAGAAAAATTGGTCGACAATTTTATTTAATTGAAGAGTTCTATTCAGACGTAAATGAAAGATTTTAACTTATATTTAGTTTAAATGTTATTTTTGACGTGATAACGTTTTATAAATTGATGAAACACCAGCTGCACGCACGAAAAAGTGTAACGTTCCGCCTAACCCTGTGCGTGCAAGCGAGAGCGCAGTATGCTTCAGCCCAAGTTTGACAGCTGCTAAAATTTAGGTTATGTATTACGGAATACGTTATCACGTAAAACTATCGTCCGTAAACCGACTTTACAGACAACCAATTTTTTTGTAATCTTTATTGCAATTGATTAAACTCTAAATAGTTTTTTCTTTTTAAGTTTTTGCTAAATAATAAATATTATTTAAACAAAAATGCAATAAATACGCGCGAAATATAAAATATCTAAACGCAATGCTATTGATTCGACCGTAGTATGACGTCAAAAAAACCACGTAAACATATGGTTGCCATAGAATTACTGCCTCTTTTTACACGCTTTATATTAACTTCACTTGTAAGTTTGTATGTAAGTACGTATGTTTGTTTGTAACCTTCCTTTAGACTACAGCAAGTGGTTTATTCAATACAAATTTATTTAAACAAAATTGTTGACATGTTATATGACGTCACAGATCTCCCGCGCAAAAATGGCGCGTTTGAATACTCAAAATAGCTAGCCCAAAAAGAATAATTATTTTGACGTGATAACGTCTTATAAATTGATGAAACACCGGCTGCATGCACGAAAAAGTGTCACGTTCCGAAATGTGTCACGTTTCGCGCACGATCGGCCCAAGTTTGACAGCTACTAAAATTTAGGTTATGTATTATTAAATATGATATTCGAGCGGAATACGTTATCATGTAAAACTATCGTCCGTAAACCGACTTTACAGACAACCATTTTTTTTTTATTCAATAAGAATGTTTTAATGGATGATTTCATGTGTTTGATAACTTTTAATATGAAAATAATTGATTTTAAATATTTTCAAAAATTGTGCTTATACCCTATTGTCTCAAATACATAATTATAAATTATATAAAACAAAAAGCTTCCATCGGCTTGCACAAGATTTTTATTCTAAAACACTGACTTCTTACACCAACTGGATAGCTGATTCCGCCACACAGGCGTCGCTCGAAGAAAAGCCTCTTGAGGCTAAAAAAAAAACGTTCTCCACGCACGGAAGAGTCCTAGTTAAGGCGATTGCTACTCATGCGACTAGAAGTTTCACATTTGTAGTGTGTAGTGTACACTTATTGACGTGATAACGTCTTATAAATTGATGAAACACCGGCTGCACGCACGAAGAAGAGTAACGTTCCGCAAGCGAGAGCGCGATATAAGCGATAGTCTCTCTCTTCTCGCGTGACGTCAGAGAGTAGTGTGCGTTCAACATTTTTTTCGGCTGTTCCAGCGAAAGCTACATCTGACAGATGGCCAGATAAATTATACGGTTTGTTAACAAATATATAATATATATATATATGTTACGGTTAATACAAGAAAGTAGTTAATTCGCGAAATAAAAGGGCTAATACCCGAATTAACCAATCCTTGACGTTTGGTTAATTCGGGTATTAGCCGGTTAATTCGCGAATAAACTACTTTCTTGTATTAACCGTAACATATACATTCTTTTAAATGTCTTTTATAATTGCTTAAAAATATGTACTTTGCTTTGGTTGATCAAATTATTAGTCGGTAAAAATATAGTTTGACAGCTACTAAAATTTAGGTTATGTATTATCAAATATGATGTTCGAGCGGAATACGTTATCACGTAAAACTATCGTCCGTAAACTGACTTTACAGACAACCAATTTTTTTTTTTTATTAATGTCAAACTAAACTATGTACAATTTTAATAAAAGAATTTTACAAAATAAATCTATTACATAACTAAAAACTTACCAAACAAAAATAAAGCATGATTCACATACATTACAATTATTATGTAAATAAAATAAATTTTATAATTTGCACTGATTTTTCACTCGGCACTTGGTAGAGCATGATTAATAACAAATAGTAAAAAAAAAAAAGACGGGTTGCACTCCGGGAGTGCCGGCGGAAGTGAAAACTTGAATAATAACGTCTTAAATTCTTGCATTTAGAAGCATTGTTTATTTATTGACAACACTTGTAAATAAAATGGTTTGTATCATAGATTGCATTTTTATGTACGATATTTCAACGCTAGATGTCTAACGTTGTATAAATAAAATGGTTTGTATCATAGATTGCATTTTTATGTACGATATTTCAACGCTAGATGTCTAACGTTGTATAAATAAAATGGTTTGTATCATAGATTGCATTTTTATGTACGATATTTCAACGCTAGATGTCTAACGTTGTATAAAAAGTATCTGGCAATTACTATCACTTAGAGAGTCTCACCCAGTTCTTACTTTTCCTGACGCGAGTTTAACATTTTTTACCCATTACAAAAAAAGTGTACGGCGCCGCTAAAGAAGTTTTCACTTCAAAAACACGTGAAAATTCTACAAAATATTTTCTCTTCTCAACGATCATTTCGGACATTAAGTCCATAGGTTTATGTTTGTACTCCTGAAACTCCGAAAAGATCGTTGAGAAGAGAAAATATTTTGTAGAATTTTCACGTGTTTTGTTTTTGTTTTTACTATTTTTTAAATAAATTTTAATTTAAATACATCGCAAATAAACATTGCGACGACGCTTACAAATGACAGTCAGTAGTAATAATAAATCAGCTATCCAGTTATTCAGAGATCAGTGGAGAAAAAATTAAGCTCGACGCTACTGTAAAATTCCATCAGTAAAATTATCCATAAAATAAACAATTTTTGTTTTTACAATGACCCCGCATCTGGGCTCGGAAAGAGTTCCGATATCGAGCATTGGGGTTCTCCAAGACGGCAAAAAGGTCTCGACTCAAACCGCGGAAACTGAAAATTTTTTTAATTTTTCATTCTCAACAAAAAATTATTTTTCACGTAAAATTACGACTGTGCTCCGACATACATAATAAACTTTTACAATTCTTTTTTTAATAACTCAAAACTTATAATTATATTTCTAAATTATTTATGTAAAAAAAAGCACTGGTAAAAAATATTTAATAAAACATAATCAATAAAACTTGATGCTCTATTCAACTATCGTATATAATATTGGCAACGCGCACCGATTATATTTTGATCTGAATTAAACTTTCTGCTTTGAAGTGAAAATTTGTCATCTCAAACAACGCAACGCCGCCCCGTTGCGTCTCTCACTAGGCACCGCTTTACAGACTAGATAGACTTCAAGTTAACGCCTCTGGTGGCAGTATTTGTACTACTCTAAAAACGCTACGTATAAAATAAAAAAGACGGGTTGCACTCCGGGAGTGCCGGTAGAAGTGAAAACTTGAATATTAACGTCTTACGAATTTTCGATCAAAATGGTTTGTATCATAGATTGCATTTTTATGTACGATATTTCAACGCTGGATGTCGAACGTTGTATAAATATTGGCAACACTTGTAAATAAAATGGTTTGTATCATAGATTGCATTTTTATGCACGATATTTCAACGCTAGATGTCTAAAGTTGTATAATGATTTGTATCATAGATTGCATTTTTATGTACGATATTTCAACGCTAGATGTCTAACGTTGTATAAATATTGGCAACACTTGTAAATAAAATGGTTTGTATCATAGATTGCATTTTTATGTACGATATTTCAACGCTAGATGTCTAACGTTGTATAATGGTTTGTATCATAGATTGCATTTTTATGTACGATATTTCAACGCTAGATGTCTAACGTTGTATAATGGTTTGTATCATAGATTGCATTTTTATGTACGATATTTCAACGCTAGATGTCTAACGTTGTATAAACAATTACTATCATTTAAAGAGTTTTCTCGCTCACCCAGTTCTTACTTTTCCTGACGCGAGTTTAACATTTTTTACCCATTACAAAAAAA
Organism: Xanthostigma xanthostigma; assembly: GCA_963575645.1. Lineage (NCBI taxonomy): Eukaryota > Metazoa > Arthropoda > Insecta > Raphidioptera > Raphidiidae > Xanthostigma > Xanthostigma xanthostigma. Next base: position 627,796 of record OY754466.1, on the reverse strand, counting down.
GTGTACAGCGCCGCTAAAGAAGTTTTCACTTCAAAAATCAAGCATCGTCCGTCCGTAACGTATTTCGTGTTCTTCTTGAACTGTGTTCTGACTAGTTTGAGTGGCAAATTTTCACGACTGTTTATAATTTCTCAAAGATTCGACGCAACTTCAACATTTTTAAGGCTTTTTGTGTACAAAGGGTTCACTACTACATTTTGACGACGATATTTACATAAAATAATTTTTTGATCACACCGGAAATATTTAAAGCAATTTTTCTCCACTTTTTAATCGTTCAAGTTACGTATTCTTTGAGAAGAAATGTAAATCCGTAAACGTTTCTCTTATTCTTCGGCCGTCCGTTCTTTTTGTTGGTCGTCTTCTTCGACGAGGCCTTCTTCTTTTTCCGCGGCACTCTCTTCTTTGCAATCTTCTTTTTTCGGAGCGCGCACCGGCGTCGTCGCCGCGCCTTTCTTCACGTACGTTCTGACCATCGTTCCCGATTTCGCCGGATCACCGCCGCTATCTTTCCCGTTATCGGAGACTCGCGTCGGCCCGCTGCCTTCGGCCTTCTTATTCAATTTCACCGAAGTTATCGGCGACGGGAGTTTCGTCGGATCCGCAACTGTCTTTTTAATAGTCTGTTTCAAAACCATCGTGCCGCCCTTCATCTGTATCTTGCCCTGTCTTGCCATTTCTTCGACCTCCGCCTTGGTCATCAATACCTTCTGCACTTTAACGATCTTATCGCCGATCTTCATGTCGACCATCTGACTCGGTTTATTGGCGAGGGGCAAATCGATACTTTGCGTAGAATCCAATGTCGCCAATATAGACTGCGGAGGTAGGGACACTTTTTTACCGAGCTGCAAAATATTCTGGCTCTTACGTACGTTTCTGCTCGCGTAAGTCTTTGTACCGTCCGGCTTATTAATGGGTTTAATCGTCTCTTCTACCGCCGCGGGCTGTTGTTTCGGTTCGACTTTGTGTTTAAATTCTTCTGCGTCGTCGTCGTCTTCATCGTCGTCTTCTTCTGCATTATCGTCTCCGTTATCGGAGTCCGATCCCCCTAATTCTTCTTTTATAAATTTCGCGTAGTTTTTGATTTTCGACGCGCGCCTCGTCGGTCTTCCGGACGGCGTTTCCGGTACACTTTCTTCGGCATCTTTTTGCATGTCGTCTTTATCACCGTCGTCTTCGTACTCTTCGTCGCCCGTTTCGGTAAACAGTCCGATATTCTGAGCGTTGTCGACAGATCCGGACGCCTGCTGCATTTCATTTTCGACCATTTCTTCGTACTCGTCTTCCGTATCTCCGTCGGGATGTTGGTCCATGTGATCGTCCAAGTGTTTTTGAGTTATAAACGAGTAGTCGCATTTGTCGCATGGGTAAATGCGTCCGTCGTTGTGGGTTTTGACGTGTTCCTTTATGGTCGTAATGTCGTTGAACTGCTTGTAGCAAAAGATGCATTTCAACGAGACCATCGAATGTATCGCAGAATGGCCGATCAAACCGTCTTTGCGCTTGAACTCCATCGTACACTCGCTGCACTTATAATTACATTGATTTCTCTGCGGTCCCGTTTTGCCCATGTGCCCGCGCAAGTGTCTCGTAAGATGGTGGCTCAACAGGAACGTTCTCGAGCACAGCTTGCAAGGATACGGACGCATTCCGGCGTGCGTCGTAACGTGCCTGGCCAGCTTGGCGGGCGTGTCGAAGCTCTCGGGACAGTAATTGCACTGATATGCTTTCTTGTCGTCGTGAGTCAACACGTGACGGTCCAAGCCCTGTTTGAAAGCAAAACTCTTATCGCAAAGTTGGCACGGGAAAGGACGCTTCTTTTTATGAATTGCTTCGTGCTTGTCCAATTCTTCTTTGGTCAAAAAGGTTTTGTCGCAAGTGTTACATAAATATTTGGGTACTTCGACGTGTATTTTCTCGTGACGATGAAGCAGCGTAGCGCGAGCAAATGTTTTCAAACAAACGACACACGAATACGGACGTTCGCTAGTGTGAACCGAGTCGTGTTTTGCAAGGTCGTATTTCGAGAAGAACGTCTTGTCGCAACGATTACACGCGAACTTTCGTTCTCGAGCGTGGTTGTTCATGTGTATGTCGAGCAACTGTTTTAACGGAAACGATCGATTGCATTTATCGCACGGAAAAACATCGGTCGGCACTTTTTCTGTAGTCAGTAACTGTTGCGATTGCTGATCTAGTCCTTCAATGTCTTCATAGTACTGTTAAATAAAATACATTCCAGTTGTAATGCATTTGCCATTAAATGAAATCAAATTACTAATCAAAAATGGTTTGTTTTAACCGTAAACTTGCAGTAAGCGTGATTGTTATAAAGAAAAAGACGGAGAGCTGGCTACGAAGAAAATGCGTGACTCGGTGCAGAGCTGAAAATTTGCAGAATAATAGCAGATAGTTATAAGTAAGTAGGGAAAAAATTGCCAGAAGGCTAGGTGGAAGATAAAGAGCCGCCAGGAGGCGCTAATGTTGCGAAAAATCAGTGCACTTCTGGCAATTTCTATACTTATTCTGTAATTCAAAACTAGATTATATATTATATAGTTATAAGGGCACACTGAAAATTCAAACATGATAATATAATAATTACATTCGACAAATATTCAAAATTATTAATGTTATTTTGATAGAAATAAAATTAATCGTCATATATTTTCATTTATTTAATTTTATTTCTATCAAAATAACATTAATAATTTTGAATATTTGTCGAATGTAATTATTATATTATCATGTTTGAATTTTCAGTGTGCCCTTATAACTATATAATATATAATCTAGTTTTGAATTACAGAATAAGTATAGAAATTGCCAGAAGTGCACTGATTTTTCGCAACATTAGCGCCTTCTGGCGGCTCTTTATCTTCCGCCTAGCCTTCTGGCAATTTTTTCTCTACCTACTTGTACTATCTCCTATTATTCTGCAAATTTTCAGCTCTGCACCGAGTCACCCATTTTCTCCGTAGCCAGCTCTTAGACCATTAAGGTTTCACTATAAATATTTTTAAAAAAGTGATACTAACAACTTCGCCGTAATCTTCTTGTTCGACATCTTCTTCCCTGACTTCTCCTTCTTCCGCTTCTAGCTCTTCCTTATTCAAGTCCGGTAAAATGCTTTCAGATTCCTTCTCCTGGTCGGATTCTCTCTGAGATACAGTTTCGACTCTGATCCGTTTTTGGACTGGCTCTTTTTGATGAGGAGTAGAAATGCCTCGTTTTCTAACTGGTTCTTCCAACTACAACAAATACAAATTTAAAATTGGGGCTCTTTATATGAAATTTTTAAATTCTAAATGATCCGGAATCAGTTCTGAAAACACAAGCCGTGTTCTTCGGAGAGTTCGCCAGCAGTTTCTACTCAACCGATTTAGACAATTTTCGTTTTTTATTATTGTTGTTTATATTATCACACAGAAACAATTTTAAATACAGTAGAATGCCGGTTATCTGAACGCCAATTATCCGAATCGGTCCTAAGCGTAATATAAAAAATTGGTTGTCTGTAAAGTCGGTTTACGGACGATAGTTTTACGTGATAACGTATTCCGTAATACATAACCTAAACCTCCCAAAATTTGGTTTCAATCCGCTTATCCTTGGTGTCGGGATGATAAGAAATGTCAAAAGTGACGTTTGCAACTGTCAAAGTATTATGTTCTAATAATAATTAGTTATTCCAATACTTAACTTAGAAGGCGTTGCATTTCACAAAATACTAATGTCAAAAAATTGAATTAAACATTAGAAATGCAGCCGTTTTCATGTTAAGACAAGACATACGTTATCTTCTAATTTCCATGTACGGCAAACAAAGACGACCGACCGCGTCGCACCATGCATTAGACAACATTGCATTTATACAGCTATTTTTCTATATAAATTTGTATAAAAAAACTGTTAAGGCAAATTCTGTTATACGAAATCTATGTAAAATGTTCTCCTCTTTCGTTTAAGACTGGTTTCAAACCGATCTGATTTAAATTGAGCGAGAAATTAGCAAAAAGCACGCACAGGGTCAGGCGGAACGTTACGCGTTACGAACGTTAGGATTTAGGAACGTTACACTTTTTCGTGCATGCAGCCGATGTTTTATCAATTTATAAGATTGGTGATTCATCAATTTATAAGACGTTATCACGTCAAAAATTAAAACCAAGTAATTTTTCAATAAAAACAAGTTTTGTGGGTACGCAAGAATACAAAAATGCGAGTGACAATTGCCGTGTAGACGCTACAATGGTATCAGCGCACGTCGAAGTTGAACTCGCTGGAGTCCAAATATATTTCAACTGTTATGGTTGAGAGCTAGAGGCAAAACACTACATGTCCGATTATCCGAATCGACCCCGGTCCCAATTAATTCGGATAATCGGCGTTCTACTGTACTCAGTGGCGGATCCAGGATTACGGCAAGGGGGGGGTCTTGAAAATTTTTTACTCCTTTTGCGGAGAATTCATGAAAAACATGAAAAGCTTTTTTTTTATTGCGCAGTAAGATTTTAATTTGGGATTTTTGATTCTCTGGAAGGGGGGGGTTTGAATCCGAAAACCCCCCCCGTGGATCCGCCACTGACTGTACTCCTTTTCATTACGTATGAAAATGGTTTCAACAGAGCTGCTCAGTACTGTTCGATGTTTTTGTCACCTCTGGCGGCAGCCCTGGTAGAAGTAAGGCACCTCTAAGCAATGTGCCAACTCACTAGGACCTGATTATAAGAAAATATATCAATGCAACAATAATATTGTTCCTTAATAAACTTATGGTTAGTGTGCTAAATAAAATTGCAAATAAATAATTAAAAAAGCGTAACATAATAACATTTATATATCCATTCAAATCTTAGGATTTATCAACAATTCATAACAATTAATTCTACAAACACATTACCTATTGTTATAAATACTTAGTTGAGATGAGAGAATGGGCATATTTATAATTGTTGCTCTTTTTCTAAACGAAATGAACTGTTTTAAATAGGTTTTGTACTAAGGAGATACGAGGATAATACTAAATGAAAATAATAAGCAGCGTCAACCATTCAAAGAGAGATCTAATACATAACGCACAGAGTAAATGTCAAAAATAACTTACATCCAAAATTTCGCTGATTGTTCTGTCGTGAGTGGTCAAAGTGCCTGTTGCCAAAAAAAGTTTTAACGCATCATCTGAACGTTTGCAATGGGCCTTAAATTTGTACGACTTATCGGTCTGAATACGACAAATATTGCAAATTAATTGAGGCATTCCGTCATTTGGAAAAACCTAGAAAACAAACAACATTATTAAAACGAAAAATATTTTTAAAAAAGGAAATAAACATTTGTAATGATAAAATTTAATGACAGGTGTCCCCACTTTATTAACAAATAAAAATACCAATATGAAGACGAACCTCTAATAATATATGAGACAATAAATGGAATTTCGCATTTTTACTAGCTTTTAAAGAAACTGTGAATTGTCGTAAAAAAGCATACCGTGGGAACATTTCTTATACGAAAAATGACCTCGAATACAAACCTCAATAGAGACACACGCCATTATTTGCAGCGGTAGCGGGACTGTATTTTTTACACATTTGGTATCGCGTTCATAAATACTTGTCAAAGGTTCTTTATCTGTCAAACAGAATCGACAGATTCTCATTGATTTTAAAATATTCTTTAAATCCGGCATTTTTTTTATAATTTATTATACGAAAAGCACAGATATCGACTATAACACTAGCGTTTTAATAAGACGCGGTCAAAATATCAACACGTAAAGCACAATGGTGGTCGGCTTGGGTAAAAGAAACTTCAAAGCGACATACGTACTGCGCATAAAATGGCGCTATTTTGATGCGGTGAACAGCTGGACTACTCACTCAAAGAGGACAGCTAAAGTTAAATAATTAAAAGGAGTATAGTTTCACAACACACATTCACAATGCGGTGTCTTAAAAAGAAATTATCGGAGGTTTACGTCAACATATTAAATTTTAGAGAAAAGAAGCTACGAAGAAGATCTTTTCATTATACCTTAAAATAAATAAAATACGCTAATTCTATCAGGAAATAAAAACTACTTACTTAAACATTTTAGTAGCCGCTGATCTAAATGATGTTAATAATTAAGCATTTCCGACTGCATAGATAGCGCAGCTATCGGACGAATTTCGCTGCATTTTGTCCAAGCGTTGTGGAAGAAGAGCCTAAGAGGGCAGTAACCGAAATTATTGACGGCTGTTGCTGAAACTGTAAAAGAACGCTATTGCAAAACAGACCCTACTTATTATACTAATCAAAACATATTTCCATTCCCACTTATTTATAAACACTTATCTTGAACGATATCAAAAATAAAAAAAATTAACTTGGTATCTAAGTATATATTTTTTGAAATTAATAGATGAATGACTATAAATAAAAACAGTATCAAAATAAATTACAGTCGTGATTAAAAATTGAGTCATAATATAATTATTTTTTATGTTGAACTAATGGTAATTTATGAAATCAAAGCAATTAAGACATAATTTAACAGATTATAATTAATAGCAAAACGTCCCTCATATTTATGTAAAATAATCTGTTATAGTTTTCGGGCAAAAAAAAGTTTCATTTATTAATAAAATCACCTAAAATCAAAATTGTTCATATAATTTTCTTTCAAGGAGTCAAGGACGCTTAAGCTAGATTTATATGCCTTAGCCTCTATTAGATCTCAATGATTTTAATAGGAGAAAAACTATATAAGATGACATCTGTTAGTAATGTATTGTAAGTTCATTTTATAAATGAAATCACAAATTTTGAACATAGATATTAAGCATATTTAAGATAAGAACCCCCTTGGCCTTGCGAGTTCTTTAACATAATATGAGTAAGCACCGTTACTTGAACTAATAATTCTAAGCTAATAACAACGGCTAAGATCATTCACAGCGAAGGCTAATAAAGAAAGCGTACTTCCCATGTCGCCTGTTACGACCACAGCGCAACGGGATTAAATACGCATCCGCTAGAGGCGCAGTGATCGAAAAATTTAAATGTTAAACTTCGTTAACCTAATTCTTCGAATCTTTTTCAAATAATATCTATTAAGAGAAATAGTTATTTGAAAGCATTAGAGATGCCTAATTTTGGGCCCAATAAAACGATACAAATCAGGCCCTGAATTCTGTCAAGGCCGGCTTTTGAAGTGAAATTTCTTTAGCGACAATTTATTATTTCTTAGGGTGCTGTACCAAAATGGTAAAAAAAAACTGAACTCTTATTGTCAGAATTCGTTTTCCGTGTGTTTGTATGCCACAGTCGATTTCCTCAAGAGCTTGTATTGAATTATTATAAAATTAAAACATTTCATTAGAAGGTGTTATAAAATGGCGTCAATAGATAACGAGTGATTTGTTTAAAAGTTCTTTAATTAAAAAAATATATACTTGCCTTCAGATTTATTTATTAATATTATGCTATGTGGATGTTTGTACTCGATTGACCTACAAAATTAAAAATTATAATCGTGTAAAAAAATTGTTATAAAGATTTAATCAGATTGGTGATTAATATATACATTTTATATTTTTTTTTCATGTCGACAGAAGATATCATGGACATACAGAAATTATTAGTTTATTAAATACCAGTACATTAACCCATTTTTAACTTCCTTTTTCAGTAAAAATTTTAAGTGTTGAATTATATTTTGGACTTAAAACATACCAATAGATTTTATTTTTTGTGTTGTGATAGGCCTGATTAGTCCATAAAACCAACCTATAAGCAATCCTGGTAAGACCAGATCATTGAGCTGTAATAATACTGGAATGCACTCTTTTTAAAAAACGGGCGTATCGAAAAAACGAGCCGACAAGAATAGATATACTTTTTTATGATAAAGATGCGCGTCCGGTATCTTAGCTAGGGTGTCGGCGACCGGCGTCCAGGGCAAGATTATAATTTCGCGCGTTCAAAATTTTTAAAATTCTCTGTTCCAAAACTTAGAATCGCATCGCTGAGTGTGTCCTTCGGGGTTTGCACCCCTGACGCGAGAACCTATTAGCGAGTGCTTGCGTTTATATTCTGCGCGCATTTTAAATATTTTTATAGTTCGCTGAGCCGGAGCTGACCTTTTCCTTGTCGATAAGCTCGGATAAGCTCAAATTGAATATCTAGAGCACCTAACCGCAGTCTGAAAGTTAAATTGTAAAAAAATCATAGCTCAATGAAGTGATTTCTTATTAAAGTGAAACTTTTATTCTATCGCCCCGAATTTTTCTGGCCGTCTGTTGCATGTCGCATTACAGGCGGCCGCGGAGTAGGGGTAAAGTGAAAGGCGCTCGGAGTAGGCGCTCGGTAGAGCAGCCAAGGCCAATATGGCGGCGCCCATGGTTAGCATCAGCTGACCGTGTAGTATGTATAACACATAGTCAGTCTGTCATGCGGGCAAGTGCTGTACAGTGTTTACATGTTTTTATTCGTGTATTCATGTGAATATTGTTGTTTATAATTAATCGTGATGGATAAGTGTCTACAATCCAACGCCTACAATCCAATAAAAGTTTCACTTGCGTCGTGGTTTCTTAAAACCACACAACTGTTTTGTTTTACATGTTGTCTTTTAGGTACCCGCAGAGTTTAGATTCAGAATATTCGTATTTTTTCCGATCCGATTTCGACCGACGTCGGGCGACATCGGAAGAAAAGCAAACTTCAAGATGTATATAGTATACGCGCCACGGATCTAAACGGTTCGGAAGTTAGTCACAAACAGCGTCGCAAAGGCACATTTTAGAGCCGTCGATACTCCCACCGCCTCCCAGATACCTGCACGGAACGTGCGCTCGTCGGTGATTGGCCGTGATCGCTCGCTGCCTTTGTCACTTGTCGCTTTCCTGCTTTAAAGTACAGTCGAGTACGCTATTGTCAAGTTGTTATTGCTATGTTAGTTTTGTTGAGTTGCGAGTTTGTATATAGTTTTTCAACAGACTGTACAAGCGCAAGACCGCATTCGCATCTAACTTCCGAGACTTTTAGATTCGTGGCGCGTATTATAGATAGCTATACTGTTGAAAAAAATTGGTTGTCCGTAAAGTCGGTTTACGGACGATTGTTTTACGTGATAACGTATTCCGTAATACATAACCTAAATTCTACATATAATAATTATAATAAAATGAATCTATGATATTGCATCTTTCGCTTCAAATTTAGGTTAATTTTATGTATTAAAATACTCACCACCTATAATAATAATTGTTATTTTAACTTTCTTTCTTTCGTATTTATTTTAAGTCTCAAAGATTAATTGTCATAATATTTTGAAAACAATTGTTTCACTGTTTATATAAAATTCCAAAACCTACTTAATATTTAAGTATTTTCATACGTCAAAAAATTGATTTTTATAATGATAAAATTTGTATGAAAACGATTTTTTCGAGAGATGAGACCTAGCTAAAACGATTTTTTGCCCCCCAAAATCCCTTTTCAGTAAATTTCATCCAAATCGTTAGGGCCGTTTTCGAGAAAAGCACGCACAGGGTCAGGCGGAACGTTACACTTTTTCGTGCATGCAGCCGGTGTTTCATCAATTTATAAGATTGGTGATTCATCAATTTATAAGACGTTATCACGTCAAAAACATTTCTCCCATCCTTGATATTGTTGGGTCACACAGTGTTTGTGCATTATTGGTATGCCATACCACGCAACTCAAGACGATGGCTACTAACTAGTTGTAAACTTATAAAGTAGCGTTTTGTTGCGAGGCATTTCAGTCCTTTCACCGCGACTCAACGAGAAGCTGAAAATATAAACGTGATTGTACATTATGACGTCACGGTGGTTAATTTGTTTTGTGCTTTTTGTGACTATTGGTATGTTAAATTATTTTTATTTATTTTTTCTAATTAATAATGAATTGCGGTATAATTAATATACAAACGAAGACAATATTGGTTTTTCGAGTTCGATAGAAATATTAAATGAAATAATGTGTTATTGATTTGTATATCATAATGAAATAAACAGTTAACAAATAAGAAAATTTAAAGTAATATAGTCCTTTATTAAGTCATAAACGGTAGTCTTATACCAGTTTGTAGAAAGCATTGCAAAAAAAATTGATCTTAAAATAACAACAGATTGTGATCATTTACTTTTTATACCTACGTGCAGATAAGCAGTCTAAGACCGTTGCCAAACTCCTGTCATGTAGAACATTAGATTATAGGTACTCACAGAAAAACAAATTGATCAACGTAGAAGAGCTCATTTTTTTTTTCTTCAAACTAAATTTTAATCCAATAAACAAACAATGTTGAATACACGTATGTACAATTTAAAAAAAAATATATACGTTTCAATCGACCAATTATTTTTTGCTTTTCTTATATATATTTTTCACAATCTAAGGTCATTATCAGATTTTCTGACAATACTCTCTGTAGCCCAGCATAATCGTCTTAAGTGCAATTCGAGGAATTTTCCGGCGCCAAAGTTCAATAACGTAAAATAAAAGCGATCATTACGAAGTAAGCTTCACAAATTTCCGTTATTCCAAATCCCAGAGGAGGGGACACACATCAGAGTCGGGGGGGGGGGGTCGATTCTGATGTGTGCTCTCCACGATTTTCTGCGGAGAAATTTCACAACAAAGAAAATCTGTAGTTTATTGTAGATTTATCTTGTTATTTGTAGAATCTAGGGTGGGCCAGGCTCACCTGCCCCCCCATCTTGATACGCCAATGTGCGCTCTATGTATCCCTATATGAGGCATAAAGAATAAAATGTATAGTACGCACCACGAATCTAATAGTCTCGGAAGTTAGATACAAATGCAGGCTTGCGCTTGTACAGTCTGTTGAAAAACTATACAAACTCGCAACTCAACAAAACTAACATAGCAATAACAACTTGACAATAGCGTACTCGACTGTACTTTAAAGCAGGAAAGTGACAAAGGCAACGAGCGATCACGGCCAATCACCGACGAGCGCACGTTCCGTGCAGGTAGCTGTGAGGCGGTGGAAGTATCAACGGCTCTAAAATGTGCCTTTGCGACGCTGTTTGTGTCTAGCTTCCGAACCTTTTATATCCGTGGCGCGCGTACTATACTGTAGCTATACTTTTTATCAGCTTACGTTCAGGAAAAAACAATTAAACGCGAAGGAAACTTTTACAATACAAAGTTAAAAGTTCCGGTCATAGAGTGGACAAATTTTTATCACCAAGGTGTAAACGTGTAGATACGGTGACACCGCTTACCACATTTTACTAACATTAGTGGTTGGCCTTTGCATTCAACGCTGCAACACGCCGCAGATTCTTCAAACCAAACAGACTTTAGAATATAATATTAAATATACACTTTCACACTTTCTGTTTTCGAGTGTACCTAATTATTATATACTACAATAATCTTTAAATAATATCTGATAATTCTAAATTACTAATTAGCGACAAACAATCAGTAAATAAATATAAAATACCGTTTTTACCAATCCCGTTTTTATGTACATTAGCTATTTCAACTTGCATTTATCAAATAAAAAAATCAATTTTGACAATGTTCGACGTAAACAATTAATGTTTATTTATCTAACAAGGCAATCTCTAATTAGCCATTCGATAAATTACAACATTCAACGGAAAAGTTTCAAACCAAATTGTTGTTATTTTCATAGTTATATTAAGCGATTTTCAAATCTTTGATTAACGTCTGATTAGAACTCTTCAATAAATAAAATTATCGACCAATTTTTCAGACAATATACTTATTAACAAAAAATATAATTAATAGGTACATTAACGTTTCAATCCGGATTTGAACCTTCTTCAGAACTGATCTAAAAATATAAAAAATAATTAATATTTAATTTCTAATTCGCTTTATATTGTCTGAAAAATTGGTCGATAATTTTATTTATTAAGCGATTTTATTTGTTTACATATTTCAAAATTTGCAACCGATTTTTCATCCAATTCCCGTTATTCGATTTAGTTGAAATTTTGTACACACGTGTAGTTCCGATGCGACAATACAAATTTATGGTAACTGGCTGCCCGGCCCGGCTTCATCCGGATGCAAATCGCACTTTTGAATTTTCACCCCCTTCCTGTTAATCGCGATTTTACAATACAACGATTAATTGATAGTTCTATAATACAACTTGTAGCCAAGAGAGCTGAGGTTGGAGATTTCAACGATCGCGCAGAACACCAAACCGTATTAATAATAACTCGTTTAAAATTACCGTGTCAACAACATGCATAGGTATAATCTGCCGCGATAAATTTCTCACTATTTCCGAGAACCGCTATTCTATTGTTATTTTATGATACGATAATCGATACTAATGCACATACAATATGTAAAAAAAAACAATTATAATAATATGTAGATATACAGTATGTAAACGCGTAAGGTACACATATAGGAAAATTAGCATTGGGAAAAAATACTTGGATCAGAGTTAGCCATGACTGCATTAATTGTTATTTCTATTGAATTGTCGTGGTAATCTTGAGGATTTCTATTTTATTTTGATTTATTTTTATTTTACTTGGCTTTTTTAATAATAAAAAGCTCTTATAAATCATTATTTTAATTTTTTTGTACAAAAATAAAACAAAAAAACAACTCCATCTGTTTGGAAACATTTCATTCAAAAATTGTCTGACTTGTCTGACGTATGCGCGTTGGTAAATCAGTGACCCAATATCTTTAGGTTCAACACGAATAGGCGGAGATATTTGATCTCGCACCATATTTAAGTTTTTTTGGGAATTTAATGTCCCATTAATAAAAAAAGTCCGATTATGTTGTAATCATTTGAATATTTTCTTCGGTAGTATACACATTCATTTTGCAAAAGAATATTATCTGTCAAATTGAAAAAGAAGATTTCAAGGCTCACTCTGATCCAGTCATTTTTTCCCAATGTTAATTTCCCTATGTGCACCTTACGTGTTTACATACTGTATATGTCTTGCGACCTTGACGATATTTTTTTTTAATTACCCCGAGGCGCACCCAAAACAGGTTTCAGTGTCAACTTGAACGTCCTTTTCCACTTAATTGAACAATTTGCGAAAGATCATGATTGGAAATTAATTATATTAACCGTTAAGTTATTACAATAATTGTTTGTTATTACACGAATAGTAAATTATTAAATGGGTGCGTTTACCTACGCACAATGCACGTTAGAAGTTATACCACTTTAGCGTGATTAAAAACTAATTTTTACTTTTCATGCAAAACATTTTTCTAGAAATGGAATAATAAAATGACTGGAATGCAATCCATAATATCTATCTATTTATTCTGTTGGTCTAATACGCGCCACGAATCTAAAAGATTCGGAAGTTAGTCACAAACAGCGTCGCAAAGGCACATTTTACAGCCGTTGATACTCCCACCACCTCCCAGCTACCTGCAAGGAACGTGCGCTCGTCGGTGATTGGCCATGATCGCTCGTTGCCTTTCTCACTTGTCGCTTTCCTGCTTTAAAGTACAGTCGAGTACGCTATTGTGTCAAGTTGTTATTGTTATTTTAGTTTAGTTGAGTTGCGAGTTTGCAGTTTTTCAATAGACTGTACACAAGCGCAAGCCCGCGCATTCGCATCTAACTTCCGAGCCTTTTAGATTCGCGGCGCGTATTATAGATATTAATTAAATCTTCAAATCTAGTTGTTATTGTTATTTTAGTTTAGTTGAGTTGCGAGTTTGTAGTTTTTCAACAGACTGTATACAAGCGCAAGCCCGCGCATTCACATCTAACTTCCGAGCCTTTTAGATTCGCGGCGCGTATTATAGATATTAATTAAATCTCCAAATCTATAATAATGTTTTTTTATAGGAGCGGCGCTGTGTCAAGCGCCTCTGTCCCGAAAACAGCAGGCACAAGAACAATCGAGACGTCGACAGGAACAAGTGAATGCTAAACTGGGATTGTCGGGAGAACGGACATCGGTTGATCACGGTTCACAAGACGAGGACACAACGGACGAGTGTCCGGAACCCAACGGCTACTTCGCAGACGCCGAACAATGCGACAAGTAAGTTAGGTTTATTATTTTTTTCAAGTGAAACTTCTTTGAAATTTTCGATAGTGAACGCCTACTTGCCCACAGACAGTGGCGTGCGTGGAATAAATTCGACATATCCATTTATAGCGGTAGAATAAAAATAAACACTCGACGCACATGGATCTCCGAAACAGCCAATAGCAAGCTAGAAGGCGGGCGCAATGCGTTCACGTCACTATGACGCGGTGGCTTCAACTTTCGCCGCGCGTAGTATATAACTCTAAAGAAGTTTCACTTCTCCCGTGAGCTTAAGAGATGGGAGGGGGGCAAAAGTGCAAAGATAATTAACATATTAGATATCGTGTCCATCGAGATAATAATTAATAACGATAATCGCAGGATTGTGCGGACAAAAAATTAGATTTATTAATGTACGACGTTTCGTCTATTGATTTAGACTTTTTAAAGTACAATAAAAGAAAACCCCTTGCACTCCGGGAGTGCCGGCGGAAGTGAAAACTTGAATATTAACGTCTTACGAATTTTCGATCAAAATGGTTTGTATCATAGATTGCATTTTTATGTACGATATTTCAACGCTAGATGTCTAACGTTGTATAAATAAAAGTTTTCGTCTTATACGCATTTTCGATCAGGACACGTGACCCTGACGCGAGTTTAACATTTTTTACCCATTACAAAAAAAGTGTACAACGCCGCTAAAGAAGTTTTCACTTCAAAAATTTGAATTTATTAATAAATCTAATTTTTTGTCCACAACCCTGCGATTTTTTTTATTAATAATAATTAACATGAACATTCGGTTATCATACTGCAGTTAGGTCAAACGTTCTCAGGGTAATTCGGGAAATTCCCAGACGCTAAACTAAACTCCAATAACGTGAAATACAAGGGGGTATAAAATAATGCCCCCTGACACCCCCCTTTGAGTACGAGCTCATAAGACAACAGATCTGTTAAGCAGAACGCCATATTTTAGGCGACACATTAAATAAAAATTTTCCTATTTCAGATATTACGAATGTAGAGATGGCGTGATCACGGAAAAGTTATGCCCCGACGGAATGGTATTCAACGACTACAGTCCGGACCAAGAGAAGTGTGACTTGCCCTTCAACATCGACTGTTCGAACAGGCCAAAACGCCGTAAGTAAAGTTTAAAAACAATCTATTCTTTTATTTTAATTAATACATTTAATATATGATTTCTTCTGCTATCGCGAATGTGTTCGTATTGATTAATAAAGAAACGAAATGGCGAGATTTATTCGAAAAAATGTCACACCATACTGCAATGCTCTGCCCCGGATCCTACTTTCCCCACCAGCCCTATCATTTTTATTACGCGATTTTACATAATGCATTAATTTTATTAAGAGCAGATTATAAGAGAAATGACTAGTAAAAAACAGATGTGCAAGTGGAAAAATCGCGATAATTTAACATTACGATTACTTTCATTATTGGACAATGTCGTCACAGTCTAATAAATACTTAGTCCGGTTTTTGCTTGATCGGTCGGATACCCGTGTCTTTTATTCGTGTCGTTTTCGTCAATTTTATCAATATTAAATATATTTAAGGAACCTCTGTAATTGTGTTTTCTTTGCGGGTTTTAAATAAATTAGTAATCGCAACAAACATTGAGCTGAAGATATGGAGTGCAAACCGATAGGAAAGAGAAAGCGATTAAAACGGTATATGTGTGTCTCTTTCTGGCCCGTCTTGAGGTACGCTGTTAAACAAAGACGCAATTATCGCTATCTTGTTCTGTCACTTTGCAGACTAGTACTACGTATTTATTTGATTGCCAACAATTAAAAATCAAACGGACTTGATATGATTAATATGTTTGTTTTTGACGTGATAACGTCTTATAAATTGATGAAACACCAATCTTATAAACTAATGAAACACCGGCTGCATGTACGAAATTGTGTGACGTTCCGAAATGTGTCACGTTCCGCCTGACCCTGTGCGTGCAAGCGAGAGCGCATTATAAGCGATAGAGAAGCACGATCGGGTTTGACAGCTACAAAAATCTAATTATTAAAGATCACAAGACACAAACTTCCAACAGATTGCCACAGTTCGCTCGTATATATACTTACAGGGAGTGAAAAATCCACACCACCCGACCGTCCGTTTATTAAAACTGTGTGTATTTTGAAAACGGTTCATTATATTTAAAAACCGTTTCTACAGTTGGTTAGAACTTTAATTTTACTATTTAAATATGTAAAAATAAATGTTTGGAAACGTATACGTATAATGTGAAAAATAAAAAAAGTTATTTTTCAACACTTTACGAGTATGGTTCAATGTTTCTTTATGACGTTATCACGTAAAACGATCGTCCGTAAACCGACTTCACAGAAAACCAATTTTTTTTTTTTAGAAAAACCTCAGCCCAGTTTGCACTGTCCACGAAAGCACGGCTATTTTGCTCACGAAGAACAAAATGTGTGCGATAAGTTTTACTACTGCGTCGACGGAAAGTTCAACATGATTACCTGTCCGGACGGACTCGTCTACAACGAAAAGACTGGCATATGCACGTGGCCCGATGAAGCCAAGAAGAAGGGCTGCTCTTCACAAGGTAATGCGTTCGCGCCTGCCACCTATGGAGCTCGCATTATACATAAACTCGCGGGGGAAGTAAAACTTCTTTTGTAATCTGTGTTACAGAGGTGTTCCAGTTCGACTGTCCTAAAGTAGACGAAAGCGTCGGGGCGACGCATCCCAGATACGCGGACCCAGAGGATTGTCAGTTCTTCTATGTGTGCATCAACGGCAATGTGCCCCGTCGTAATGGCTGCAAACTTGGACAGGCGTTTGACGACTCAACAAAGCGATGTGATTGGGCTAGAAAGATCCCTGAATGGTAAACATGACTGTTCCGTAAAATTTCGTAATTTGACCATTTTTGAAGTGAAAACTTCTTTAGTGGCGTTGTACACTTTTTTTGTAATGGGTAAAAAATGTTAAACTCGCGTCAGGGTCACGTGTCCTGATCGAAAATGCGTAAGACGAAAACTTTTATTTATACAACGTTAGACATCTAGCGTTGAAATATCGTACATAAAAATGCAATCTATGATACAAACCATTTTGATCGAAAATTCGTAAGACGTTAATATTCAAGTTTTCACTTCTGCCGGCGCTCCCGGAGTGCAAAGGTTTTTTTTTTTAAGGCGTTTCTATACAATTTTCAGCAGATAATCGCTTTTGACAACCGAATCGATTTGATTGGTTTCTATTTTAGTCGCGAAATAATATTTTGTACTTTAAACAATCTGATGTTTTTTTTTCAGTGCTGATTGGTACAAAGGTCAATTAACAGACGAAGAATTAGAAGCCTTAGAAAATCCAAAACCGAAACCAAAACCACAAAGTTCTCAACCGTCGAGAAGAAAACCAAGTAGACACCACGCAACCGTCGAAGAGGGAGTAAAATAAATATTTGTTTAGTACTTTTAAAGTTTAAAATACTTATTGTATGTATTTAAGTTCTTTTTTATAAATATACATTATAAATGACGTTATTTTTATGATTTTTTAAAAATTAAAATACAATAACTTGTAATTGTATTAAAACATCGCCTACAAGTAGATACAGTAAAAAAAAATAATACTCTCGTAATTTTCCGTACACGGCAATTGTTTGACGCCTCTACAAATATTGAACTTGGCTAAATTTACCATAGCAATAGAAAAACAATGTAATTAAACTCAGCTGGAGTCAGTAAGTAGGAAAGGTTGAAACAAAAATATACAAATATTACAAAGAATCAATTTTTATTAATTGCTATTTTACGGCAAGTGTCTTATTTTTTTAAAATTTATAATATGCAAGAAGTTCGTTACTAAAGCGCTTATGTTTTTAAATGCATACTGACACGAATAAAAACAAAAAAAAAATATAGGTTAGGAATAGTCTATCACTTCCCTAATTTGAGGTTATGTTTCGTATCTCCGCTGCTATGATAAAAAAAAACGTGAATAGAAACCACCATAATTAAAAGTAATAAAAACAGTCAAAGCTGTATAGGCGCTTTACCTTGGTTTACGCTATTCGCGTCTAAAAAAACCGTTTCAACTTCAATCAGAACTGTGAATTTTCATATGAGTTCTCAGACAGGAACGCTGCCTGAATTGCCGACCGCAAATCTTGCACGAGAACGGTTTCTCACCGGTATGTATGAGCATATGACTTTTCAAGGTCGCTGTGCAAGTAAAATGGTTGCCGCAAACGGTGCACATGTACGGTTTCTCACCTGTGTGAGTTCTTGTGTGATATCTCAATTTACTTTTCGTTAAGAATGACTTGTGGCATACCGAGCATTTGAACGGCTTGTCATTTGCGTGAAATTTCAGATGTTTCGGCATGTAGTAAGGATCGTATTGCTTGCCTAAAACAGATGAAACATTACGTTTTATAAAATTCGAACATGCGCTTCGTAAATATACAGTATGTAAACACGTAAGGTGCACATAGGGAGATTAACATTGGGAAAAAATGACTGGATCAGAGTGAGCCTTGAAATCTTGTTTTAAATTTGACAGATAATATTCTTTTGCAAAATGAATGTGTATACTACTGAAGAAAATATTCAAATGATTACAACATAATCGGACTTTTTTTATTAGGGGACATTTAATTCCCAAAAATACTTAAATATGGTGCGAGATCAAATATCTCCGCCTAGTCGTGTTGAACCTAAAGACATTGGGTCACTGATTTACCAACGCGCATACGTCATACCAGTCAGACAATTTTTGAATGAAATGTTTCCAAACAGATGGAGTTGTTTTTTTGTTTTATTTTTGTACAAAAAAAATAAAATAATGATTTATAAGAGCTTTTTATTTTTAAAAAAAACAAGTAAAATAAAATTAAATCAAAATAAAACAGAAAATC
Source organism: Xanthostigma xanthostigma (assembly GCA_963575645.1). Lineage (NCBI taxonomy): Eukaryota > Metazoa > Arthropoda > Insecta > Raphidioptera > Raphidiidae > Xanthostigma > Xanthostigma xanthostigma. Next base: position 608,820 of record OY754466.1, on the reverse strand, counting down.
AAGATTACCACGATAATTCAATAGAAATAACAACTAATGCAGTCATGGCTAACTCTGATCCAAGTATTTTTTCCCAATGCTAATTTCCCTATGTGCACCTTACGCGTTTACATACTGTATGAGAGTTGAAACTCACCACAAATATTGCATACGACTTTTTTTTCGTCGCCTGTATGCTTCAACAAATGCGCTTTTAAAATATATTTTGTGGAAAATCTCGAATTACACATCGTACAAGGAAACTGAGTGTGTTTATTTTCGTGCTGTTTCAGAGCGCAGTTTGTGCTAAAAGTCTCGTTGCATTGCGAACAAGACACTTTCTTAAAGATACCGTGTTTTAATTTCAAATGATGATCTAACTGTCTCTGCAGAAGAAACACTTTGGTACATTCTTGGCATTTCAAATTCTTTTTCGTCTTGTGAACTTGTTTTAAATGTCTAATCAAAGCATTTAACTGGAAAAACTTATCACTGCACTTATCACACTTGTACCGTTTTTCATTGTTATGGCGTCGCATATGATGCAACAGTTTATTGTTAAAATGAAAGGCATCGAAACATATTTCGCAAACAAAATTTCTAGGATTTTCTACGTCATGACTTTCCATATGCCGTTTCAAAATGTTCTGTGAACCGATTTGTTTTTTACAAACATTACAAACAACATCCTCCGTTTTTTCGTCACTTTTATCATCGCCGCCCTCGCTCTCTCCGGCGGACGCAATTTCATCCGAGTCGTTACCATTTTGCACATCGTCTTCTACGCTATCATCGTCTATTTTTATTTTGCAATCTTCAGTCAACTCTTGTTTAATATCATTATAGTTTTCGAAAGTATCTTCCTCTAGCTTTATAATACTATCATCACGACATCGATCGGTTATCGATGGTTTTTCATCTTCATTTTGAACAGATCGTAAGAACTCGGTCGATTTGTGACATTTTTCTCGAAAATCGTAAAACTTTTTTACAGTCCTTGCACATTTTAAACAAATAAACTCTGACAATCCGTCATACACAGTTACCTGTAAAAATAATAAATTTAATAGTATGTACTCACTCTCACATACATACGATTCTTTTAATAATCAATTTAATATTCAGTCAAAACACAAAATTTCAATAATACTAACCTTCAAATCGGTTACACAGTTTAGCATATCACAAATACTATCTTTAAAAATATCCTTGCATTTATCTGTTTGATTTAAACACGTTCGACATACTTTTTTCATTTTTGTTGTCGAATTTTTCAACCTGTCACTTTTACATTAACGGAATCTCTGGCATTGTTTACCAATTAAAAAAGTACAGCAAATAAACTGTCCAAATTCTATAAACTAGTGTTGTTCAAACTGTTTTAAAAATGTAATCTACATAATTATTTGATGCAAGCAAAAACATCGGAATGTGTTCCCCTTCGACACCAAAATTTTAAATTCGGACGACGTCAGGAACTAGGTACTAAATCTTAGAAGGATCAATCAAACAAAAAAATTGGTTATCTGTAAAGTCGGTTTACGGACGATAGTTTTACGTGATAACGTCATAAAGAAACATTGATGAACTCTCTGACGTCACGCGTGAAGAGAGAGAAATGCGTACAAGCCGACGTTTGGGCCGATCGTGCCTCTCTATCGCTTATACCGCGCTCTCGCTTGCACGCTCAGTCTCAGGCGGAACGTGACACTTTTTCGTGCGTGCAGCCGGTGTTTCATCAATTTATAAGACGTTATCACGTCAAAAATGTATTTGTTATACTATTTTATAGAAACTCTTTTATCTGTTATATAGAAACTATAATTTATGATTATAAAAAAAAATTGGTTGTCTGTAAAGTCGGTTTACGGACGATAGTTTTACGTGATAACGTATTCCGTAATACATAACCTAAATTTATATAATAATTCGAATCTATGTTATTGCATCTTTTGCTTGAAATTTAGGTTAATTTTATTTATTAAAATTACTTACCACCTATAATATAATTGTTTTTTTTTTTAACTTTGTTTCTTTCGTATTTATTTTAAGTCTCAAAGATTAACTGTCATAATATTTTGAAAACAATTACTTCGTTGTTTATATAAAATTCCAAAACCTACTTACAATATTTAAGTATTTTCATACGTCAAAAAATTGATTTTTATAATGATAAAATTTGTATGAAAACGATTTTTTCGAGAGATGAGACCTAGCTAAAACGATTTTTTGCCCCCCAAAATCCCTTTTCAGTAAATTTCATCCAAATCGTTAGGGCCGTTTTCGATAAAAGCACGCACAGGGTCAGGCGGAACGTTACGAACGTTACGTTACACTTTTTCGTGCATGCAGCCGGTGTTTTATCAATTTATAAGATTGGTGATTCATCAATTTATAAGACGTTATCACGTCAAAAAGAATCCATTATCAATTATCAACCCCGATTTTCTAACAAGTCAGCACAAATGTTACGAAAATAATATATTAACACAAATCATGTTAACACTGTCTATGTACTTTCATATGAGTTTTTAAAGTTCCATGTTGTCTAAATGCGTGTCCACAAATCGTACAGACATGCGGTTTCTCCCCGGTATGAATTAACAAATGCTTTTTCAAAGTTTGCGACGCCAAAAACCGATTACCACAAAAATTGCAAATAAATCGTTTCTCTCCCGTGTGTATTCTCATATGATTAGCCAGTTCCCATTTTTCGGCGCAAGCTCTTGGGCAAATTTTACACTTGAACGGTTTATCACCGTGCACTTTCATATGTTTCGTTATCCGATATCGCTCTATCTGCTTTCCACAAAAGGAACAAACGATATACTGCATTCCTTCGCCGGCATGCCATTTTAAATGATGTTTCAATGACTTTGAATTCTGAAAGGCAGCCGAACACAACGAACAAGGATACGGCTTACCGTACTTGTGAGTGTTTTCGTGTTTCAAAAGCATTTTTGGTAAAGTAAATATTTCGTCGCACTGAAAACATCGGTACTCTTTGAGCACTCCGTGTGCCTTTTTCATATGGTGATCGCATTGCCGTTCGAGTATAAACGATTCATTACAAAGAGTACACCGAACTGGTTGCGAATCGGCGTGGATAGCTTCGGTATGTCTGACAAGTGCGCCGATATCGTAAAATTGATCTTTGCATTTTTCACAGGTATATTTTTTTAAGTTTTCATGTCTACGTTTGTGTCGTATCAATTTTGATTTTTCGTAAAATGCATCATGACACAGTTCGCATACATAATTCCTTGGATTTAGTTCATCGTGACTCTCTCGATGTCTTTTAAGTATTTTCGAATTTTCAACTATTATGCTGCAAACATCACAACGCTGAGGTCTTCCGTTTTTCTTTGTTGGTTTTTTCTCTATTAATACATTATCTGTTTTATTTGTAACACATTCATTGTTTACTTTCACTTGACTATCTTCAGAAATATCGATGTATTCATCATCAGATTTCGATTCACTATTTTCAAAATCAGGAAACTCGTTATTACAACTTACGTAGTCATTTTCTTCTATTTTTATAGTATTTTTTTCAAAATTTTGTTTACCAATCACAATTTCACTTTCTTGGACTTCTGTTTTAAGCGATTGTAATACTTTATAAGACTTGTGACACTTTTCTCTAAAGTCATAGAATTTTTTTATCGCGTTTGTACAATCTAAACAAACTATTTCGGATAATCCGTCATCAACAGATGTCTAAAACAAAATTAAATTTCAAGCGACAGTTCAACAAAAAAAATGTTAACAATTTTTGTAAATAAAAAAACTATGAGATTACCATTAAACCCGTAATAGAACTTAACATTGCAGAAATTCCATCCGTAAAAACATTTTTGAAATCTTTAACTTCTGTTAAACACGTTCGGCACACTTTAGTCATATTCTTTCTTCTCTCAAACCTCACAATTTACATTAACGGTGTCTACTGCCACGACTGTCAAAATCATTGTTGAGCGCATTTACTTGCTTAGACCGTTAAGATCAACAATAATCATCAAAATTTAACCGAAGAATAGTCAAATTTATAACTGCACTAACAAGATCTTAAATGAAAAATCAGAAAGCTATTTTTTAAAGTAAAATAAATTGTTTTAATTTACGCTTAATGCTTCATTAAAAATAAACTTAAACACCGATTTTTGACGTGATAACGTCTTATAAATTGATGAATCACCAATCTTATAAATTGATGAAACACCGGCTGCATGCACGAAAAAGTGTAACGTTCCTAACGTTCCGCCTGACCCTGTGCGTGCTTTTCTCGAAAACGGCCCTAACGATTTGGATGAAATTTACTGAAAAGGGATTTTGGGGGGCAAAAAATCGTTTAAGCTAGGTCTCATCTCTCGAAAAAATCGTTTTCATAGAAATTTTATCATTATAAAAATCAATTTTTTGACGTATGAAAATACTTAAATATTGTAAGTAGGTTTTGGAATTTTATATAAACAGTGAAACAATTGTTTTCAAAATATTATGACAATTAATCTTTGAGACTTAAAATAAATACGAAAGAAAGAAAGTTAAAAAAAACAATTATTATTATAGGTGGTGAGTATTTTAATACATAAAATTAACCTAAATTTGAAGCGAAAGATGCAATATCATAGATTCGAATTATTATAATTATTATATGTAGAATTTAGGTTATGTATTACGGAATACGTTATCACGTAAAACTATCGTCCGTAAACCGACTTTACAGACAACCAATTTTTTATACTTTAATGCCGGGGTGTATAAGAACTCGGTACAATAAAATTTACATCAATAAAAAAACTCTGTTTATTTAATAATTTGAAATATCGCAGACAAACAATAAAACATCATCATTAAATTAAACATGCGTGTTCATGTGAGTGTTCATTGCCTGTCTTTGAATGAAACCTTTCCCACAATACTTGCAAACGTGCGGTCGTTCGTCCGTATGAATCATCGAATGTAGTTTCAGAGCGCTCGGCCTATAGAACGCCTTACCGCAAACTTTGCACGGATAATTTCGAACTCCCGTATGAGTTAACATATGCGTTTTCAAGCACTCACTCCGTACGAAAGCTTTGTCGCACAGGGTGCACTTGTGCCTCCGTTCGTCGGTGTGGGCTCGGATATGTACCGCCAGATGCGACGACATCGACATCATTTTACCGCAGTACGGACACATGAACGGTTTTTCTTTCGTGTGCACTCTACGATGCATTTTTAATTCGGTCGAATGTTTAAATTTCTTACTGCAATCTTCGCATTTGTACGGATAGTCTCCCGTGTGCGTTCGATAGTGAACTGTTAAGTTAGTCTTACACGAATATTCTTTGTGGCAAACGTCGCATTCGAACGGTTTTTTAACGCCCAAATGATTGAAGAGCACGTGATCGTTCAAAACGTGCGGCCGTTTGAATCGTTGACCGCACTGAGGACAAATGTACGGCCGAGTTGGATCGTGCGTTTGATAATGCTCCAATAATTGTTGTTGATTTCCACATTCGCTCTTACATATATAACATACGTAAACTTTGTTTCCATTTTCCTGCGTCGTCTCGATATGAACGATATCGTTATTCCATCGATCGATGTTCAGTTCTTCTTTATTTTTGCCGTGTATTTTACGCAAATGTTTCAGCAACGAATATCGATCCGAATACGAATTTCCGCACAGTTCGCATCGGTGCGGTTTGATTTTTTGATGCTGCAACAAGTGAGCGTTTAAATGCGAAGGCCGGCTGTACTGTTTACCGCATATCGAGCAAACATACGGTCTTTCTTGGTCGTGTTCTTTGTAATGTTTGATTAGCTCGTCTTGTGTTTTGTGAACAGTCTTGCAGAAAAAGCACTGAAATATTTTTTCACCGTTTTTCATAACAGTTTCGAGTTCGGGTTCTATTTTTATAATTTCTTTTTTCTCTTTTTTGTGTTCTTTGTGGGCACTCACTACGTGTTTAGACAACGAATACTTCGACGCGTAACTTTTAGTGCAGTGGTCGCATTCGAACGGCTTAATGCCTAAATGAATCGAGAGATGATCGGTTAACATAAACGGGCGTTTAAATCCGTGACCGCACTGAGGACAGACGAACGGCTTTTCGCTGTTATGCGTTCTATAATGTTCAATTAGTTCTTTTTGAGTATCGTAAATAGTTTTACAAAAATAACACTGATATATTTTTTCACCATTTTCATTAACCGTTTCTACGTTAATAGCTTTTTTGTTAACGTTTTTGAAATTATATGGTCTAACTTTCCTTTCCGATTTCTTTGTATCTTCAAACTGATCTTCTTTTGTCTCTTCGATAGGCGTATCGTCATTGTCAAAAATATCACTCTCGTTTTTAGAAAGGCAATCGGTTTCACTACAATCGCCGTTGTTTATTAATTCTAATACTGCGACTGGATTGGTTAATTCCCTGTCATCTGAATTATCCTCGGTTTTTATTTCTACGGTCTGTTCGCATTTGTTTTTGTATGTTTCTAGAAACTGTTCCGATTTCTCACATTTTTCTCGAAATAAAAATGCATCGTTTATTTTTTTTGTACAATCGCAGCACAGCGATTGAGGACAGCCGTCGTATTTATTCACCTAAAATTTAAAAAATTGGTTGTCTGTAAAGTCGGTTTACGGACGATAGTTTTACGTGATAACGTATTCCGTAATACATAACCTAAATTTATATAATAATTATAATAATTCGAATCTATGATATTGCATCTTTCGCTTCAAATTTAGGTTAATTTTACTTATTTAAATTACTCACCACCTATAATATAATTGTTTTTTTTTAACTTTCTTTCTTTCGTATTTATTTTAAGTCTCAAAGATTAGCTGTCATAATATTTTGAAAACAATTGTTTCACTGTTTATATACATTTCCAAAACCTACTTACAATATTTAAGTATTTTCATACGTCAAAAAATTGATTTTTATAATGATAAAATTTGTATGAAAACGATTTTTTCGAGAGATGAGACCTAGCTAAAACGATTTTTTGCCCCCCAAAATCCCTTTTCAGTAAATTTCATCCAAATCGTTAGGGCCGTTTTCGAGAAAAGCACGCACAGGGTCAGGCGGAACGTTACGTTACACTTTTTCGTGCATGCAGCCGGTGTTTTATCAATTTATAAGACTGGTGATTCATCAATTTATAAGACGTTATCACGTCAAAAATCATTTTAGTAAAGAAAAGTCTACACAAAATTATATTTAACCTTAAATATTTACCTGAATATTACAAATAAGAGAAAGCCTCGACTGAATTAAGTTATTTTCCCCGAAAATTGACGTCGTACCATTTTTTTCAAGACATGTTCGGCAAATTGTTTCTAAATTTAGTACATTTATACTAGTTCCTTCCATATTTTTTTTATAAATTACGATGCAATCTTTATCTCCTTTTAATTATACCTTTGTCAAACATTTTAAGGTAAAAATAGTTGAGAACACAAATTAACAATATAAATATATGAAAAAATATTCCTTCAAATGAATTCAGTAAATCAGATTTTTGACAGATGACAGCTCCTAGCTACTGGTATTTGACCTTAGAGTATATAAATGTTACCATTGTACAGATGTGCTGGTATTACTCTAAGGATTAAAGAAAAAAATTGGTTGTCTGTAAAGTCGGTTTACGGACGATAGTTTTACGTGATAACGTATTCCGCTCGAATATCATATTTAATAATCACGTACAGGGTCAGGCGGAACGTTACACTTTTTCGTGCATGCAGCCGGTGTTTCATCTTTTTATATTGACGTGATTCATCAATTTATAAGACGTTATCACGTCAAAAAATCTGTGTTCAAATTTTTCTACAAAAATTTAAGCAGGGACAGGACTTTAGTTAAGCCTTGTTATTGAAATACACATTTAATCTCCTAGCGGTAAATTTCCCAAGTAAGAAGCCATAAGCAAGACTGTCAAGTTTTTAATTTTCAATAAATAAACAAGTAACAAATCCTAAAAAATACATTATACATTAGTATTTGTCATTTCATTATGCTGAATTATATGATTTTTTAAAGCATTTCGTTGTATGAATCCTTTTCCGCAGACATCGCAAACGTGCGGTTTATCTCCAGTATGTGTCATCACATGCAACTTCAAGTTAGACGGTTTTCTAAATGCTTTATTGCAATATTCACAAACATGTTTCTTTGTACCGGTATGATTCAACTCGTGGCCTTTAAGTGTTTTTTTTGTAGAAAAACTCTTTTCACAAATCGAACATTTAAACGGAACCCTGTTTGTATGCGTACGAATATGTTCGATCATGTTGGAAGAATATGCCATTTTCAGTCCGCAATGCGGACACATGTACGGTTTTTCTTTAGTATGCACTCTTCGATGCAAAACTAACTGAGTGGAATGTTTGAATTTTTTATCACAATCTTTGCATTCGTACGGCAACAGTCCAGTGTGCAGACGATAATGTATCGTCAGATTGTATTTATGCATGTACGATCTGCCACATACATCGCAGCAATATTGCTTCGAGCCTTTGTGTCCCAAGACGTGTCCGTTCAATAAATATCCGTGCCTGTATCTTTGACCGCACTGCGGGCAAACATATGGACGCGTTGAATCGTGCGTTTTGTAATGTTTGATCAATTCTTCTTGGTTTTCGTGTATCTCTTTGCAAATGTAGCATTTGTAAATGTGTTCTCCTGTTTCACTTACAGTCTGAACGTTTATATTATTTTTATTTTTCTTTTCTTCAAATTCTGTCGGTATGTTCTCGGTTAACCGATTTTTAATTTCGGTTAATGAAATGTTTGGATTATTGATATGACTTTGATAATGTCTTAACAAATTACTTTTTGTTTT